>VDFB02258620.1:0-218634 GCA_007258455.2 Sequoia sempervirens
TATTTACCGATCATTAGGCTTTACAATATTTAAATAGTGAAGGAAAGTTGAATCAAAGGAATTTGAAGTGGGTTGAATTTATGCAAAGTTATACATTTATTTTTAAGCATAGGAGTGGAAAATCGAACAGAGTTGTAGACACCTTGAGCAGGAGGCAAAATTTGTTAACAAAAATGCAGATTGAAGTCGTTGGGTTCAATGAACTCAAGAGTTTGTATCCTAATGATCCTAATTTCACAGAGGCATGGAAAGCTTGTATGGATCCTATTACTTTGGATAGGATGAGATGGTTGGATTTTAAAATCTAGGATGACATGTTTCGAAGGAAGCATTTGTGCATTCCAAGGAGTTCCATGAGGGAGAACTTGATCAAGGAGAAACACAGTGGTGAATTAGCTGGACATTTTTTTCAGGATAAGACAATTGTTGTTGTGATTGAGCATTACTATTGGACATAGTTGTAATAGGACTTGAGGAAGTTCATATAGAATTACAGAGCATGTCAAATGGTGAAAGGAACTAGTCAAAAAACTAGATTATATCAACCATTCCCTGTACTAGAGAAGCCATGGGAGGACATCAACATGGATTTTGTTCTTGGTTTGCTGAGGACACATCGAGGTCATGACTCCATATTTGTGGTGGTAGATAAATTTTTGAAGATGAAAAAATTCATTCTATGTCATAAGACCAGTGATGTTCACATTGCAGAATTATTTTTTCAGAGAAGTGGTAAGATTACTTGGTTTTCCCAAGAGCATAGTTTCAGACCAAGATACCAAGTTTGTAGGGTATTTCTGGAGGATGTTGTGAAAGAAGTTGAAGAATAATTTGAAGTTTATTTCAACACATCATCCACAAACTGATGTACAAATGAAGGTGGTGAATAGGAGTTTGGGTAACTTGTTGAGATGCTTAGTAGGTGACAAAGCCAAGGGATGTGATTTGATTTTACCACAGACAAAATTTTCTTACAATAATTCAGTCAACAAGAGCACTGGTAAATCACCATTCTAGATTGTGTATGGGAGTAGTCCTAGAAATGTATTTGAATTAAGGAAGATGGATAAGGGAGAAAAGCATAGTGCTGAAGCTAAGGATTTTACTGAGCGTCTGAAGAATGTGCATGAAGAGGTGAAGAAACATATCCATAAGATGAATTCATAGTATAAGGCTAAGGAAGATCATATAAGAAGGTATAAGGAGTTCTAGTTAGGTGATGAAGTCATGGTTAATTTTTGGAAGGAGATATTTCCAGTTGGCACATACAACAAGTTAAAGATGAATAAGTTTGGACCATTTAAGATCTTGACGAAGCATGATTCGGGAAATGCTTATGTGGTAGAGTTGCCAAGTGAGATTCATGTTTCATATGTGTTTAAAATTTCTGATTTGATAGAATATCATGAAGGAGATAAAGATCCTGAGTTAATAGAGGCACAATGGACAATTCCAACACCTACTATAGAAAAGGAAGAGATAGAAGAAGTTTTGGATAGTCGATTAGGCAGAAGCACAAGAAATAGGAAATATAGGGAGTACTTGGTGAAATGGAGAGGATGACTTATTGAAGATTCATCATGGTTGTTTGAGTCAAAGGTTAATCATCTTGGTTTCCCTCTAGCTCCTAAGAAGTGACAGGGTCACTTTTCAAATTACCCTGGATGTATGATGTAGGAGCATCCTGGGTGAAGAGCAATCTTGCATCGACAAAAAAAAAATGTGTTATTTCTTTTTAATAAGGGCTTCTCAAACTTATTGGCTAAGGCTCTATGAATCCAAGAAATACTTAGCGAAGCCAAAAATATCCTACATTGCAATACCACAGAGGTCTAAATTGGAGCTGGGAGGTTGGAGGTTGTAGACATGTCAAATTTGCATTATGCATATTCATCCACTCAGTAAATTGATTAAACGCAACAAATCCATTCATCAGGTAAATCAGGTCAATCCAAAGATTTAATCAAATAATATCATTTCATCTCTCATAATTCATTTCAACCTTCATCTTGCATCATCTCCATTTAATTAAATAAATCAGGACTTTATTTAAATCAAATCCTAAATCATATTCCATCATTTTCTAATTCAAATAAATCAAATATCAAAGTCCTAAAAGTCAAACTCACCTAATTTGCATTAAATCAGCATAATCATCATCTATTTAATCTAACCCTGATTAAATGATAATCCCATCCCACTTGCATTATCTAGATCTAGCCACTTGCACATATAAATCAATTTATTGATTTATTAAATCCAAGATTTTCCATCAACATGGCATTTATGGGGAATATTCCCTCAATTTTGAATTCAAAGGCAAGTTGATTTGTCCCTTCAACAGTGCATTTATTGCTCATTTTCTTGTCCCCCACTTAGCATTTACTCTCAAATTTGAATTCAAATTCTCCCTCTCATGGGCACATTTCCCTAATCTTGCACAACCATCAACCAATCACCACTTGACAAGTGGCCTTATCTTATTGGCTTGATCTTTGTCCCACATTGGTCTCTCTTCAACACTTGGCATTTTGAAAATCTTTAAATAGAAGCTTCAACATTGAGCAAATCCTCCACAATCTCATGCAAGGTTACTCTCTTCATTTGAGATTTGATCTTGTCCATTTCACTCCATCATCTCCATTTGCATTTCATCATCTTGAGCTTTGATCAAGGATTGGGAAAGGGTCACTAGCACATGTGACACCAATCCACTATGGAATAGGTAACTTGTTGAGTGTTTTCATTATGCTTGTAGCTTTCTTTCATCCTTTTTGTTGCATGTTTTAAGCACTTTACAAGGTATTTCATAGAGGTATTTTGTTAGATTTGTGAAATACTAACCCCTATATGAGTTTAGTTTTGCAGATTTTAATGGATGCCTACATTTGGCGCTAGAAGGAGGGCAGATTTATAACTGGTTTATTTATTTTTAACTGGTTTAAAGTCTTTTTGAAATGTGTGATGGTTAAAAGAGAAAAAAAAAGAGATAGATTTGGTCTATTGGAATTTTTATTGACAAATCCCTTGTGAAGAATACTAAATATATGCTTTTGTTGCATGTTTAAGACAATGCTGATAAAAAAAATTGTTGACTATTTAGATTTGAATCTTGATCTTTTTATTGCTCTTTTTCATGCATGGAATGTCCATCATTTCAGAGTTTTTCTTTTGCTCATTCATGGTACCATGCATTAAGGCATATTATTGATCTAGCTCAGACCAGATGTATTAAGATCGGTGTTCTGCATCCCCTCTTGAGGATTTTTGATACTATTTCCACATATGTGTCATGAGTGCTATTACTCAGTCCGAGAAGGATACCCATATGAAGGTGTAGCCATACAGAGACACTAGTGTAGTCAAACATAGTATATGAAGAAATTGTTCTACCAGTGTCACTGTTATGGATTTCGGGAGCAATTAATTTTCCAATGTATCCAGTGTTATTTTTTGCTTTTATTTAGATGCGTTTGTATGCCATACTACCTCGCCATATGTGACTTGTTCTTTGTTGGAAGCAACACATGATATTAAAACACATATACACATTCATTTTGGAAGAACATAGTCCTCAAATCATCATTAATAGTGGTCAGTCAAAAGCGCAGAAGGTCTAAACTCCTTGAGGTTCAAATATCTTTTCATCTGCTTTAAAAGTTTCCAGCTGTTGTTTTCAATCAATATCCCTTTTCTTTTTGGTATATGCAGATTGTATTAGATGTTGTCATTATATGTGTGTCTACCTCACCTCTGTTGTGACACTGCATTTTGAAAAAGAACTGCTTGATATTCAATTGATAACTTTATGCATGGTAACTGCAAAGTATTTATGATAACGTACTTGGTCATTTTGTTAGTAGGCACAAAAGCATATATCTTGCACGATAGATTGGTATTTAAAATAATAGGTTGGATGCCGAAAAGAAGAAGAGATCTCTAGCAGTCATCTTGTGGGAAATGAGATACGTCTTAATCAAAAGATGAGCTACTGCTGTTGCACGGAAGAGACAGAGTTCTCTATGTATTTTGATAAACGTTAGGTACAATGGAATGTAGGCTCACCATTCTAGATCTATTTTCAAAGCCTTCTGCAAAAAACGTGAGAGAAATAGAAAAATGCGGGACATCTGTGCCACGCCAGGTATAAAGCAGTGGAGCTTCAATTATACACTTTTCAAGCGTGACTAGTTTGAAATTTCTTTTTCGCCATAACCTATCTCAAATAGCTCATGCATTTAAAGTCTCATCTGTACATGGTAATTCTTCTAAGACACTCTTTTAGAAGTCCACGCATGTTGCTGTCCCTGACAAGATTGATCTTTCACTAGGATGTGCACATTTTAATTTTCCTGACATAGCATTCAATACTGGCTTTTGCTCCAACTGCCTGTTTATTATGCACCCGTAGAGTAGCTAAAATTACATCAGGAAAAGTCATAGCATTTTTCGATGATCATTGCACTATGTCTAAAATAGGGGGGTTGGTATTGGCGGTTGTTTTGTTTTTGACTGTCATTCTGCTCCTCATTAATAGAGGGATCTATGCTATCTTCATTGTTATTTGCCCGCATTTATGCCATCTCTTGCATAGTCTTTCAATGAATTATTGGTTTTTCTATTTATTTTTTTAGTGAAAGCTAAGATAGAAAATCTCTTTTAAGTGACCAAATTTGGTACTTACTCCTCATTAACTTGCTGTTGATCATTACATTTGATCTTTTACTAATGAATGGCTTCAAGAAATGACTTTAGTAAACGATTGGATACATTTTTGCCCCTGCAGAAATCGGGAGGGAGTTTTTTGACAAATTTTATGAGCTTTCAAAAACTTATTATATCATTTTTTTTATTATTTTGGAAAGGTCAATGTTTAGAAGGGTGCATTTAAAAGATTTGTAGCTGATTTATGGGCTTAATAACCTTGGTCAATATCAAGTGTGAATGAAGGGATCTAACAAATTTGATGGGTTTTATCCTTAAATAACCTTCTTTTATGCAAAATCTTAGCTTATTGGGATCAAATTATCAACAAGGGATTTTTTTCTCTTTTTAAGAGAACCTTCTAGTTTTGCATTATTTGTTAAAAGTCTAAGGAAAGTATGATTCACTTATGAATGCCTTTTTCTATTTGACATCATTTTTTCTTACAAATTTGTATCATGTTTGGAGTTAATCAAAATGAACTTAATCCTCACATAATCTATCTTTTTTTCCCTTTATAGGTACAAACGAACAACAAAGGTACAAAGGAAAAGCGAAGGTGAAAAAAGTACAAAGCGAAGGAGGAGGCTATCAAACGAAAACGAAAGGAGGGAATTTTTTTTGAAAACACAATGTGTTTTTAAACACTTTAGTGTTTGATCAACACTACTTCACGAAGTTGTTTATCTTTTCATTTTAGAACACTAATTTTCATTTGGGTCTAAAACGAACAATTTGATTTTCATTCCAAAGGGCTTAAAATGAACCTTAGACAAATTGACTAGATTTTGTATGGGATTAACAAATTGAACAAAACAACTTCAAACATTTCATTTTGGTGCTTAAAACGAACTCACAATTGCTTTGAAGGCTATAAAATGAACAAGTGCTTGAATTGTGTGATTTTTTCTTTTCAGTGCGTATCCTCTCCCCTTGCGCTTCGTGCGATCTAGGGTGCAAGAGAAACACTCAAAATACATTTTATTGCTTTGAAACACTTTGATTTGGGCTTAAAAATTGAACATCTTGTGCGAGTGTGAGTAGGGGCATTTTCGCATACATTCTCTTTCTTTGTGCCATCAAAGATCGATCGAGTTACGAATTGTGTCTTTGCTTGATTTTGTTTATCTTAGAGGGTTTGCCTTGGGGAAAAATTACTCACCCAAGGGATGACTCAAACGGTAACACTCTATAGCCAAGAGTATTTCCAGCCGAGATATAAATGTGGGTTTTGGTTAAACGCCATTATCACGCGGTTGGCTCTGACAGGATGGATCCGAAAGGGGACTCTTTCTGTATGGGTCAATCTCCATGAATGGAAATTCTGAACTAGAACCCTTGTTTTGTAGTGGCCTATTTATCCATTGAGCGAGTTTATCAAAGTGGTGCATTGGAACTTTGATTCGAAGAAGTTACTTGCCATGTCCGATCTTGGTTGAAATATAGAGGTTAGGATTTCATCATACCTCTATATTTTTCCTTGGTTGCATGTAAAATCATCTCTTCTTTGAAGGGCATGAGGCAAGCCCACTAAGAAAAATGTACCCATTAGGCTAGGATGTTACATTGCTTGTTTGAAAACACAGTGTTGTATTCGAAAACATTTTGCAAACAAACATTCAACATAATTCTCAAAATTTTAAACCCTCTTGAAGAAAAACATCATTGAATCAATCCATATGCTATTGCTTTCCCTTGGGATTCACGTCCTTAGAGGTTCCTAAGCATTGGATTATATCTCAATTTGTCTTTTTGAAGTAAACAATAGGAAAACCCTTGCCTTAAGTTCATTGAATTTCCACATAATATATCTTGTGGGGTTTAAGGAAATTAAGACATTGGACATCTTAGTTTGAAACTTTAATCAAAGAGAGTGTTTTTGGTAAAATAAAGCCATTAAGCAAAGATAAGAAAAATGAAATTTCATGTGTGTTGAAAACTCCAAATCCCAAAAGCACAAATCATTGATTGGAAATCCAAAATGTTCAAATCATTCTTTGGTTACAAAGGTCTTTAGGAAGCATATGCATGCTCTTCAATACCTAGGTCTTGGAAAATACAAAGTGGTCTTTTTAGGTTCATCTAGGGATCAAAACAAATCAAACCTCTTTCATCCATCTTTCAAAACATCAAAATCCATCTCACAAATCATCTTTTGAAGAAACCTTGAAATCATCCTTGAAGTGCTAGGCTTTATGACAAAATCAAGCAAACACCAAAATCATTGAGACCAAGTCCTTGAAAACATTTATCAAAAAACCTTTGGCTAGGAATGTGTAAATGCATCCTTTTGCATATCCTTAGTCAAAGTCATCCAAATCATCTTGTCTAGCTTAGTGTATGTAGATGAATCCTTCTCCATATACTTAGTGAAGCAATCATTTTGTTTGGATAGGTGTGGGTAGATGCATCCTTCTCCTCACACATATCCAAATCATCATCCTTTGAACACAACTATCCTTTAGATCATTATCAAACATCTTAGGGGTCCTTTTTGTTCAAAATCCAAATCAAACTCCAAATCAAGATCAAGGACAAAATCTCAAAATCCAAAAATCAAACCAATCAAAAATCCAAAGCCTAGTATTTCATTCAAGATTTATCAAAAAGCCAAAAAAATCCATAACATCCATCTTTAAACATCACCATCATATCATCATCACATTTAATCCTAAAAGCATCCTAAAACTTTCACTTTGGGACATAAAATAGAGATTAATCCAAAGAGTCAAGAGATTCATCTCCCATATTCTCAAAGATTGATCCTTGTTTTATGGTTCAAACAAGATCTCAATACAAGAAGAGTATGGAAGCCCACAAAGAAACTCCCGCTTCAAGTGACCTTAGCCAAACAAATGTAGAAATGAATCTTGCAGAATCAAGCAATCCATTGGTCCCCTCATCATCACAAAACCCACAAGAAGAAAATCAAGGGGAGGACCTCACCTTTGGAATGTCTCGTGAAGAAATAGCTGAAATGCTCCAAAATCCGGACAACCATAGAATCATCAACATCATGATGAGACTCAACCCTTCGTTGTACATGCTTGAACTAACAAAACAAGGGGCCAAGTTGCCTTCGGATTTTGATGTGACCACTATAGTAGAGACATCTTTTCCACCAATCTCATCCACCATCCCCATTTCATCTACACCTCCATCCCAAAACGTCACACAAAACATTCCAAAAATCATGACATCGATTGCTCCAACCCAACCAAATGTCAACAAGGGAAACACATTTCTTAATGAACTTCAATCACATCCCCTTGTGAATAACCAAAACTTGGATGCAAACACCATAGTGGAACAAAACATCCTCCATAATTGATTACACCAAAATGTTCCTCTCTCTCTTTACATTATGATCCATCATTAACATCTTTTCATGAAGCACCACAAACACCTCTTCTCACAAATTCACAAGAGGAGGGAGACATATTCGGACCAAGGGGCATTTTCAACACCACAACACTCTCGCAAGGATTCACCCCCCTCACATTTCCACCTATCCCACCACTACCATTATCCTTCGCATCACTCCTTGGATTGGGGTTGCCTCCCCTACCAAGTATCAATCAAATTGCTATCCCAACCATCAATCAAAACATTTTGCCAAATGCTCAAAGATTATTGTTGACATCACAACAACAAATGAAAAACACGCAAGCAATGGAAACATCATCAAACACCCCCACAACATTGCAAAACATGGTCTCTCAAGGGCCAATCACATCAACGATGCCACTTACAATATCAATAACACCATCCACCAATCACACAATCAACATAACAACACCATCCACCAACCAAATAATAAACACAACATCATCATTCACCACCACCACAAATGCCATTCCAAATCCACCACCACCCCCACCACCACCAACATTCACCACATCAAACCAATTCGACGCAACATTGCAAGCTGCTTTCCAAAGAGGCTATCAACAAGTGCAAAAACAAAAAGCTGTGCAACAAGCCGCTCAAGCTACCAAAACTGCACAAGCTGCATTACAAGCACAACAGGCACAACAAGCTCAAGCATTATTACAACAACAGCAGCAACAACAAGTCGCTCAAGCTGCCCAAGCCGCACAAGCATTACAAGCACAGAGGGTCGCTCAAGCACAACTATTATTGCAACAACAAGCCACACAAGCGCAAACGAAGCACAAGCTCAAGCGCAAGCACAACAAGCATAAGCACAAGTACAACCTATTGCACAAGCAAATGGCAAGCGTACCAACAAGCATTAAAACAATATCAAGAACAACAAGAAGCAACAGAATTGGCAGCCCAACAACAAGCATTGTGGAACAAGAACAAGCAGAACAACAAGCGTTGTTAGAACAAAAACAAGCAACAACAAGCAGAACAACAAGCAAAAATCCTAGCGCAACAACAACAAGAGCAACAACAAGCATTGTTCATCCAAAACAAGTAGAAGCCTACTTCGCTCGCCACAACATACCGATACCATTGAACAATGCACCAACCAACCCATCCATCCAAACCATGATTGTAACACCCCAAAACACATTCATCCCACCCCCTGATCCTCAGAATGATATGACGACACAATTCAAGTTGCTCTCGCAACAAGTACTTGATCTTCAATCAGGACGAACAACCAAAATGCAAAGCAACTTGTGTCCCTATCCATTTGATAGGAGCCTAGACATGAAACCATTCCCTAAGGGATTTGAGATCCCTAAATTTGACAAATATCAAGGGACGGGAAACCCTTAAGATCACATCAGGGAATTCCAGGTTCATTGTATGGAGGTTGCATATGACGATACTTATCTGATGCGGCTATTCCTTAGGAGCTTAGTAGGAGATGCTATAGAATGGTTCTCTCACTTACCTTCAGGCATTAGGACATTCAAAGAAATTAGAGACGCATTCATTAGAAACTACGCATGTAACATTACAATGGATGTTAGTCTTGAAGAACTCTACGCTCTGAAACAAGGAAAGAATGAATCTTTCGCTTCATTTCTTCAACGATGGTGATCCAAGGCCAATCAAAGCAAGTGGACCATGCCAGAAGAGCAACAAGTATGCACAATCATTACCAACCTTGAAAGCCGCTTGTCATTTCACCTCAAGGTTCAGGGAATCACCACCTATGATCAATTGATCTCCAAGGCGCTTAGCATCGAAAGAGCCCTTGCAACCCAACCCATCGAATCAACATCATATCACGAATCACAAAACAATCACCCACCATCAAATTACAATGATAAACCTTGAACATGGGCGAGAAACAAGAACATCACTAATGATGGCGTCGTCGATGCCAAGGTGGTCATTAGTGGTCCACGCCAAAATACACCCGCACCGCAAATCCAACCACAACGCCAAAACACTCATCACACAACATATCAACCCAACAATAACCCACCATCAATAATGTCAATGACCAAAGAGGACCACCTCAATGCAAAACATACCCCAAACAAAAATACACTACTTTGGGGGAACCACTTGAGGACATCATGAAAAGGCTAATCAATGAAAAACTCATTCAAGCTCCTACATTTGAGAATTATCAAGAACCCGATGTCAAACCTCCTTGGTACAATGAGAATCAACTGTGTGAATTCCACAAAATCAAAGGCCACACCACAAATAATTGTATGAGACTCAAGAACATCATTCAAGATCTCATCGACAAAAGAATCATAAATGTGGAAGCACCTACTGGGAATCAGGACCTTAAAATCTACACGAATGCGATGCCAAATCATGGCAACGAAGGGAATAACAAGGATAAAGGAAAAGGTAGTGTAAATCATGTATATGAAATAGTTGTTGCCAACCTCAATGAAAATTGCATGGTCATCACCATCAAAGGCGCCCATGCCAAAGAATGTGGAGTCACCACAAGAGGCGGAAAGGTCACCATCGTAGGATCATCCCAACCCAATAGAGTCCCTACATAAAGAGCCATTCCGTATAGCTACAATGTTGTAGACCAGCTCAAAAGAATGCTAGAACACATCTCCATCATGGAGTTGTTAAAAATCTCATCAGTTCATAAAAAGATCCTTGAGGAAGCATTAGCCTCATCTATCGTCCCCGCAGACCTCGATGTGGAACAATTCCAAGCTATGGTCGGAAACATCATAACACCTAATCTCCTTACATTTTCTGACCAAGATTTTCCCGCCCAACCATCTCACAATCGTGCACTTCACTTGGAGGTTATTGTGAACAAAAGAAAAATCAAAAGGGTCTTGGTGGATGGAGGTGCAGGTTTGAAAATTTGTTCTTTTAGTCTCATCAAGCAGTTAAAAATATCAGAGGATACCATTGACAAAGGTAAAGGCATCACAATAAGAGCATATGATGACCAAGAAAGAGTGTCATAGGGCACAATTAAGCTCCCTATCCAAGTAGGGCCAATGCTTATGGAAAACACCTATCAGGTCCTGGACCTCGACTTACCATACAACATTCTCCTGGGACACCCATGGATCCATGCAATGAAAGCTGTAGCATCAACCTTCCACCAATGTGTGAAATTCACACATAATGGACAAGAGATTACTGTCCATGGAGATCTTGAGCCGTTTTCATACTGCAAGAACCTTGAAGCCAAATATTACAAAATCCCCCAAGTGCCGAAAAATGATGAGGGCCCATCCACATCATACATCAATCCCACCATTCTCACTTCTGTGACAGAGACATCCGCCATTCCCACCATATCCGATATCAAGCTCATCATCCAGGAGGACGGTTGTGGAAGTTATAGGCTCCCTAACAATGATTTTGTGATAGGAGAGTTACAACAATCTCCAAGATCATGAGGACGCCCACAAGAAAATCAAGCTCCCACATCACAAACCTATCCTCAAAATTATCTTGAATTCACAAGGTGGGGAGACCTTGGCCATGAGGTAATTAAAGCAGATCCATCAAACATGTTGTATCGAGATGAAAGACCGACACCTGAATTACCAATGGATGAAAGAAGCAGAGGCCTACACATGATGCTTGCGATGGGCTATGACCGAAATCAGAGACTGGGACAAAATGACAATGGGCTCTTAATACCAATAATGCTTGAGACACGACCTATAAAAAATCTTGGTCTTGGATGTACCCCTCCGAGAATAACCATACGTGGCCGAAGTCCTCTGGTAAGAGCCGCTAATGTTTCTCCTCAGCCAGTCCTAGTACAAGTGCACTCCCCAATACCCATAGGGACAGACATGCATAACTTCATCACTGAGCCCTATATTAGTAGCGATGACGAAGATACCTTATCCAACTTACCTAGGTTATTCGAAGATACCACCTTGTGTATGATTAGTACCATATCCTTTGAACCAAATAGTCAAAATCATGAGATCTGCTTAGTCTACCCCCAACTGATCGACTATGACCAATGAGGACCACCAGTTCTCGATACATTCGAAAATGATGAAGCGCTCTCAGAATTCATGGGGTTGAGGGATAACATTCCGGATGGAGATCACAAGGCAGGATTCATAATGGAGTTGGACACACACACCTATTATGGGGAAATGATTGAATCCTTTAGTCGCAAAAGTGAGAAACTAAGGATCATATCCAAGTCCTTGAGTGAAAACCACACCGTGGCACTCTCACGACAGAAAATAGTAAAAATAAAGGACGTATCCAACGGTGAAAACCTCTCTGAGGCACCTAAGGATGAAGGATTCAATCTTCCCCTAAGAGCTATTCATCAAGAGAAGTCAGCAGTCTTGGCCGAAAAATGCAACCCAGTCAACCTAGGAACAGAGGAGACCCTGCACATAACATTCTATGTAGAATCACTATTATCAGAAGAACAAGAACTCCTAACAACATTCCTAAGGGAAAGACAAATAAAATTCGCGAGATGGAAAGTTGGCGCGGATACGCCAGATTCTGATCCAACATCGTGGTCCACCACCTAGCAATGTATCCAGATGCAAAACCTGTCAGACAGAAGCTTCGCAAAATGCATCCTCAAATAGCTTTGTTAATAAAAATGGAGCTCAAAAAGCTACTAGATGCAAGATTTATCCGACCAATTGATTATCTAGAATGGGTGTCAAATTGGTACCTATTTCAAAACCTAATGGAGCCATTAAAATCTATACGGACTTCAGAGATTTGAACAAGGCATGTCCCAAGGATGATTTCCCACTTCCCAATATTGACATGATTGTAGACATGAAAGCAGCAGATGCTATCATTAATGGATGATTTTCGTAATATAACTAAATCATGATAGCAAAGAAGACCAACAGCATCTAAGTTTTCACTTGCCCATGGGGAACTCATCGTTGAACATGATGCCATTCGCCTCAAAACGCAGAGCAACATATCAACGAGCCATGACATTGATATTTCATGATATGATTCACAAAACAAGCCAAAGACTATGTCATCTACACATCCTAGAAAAGTCATAAAAAGACAAGATCATATAGCAAACTAAGTGCTATCATCTTTACGATTAGAGGAATACAAGGTCGACTAAATCCTAAGAAGCGCTCTTTGCATACAATAAGGCAAACCTAGGATACATAGTCTCCATGAGGGGTATTGAGGTGGATCAAACAAAAGTCAAAGCAATCCTTGAGATGGAAGCACCAAGGAATCTAAAACAACTAAGAGGCCTCCAAGGAAGGCTCCAATCCATTAGAAGGTTCATAGCACAACTAGCAGACAAGCAGAATCCGTATTCACACCTACTCCACAAGGTGGTAGTATACAAATGGGATACCAAGTGCGAAGAGGCATTCAACAAAATAAAGGAATATCTACTCCACACCTCCAAGCTATTAATGCCACCTATCCCCCGAAAAGCCATTGATCTTATATGTGTCAAGAACAACAAAAGAGATTCTAGAAGTTCTTTTCGTTAGGTTAGATGGCAGATATCTAATGCAGAAACCAAACATACAGAATAAATTATAACATAGAGAATTTAACGTTGGTTCACTTCCAATCTAGGCTAACTACATCCACCTCAAACCGGCAGTCATCCAACTTTGGCCATCCAAAACCCTATTACAATCTTGCAAATAATCACATTTTCTCATACTATGTAACCCCCATCCTAACCCTTTAACAAGCTTTTAGAAGCTTCCGCACTTAGGCTCTTGCCAATGTTCATTTCTTTTCGGAGATTTTTCCTTTTTCGCTGACGACGCGGAAAAAATGGCAAATTTTTTTTTCTCGGGGGCTACCGCCCCTGAACCCCTGCTCAGGGCCTGACCCGGCCCCAGACCTCAGCGAGGACGGGGGCCAGGGTGTACAGTATACCATGGGCTATACAGTATAGCATGATCAGTCGCCACATACCAACACTCTTCTTGCTTAGCATGATGAAAACGAAACATAAAGAGCTATCTACTATATCAGCAGGACAATGGTCGGTCACGAGCTAAATTACTCCATTGAAAAAGCTTGCCTCGTAGTAGTGTTTGCATCCCAAAAATTCAGACACTACATGTTGGCACACAAGATCAAGCTTATTGCCAAAATTGACCCCCTTAAATATCTCTTATCAAAGGCAATATTAACTAGCAGAATGGCAAAATGGGTCATGATATTATTAGAATATGACATCGAGTATGTTGAGAGAAAAGCCATCAAGGGTCAAGTTATTGCAGACCAATTAGCAGAAGCTCCTATGTATTATGAGAATCCTCTTGTATCTGAATTTCCAGACGAATCCATCTTTAACCTCAATGTTGTTGATCATTGGAAACTATACTTCGATGGGTCATATACACAACATGGATCAGGAGCTGGTGTCTTCTTCATCACTCCACAGGGTGACTGCATACCAAGATCATACAAACTGGCATTTCCTTGTACTAACAACATAGCAGAATACGAGGCTTTGACTATAGGTCTCAGGATAGCAGTGCAGTGGAATATCATAGCTCTCAAGGTATATGGAGACTCTCAGTTGATCATAAATCAGGTCAATAATGAATATCAGACAAAGGATGACAAGCTAACCCCATACAAGAAATTAGTGGAGACCCTAAAGGAATCCTTCATCGACATAACATTTGAGCAGATTCCAAGAACCAACAATAGAGCCACTGATGCCATGGCTACAATTGGGTCTCTAGTAGACATCCCTCATAATGTACCGAAATATGAATTTCTGATTGAGCAGATTCTCATTCCCACATTCGAGGTACCAGAATTAGAATATGTGTGTGAAATCGTTGGTCCTGGCGATCCTTGGTATCAAGACATCTATACATATCTTCGAATAGGAGTCTTTACCTCACGGGACCTAGTACTATTCTGTTTCCAAAACAAACCTTTATCAAAAAGGAATCCAGATTTGTCATCCTAGGTGATACCTTATACCGTAGAAGCATAGAAGGTACCTTACTATGTTGTCTAAATGTCGAGGAGGCATTAACCGCTCTAACCAAGGTTCATAACGTATCCGTGCTCACACTCGAAAGTGGAATAAATTCTATAATGAAATCATTTGGAGGCTAGGGCATTATTGGCCCACAATGGAGGAGAAGCACATGATCATGCTAAAGGTGTTTACAATGTCAGCAGCATGGGGATCTCATCCATGCTCCAGCTCAAGAGCTCCATCCGATCGTCACACCATGGCCTTTCTCACAATGGGGACTCGACCTCATTGGCAAAATCTCACCCACCTCGCCCAATGGCCACAAATTCATTATAACTACAACCGAAGTACTTCACAACGTGGGTGGAAGCCATACCCATGACCTATGTCACTGGAAAGTAGATCTCAAAATTCATCCCGAACTATCTCATCTGTCATTATGGTGTCCCACAAGCCATTATCTCAGATAATGGGACACCCTTCAAGAACCAGGAGGTTCATGACTTGTGTGAGAAATTCAAAATCCAGCATCGCTTCTCCACCCCATACTATCCCCAAGGAAATGGCCAAGGTAATACAAATGTCCATCCTCAAAAATCTCAAGAAAATAGTCAATGACGCAGGGTCAGGATTAAGCACTTGCAGTTTTAATCCTGCCCTTCCGGCTTATCGAATCAGCAAGATTCAAGACACCTACCGGCGCTTACCCTTCTCCTCTTGGTCTACGGATTTTCTGAAGCCAGATTCCCATTGAGATTGAGCTCCCATCCCTCTAATATCAATACTGCAAATCTCACCGGCGAAGAATATCGTGGGTCTCAAGATTAAACGAAAGGAGTTAATGGGATGAGAGAAAGGATCGAAGCTTTGATCATTTGCAAGTCTATCAAAATAGACTCAAACGGTTACAACAAGAGGATCGGCGTGACTTTCAAGCTCTGGAGAACTAATCTTTAAAAAGAAGAAAAATCAAAAGAATGTCCTTAAATCCCAAAGAGCAAAGCATAAGTTCAAACCCACCATTAGGACCTTCATCATCACAACAAGTTATAAATCGTAAGTATATCGCCTATCAACACCGAAGGGGAATTCTCAAGTAGGAGCCCATGAATAGCTCCCATCTCAAAAAGTTTCTTTATGCCTAATTCTAGAACCAAAAAATCCAAAAAATCAGAAAAGTCCTGAAAAAATGGTTACTTCGGCGAAAACTTGGCAAACAAGCATCTTGGTAACAACAAAAAAATTAAAAAAGCAAAAAATCCAAAAAATCCAAAAAAAATCAGAAAAAGGATCAAAAAAATAGTAAAGAGAAAAATCGTCCTCTAGTGAAAACCACTTTGGTGGCACTTTGGACAAGTACCTTGGCGAAAACCTGGCAAACAGGCACCTTGTGTAAATAAGCACTTTCCATCCACCAAGACCTTTACAGCTTGTTCGTCATTATCCCTCCATTTTGCTTCCATCATCCATCTCATCTCCATTCATCACTCATCCACTCGCATCTGCACCATAGCTTGGTCCTGTGCTCGTATCATGATCCCTCCTAGTACTACTCGGCCCATCCTCAAGGTCAGTTTGTCCTACCTTTATCGGAGTAGTCTTTTGCATCACGCTGGGGGCACGTTCTCATCAGATCAGATTCGTGTATGGTCTTAAAGTCCTTAGAATAAAAAAATCCAAAAACATCAAAACATCATAAAATCCAAAAACAGGTCAAAAAGTCATTCAAAAAGCCAAAAACAAGGTCGTCTTGTCGAACTACGTCATCTCTGAGCTTGAACGTAGGCAAGGTTGATCTTTGATCATCCCCTGAGACATTTAGGTCAGTCCTATAGGAGTCCGTCATAATAAATTGACATCTCATCATGTATATCTTCATCTGTAAATTGGTCAAGTCGTTAGTCGAACTACGTGGTCTCTGAGTGTATAACGTAGGCAAGGCTAATCTGTTGATCAACCCTCGAGGCCCCTAGGATAGGTATTTAGGTTAGTATTTTGGTCAAAATCTCAAAAAATCCCAAAAACATTGGAAAACTGAAAATCAAAACATTTGAAAATCTTGAAAAAATACCAAAAACAGCCTCAAAACATTGCAAAACATCAAAAACATCCAAATATTTGAACAAATCCATCCGCCTCATCTCGTTTGCACCCGCAATAAACACCATTCATAATAAACTGATCGTCACCCTCAACCTTTGGTGAAACAGTTATAAACAAGTCTAGTAGGTTAAAAGTAAAACTCAAAAGCGTTAAGTCCCAAGTCTTAGTCAATATGTAAACAAGTTGGTCAAGTCTTTGTGTCGATAGTCCATCATCCAAACAGTCCCATATCAGTCATCTGATAGCATCATGTCGTAGGATGAATCCTTCCTACAAGGGGCATTAGTTATCAGAAAGAACATTTTGGATAAATGAAATGATGTGCCGCCATCCACTAACATGTCCTAGGATGTATCCTTCCTACAATGGGCATTATCTTTTGGCAATAAGTTTCGATTCTTATCCTTAAAAACACATTCCCTTTTGGTTAGCGGTATTGAAGAACATCAACTTGTTTGTGTACTTGGTCTTTTTCTTTTGACTTATCTTATTGCGCTCAATCCAAGGACCTCTCGATGATATCCGAACGAAGGATTTAGAGAGATAGGAATGGGGCAACGATCATTATCTTTTGTCTGCTGTGCTTGTTGGACGTTCTTGTAAAATAACTTGGTGAATACTTGCTTTGTTAGATATGTATGGAGGATGTTTTAGATAGCTTGTTGACTATTGCATTGATTGGTTATACCTTTCCTTGTTTTGGTCTGGGATATTTGAGACTTCTAAAGTGCATCCTAGCAAGGTTTCCATATGTCAGGTGTGAACATAAATACTCCTATCTATTTGTCGAGTCAAAGTCCATCACACTAAGTACCACACCATCCTGGTCCTTTATACCTTGATGCATCGTGCTTAGGCGTATTATCAAACAAGGTAAATCCTTCTACACCACAAACCTGTGAATATTATTCATGGGTTCCTGCGGTATATCGAGTAACCCACAACACTACAATAGACTTTGGAGGATGTTGCAGTATGGTAGTTTGTAAACCATAACCTCACAATGTTTTGACGATGACGTTTGTGGTAGGGTGGTAGAGCCTGCAGTCTAGCGACTATTCGTGTGGGTGGCGTATGGTATAGCAGTAACCCCACAAGCACCACCACTGTGTTCATTTGGGAGGGCCATGGTTGAGTGATAATGGTGGTAGCACGGTAAAGAAGCTAGTCAAAGGCGATGGACAAATGAGTTGGTTGGTGACACATGACACAAAATTACTTGTTGATTCCACATCATTATTGTGGATCAACATGGTCATTAGCCAAATAAAATCAAACTTGAAGTAGATGGTCAAAGTTACTAATAATGAGATAACTTCTTGTAGATCTCAATGTTCATTGGACCAGACGGTACTAAGGCAACCAATAAGACAAGCTGACCTAAAGGAGAAATATAAGTAAAATGATAGAGATATAGTAAGACATGACCAAATAGAGAGAGAGATGGAGAGTTAGAGAACAAAAAGAGGTGGTGACAGAGTGGCATGCATGTGGTCATAAGATCGAAGAGAAGAGTTGAAGTTCGATCTGCATTTTGGATTAATTTTCTTTGTAAGAAAGCAACCCATGTAATCCTATAATGCTGTAATTTATTTTCCATTCCATAATAATAAAATCTCCTAGCTATCCTCCTGCATACTACTTGTTCTTTCTGTGTTGTTGTTGTGAGATTGTGTCTGTAAGGGAAGTACCCTTCTATAGGATGTCACGTGCCCCTTTGATTCACACATGCCATCCTAAGGGGGGGGCACTACACTTCTTCAATTTTCAATAAGGCAAGTTCAGTGGCCAATGAATCCCTTATTGAAAATTTTTCATTTTTCAAAAATGTGTTCTTCAACAAGGATCGCCTTCGTGAAATTTATTATTTTGAAAACAAATTCAAAGAATTCTTTTTCTAGATTCCTTGATGAAAGAGATCTTTCAAAAGGATTCCTTGATGATAGAATCATTTTCAAAAAATGTCATGATTTTCAATTAGAGTTTCCTTGTGAACGTGCCCCTTGCTATCTTGAAAGGTTCCTCAGGGACCCCTTTGAGTATCTTGATTATTTACCTTTTTAGCTTTGTTGCATTCATCCTCAGAGACATTAAACCTTATCATATTCATGGTTTCCTAGTACAACACACCTTTCTTGGGGCCATGTTTTGATGAGTTTTTAACATAATATAGCTTGATATTCATGTGGAACCTATTATATTGGATGGAACCTAACATAATACAACTTTCTAGCCATGTAGAACCTACTATATTTTGTGGCACCTTGTCAAAGTTATTAGGGAGTGTAACTCTTGGTATGGTTGACATGGGTACACACTTGTAGACCTAGTGTTTCCTTCCTATTTTGCCACCTTTTTCATTGGTACATAGTTGTAGAACTAGTGTGTTTTCCATTTTTTGTATTTTGTTTATGGATACACACTTGTAGACCTAGTTTGTTTCTCATTTTACTATTTTGGTCATGGTTACACACTTGTAGACCTAGTTTGTTTCTCATTTTTCTATCTTGTCATGGGTACACACTTGTAGACCTAGTGTGTTTCTCATTTTTCTATCTTGTCATGGGTACACACTTGTAAATATGGTGTGTTTCTCATTTTTCTACCTTTTAATGAGTACACACCTTGTAGACCTAGTGTGTCTTTCTCATCCTTGTCTTGGGAGCTCACCTAGTGAATATCAAACTTAACTAGCTTGTGTGTCTTCCTTGTTTATGGTTCACCTAGCAAATGTCATAATTTTCTATTGTGTCATGAACACCCTCTTGTATGGACACATAGCATAATACAAATTTCTAGTTCATCCCATTTCTTTTTCCTTTTTGCATTTATTTTGATACTATATGTTGGTGTATCTTGTATTACTGCATATTATACACATGTGTGTTCCTTTGTGTCTATGTTGGTTTTCCATGGGACCTTAGATCCTGGAGGTTTTATCACCCTTCTTGATCCTTTGTCATCCTATCTCATCAATATTTGTGCACTTGGACTCCTCTTGACACATATTTCTCTACTTTAGTAGAAAATTTAACACCTTTACAATTTCACATTATGTTTTGTCCCCCTAATTTATTTGACTTAATTAAGCTTCTAATTTTCCAAATTATGCATTCCAAAGCCTAATTTTTATTATTTTTTGAAGCATAACTGCATTGAATAAATACATCTAATCATTAAATTACCTCGACTTTGAGTGCCTTGGAAATTTGGGCCAGGACACATTCGCCCATGGGTGAATGGATCCCCCTTCTTAGCCAGGACCCAAATTCAAATATGTTGTTGGTGGCATTTTAACATCCAAAATTTAAATTTTAAGTGTCAAATTTTTGAATCTAATTTTTGGGAAATTGGATAAATAATTACTCATTTTGATCATTTGAAATCTAAGACACACAATTGAGAGAATACTAAACTTTACATGGATTCCACCTTGCAGATTGTTCTCTTGCTAAAATTTCCATGTAGGGTCGAGAATTATTCAAGTCAGAAGAATACTAGGAAAGCATAAGCTTCGTGGTTGGGTGGTAAAGCACTTCAACCATGTTCTCATCCACCAGTGAAGGTGACCATCGAAGAAGAACCTTAGTTTTTCTCAAGACTATTTAGTCTAAGATGTAACTTGATGTAATACTTCATGTATTTGGTGTAAAGTGTACAATGTAATGACTTTGTGGCCTTAGGAGCCAAGTCAAACTTGATATTGTAATTTGACTTTTGAAGTGAATATATGGATCATTGACTCATTTTAAATGGAAACGTGTAGCTATGATTGACTTTAGTCGCTAGTTATGTCTTTTTAATTTGGAATATATTCATGTGTCAAATAAAATAATGTTAATTAAGTAATAATTTACGATGGGTTATTACACAAGATCATACTTCTACTGATAAATGTAAATCCTGGATCCAAATATTAAATAGCATATAAACTAAGAAAGTAGTGGAAAGGATCAAGATCTGTCATTTCAAACTTCTCCATCAAATCTCATTGAACACTCTAAACCATGGTGGATGAAACACCTATAATAATAAAATCATCCACATATAGAAAAATGATCAAAAGATCAACCTCATGTCCCTAATTGTACACTATGGGACTAGAATGACATCATGTGAAGCTAGAAGAAAGAAAAAAAAGTGTTCATCTTCTCATACCAAGCTCAAGAGGTTTGCTTGAGACAAAATAATGAATGAAAAATCCTACAAACTAGTGAAGATTCTTAGAAAAAACCATGTGGTCGCTCCATATAAATCTCCTTATCAATAACACAGTGTAGTAAAGCACTCTTTACATCCATTTGATATACTATCCAACCCTATGAATCTATAAGTGAATATAGAAGGTGAACAAAATTCATCTTGGAAACAAGGGAAAATTTCTTAGAATATTCAAAGCATTCGATCTAACATAACCTATTTGCAATAGGATGAACCTTGAACTTATCAATAGAACTATTTGCAAAATATTTGGTACAATAAACCCGCTTGCACCAAAGCAAATTTATTCCCTTAGGAAGAGGAACAATATCCCAAGTATTATTCTTCATCAATGAAGAATAATCATTTTTTGTAGCATTATCCCACTCAAGAATACCAACCACCTCTAAAAACTCATGAGGATCATCTAAAATAGTATGAATCAAAATAATAACACCCAATTTTTATGCATTAGTATGACGGGATTCTGAAGGATCGATTACTAAAGATCCAACTGCATCAATAATATTATGAGCCCTCTTGAGTAAAGGTTGGATATTCAAAAGTGGAGGGAGAGTTGGAGCATCATCCTCATTTTCTAGATATAATAAATCCTCAAGAGATTAAGAGACAATAGTATTTAGTGAGAGAGAATATTGTGATGAAGAATCTATTTGAGGAAACCACCCATCAAATTGGACATTTGACCTAAACAAGACATCTCTAGATTCAAGATCAAACAAACCTATATGCCTTAACATTCTCACAATATCCAAAAATTATGAGTTGTTGGATTTTCCTCTCAATGGATTCTTTTGAGCTTCAAGAATGAATTCCCAAGCCTCACTACAAAATATTTTGAATGAAGATACATTGGTCTTGACATGGGAATAAGTATCCTCAATAGTCATATTCTAAAATACCTTAGGTGATCTATATAGGATCTAGGACTTATTGCTTACAGAATGCTTAAACGTAAAAGATCGATTATTACAACGTTTAACTTAAGTGATTACAAATTAAATGCTCAAATGAAATAATGAACATAAAATAATTAAATAAATGCCAAGATAAACTGAGAAAGAAAAGAGAGAAGAATAGAGAGACGAAACCAAAGTTGATAACGGAGTTCGTCCCTAAGGACTACGTCTCCGGGTCCCTCTCCAATGGAGGACCGATCCGATTAGCTCCAAATTCAATTACAATGGCTTCAAGACTGTCTCCTTCAAGCATTCAGCAGCATGACAGTACTCTGATATGCAGAAATGTCTTCAAGAACTCTCGAGCATTCTCCCGCTATCTCAACCTGGACTTGTAAATCCCATCTCAACCCCTCTTTTTATACATGGAATTTGCCTAATTAGGCCTAACAACCAAGATAAATGCATATCTTCCTCCTTCATGTCGTATCAGGTCTGGTTTATCCATTTAGTTTTGTTGGTTTTATTTGTTGGAGGTGGTTTTACATTTTTGTGGCTTAAAAGCCATTTGTTATGATTCGGGCTTAAAAACATAACAAAAGTAACTGGGCTCTATATATAGTAAATAGCCCGTTGGTGATCTAGCGGTAGGTGTTCATTTTACTCCCCGCGTGGTCGGGGGTTCAAAACCCCCGACCGCTCGTTTTCAACAAAAAATCTCAACGAAATTGATGACAAAACAAACGCAGAGTCATACAAAATTAGAGCGCTTTGTTTGGCGCAACGGTGGAGGCCCCGACTCTCACGCCGGAGATCTTGGGTTCGAAACCAACCCCATATTTTGCTAAAACAAACTTAACTGCCCGCCGAGGGAAAGCAGATGGAAGGTGCCACGTGTCAGCATATTATTACCCAGACCGTGACAACGTGTCCGCTGACAGAGCCACCACTAGGACAACCGTACTGCTGACTGGGTGACACGTGTCAACCAACCATTGCCCAAAAATGCCACGCTGTCCGCCGTCGAGGACCAATCGTACGCCGATCAGGACGCTGACGTGTCGAGCTTCTATTCGCCCGTAATGATGACGTGTCAAGCTGACTGGATTGCCACGTGGAATGCTGACTGTGATGCCGTACTGTACGGAAGGACACGTGTCGCTTGCTGATTGGTCCGTACCGATGACTCACCTGCCACGTGTCTCAGCCGAATTCGTCCATGTGGATTCCGTACAGTACGGACGACCTACTGACATCACCATCCGTACAATCAGCTAGAAAGTCAACTCAAAACTTTGACTGCTTGTATCTTGAGCATGCGACCTCGGATTTCGACGAAACGAACGTTGTCGGAATCGTTTCGACGAGCTCTTCGCGATGATGCCAATTCTGTTGATTTCCGAGATGATTATTTTTTCGCCTTCTGGATGCCCCTGAACCCAGTTTGACTGGAAGTTTGACTGGCCGTAACTTGCACAAACGGAGTCCTTTTCGCTCCGTTCAAGTTGCGTTGGAACCAGGACGTCGTTCTCTTTCTGATGAAGCTGAAATCTGGAGCATTGGGAACACTTCAATTTTCACTAAAATTATCCCCCGGATCATTAGGAGGCATATGATTCTGATTATATTTTTTATGATTGATTACTTTAGCCCAAAATGTAGCACCCCTCCATTTTCCTCTTTTGATTGAACAATGTTCTTCTATGTATGCTTTATTTCTGTTAGCACTTTGACTATGGTACTTGGTTACTATTTGATCGCAAACTGTTAAGCGATGCATATGTGATATTTTAGTGTGATGGAATTTTGCTTTGATGTTATCATTATGGCATGTTTTGAATTAACTTAGTAGATATTTAATTAATGATTCTTTATGCTTTGGACTATATTATTGATGTTAGACTCGTTAGTTAGAAAGTCTATATTGGTGAAGGGAATGGGATTGTATCACTCGCTTGCAAGCACCCTATAATTATGAGATTTCCTCTTCACAGTGTGTTTTATTATATCATATATATGCATGTTTGATATACTCTTTGTTCACAGGTTGATAGGTACAGGACATTGAATCCACCTTATTTCACAAGTTTGAGCGTGTCCATTGACTAATGGTAATCAATTGGGAGATAGTAGCTAGGTTTTTCATGCCAAGTCATCACCCTAGTCAGAGTGTGTCATCGGGTTGTAGTTGGGTTTAGTCATTTTAATGTTGTTCATTTCACCTTGGTTTTTATTTAATTTCAAATTATAAAGGTTATTAAATGGTTTGTGTAGTTAAAATGATGATTAAATATATCTGGTTGCAATGTTGAAATGTTAGTTATTTTATTGATTAATTTAATTTAATTAATAAAATAATCTAATCTTGGATCATATTTAGTTTATTGATTAATTAAGTTAATGGGATGAATTTAATTAAGTTATTTGTTTTGGCATTAATAGATATTTTGATTTAAATAAAAAATAAATAAAAAATATGTTTTAAATTGCACTTTTTGAAAATGAATATGTAAAAGAGTTTCTTTACAAAATTTTGAATTCTTTTTGTAAAAAGAAATTTTTAAATGCATGAAATTCCATTTGGAAAGCAATTTTGTTTTAAATTTTAAAAATGAAAATATCTCCAAATTTGCAATAAATTTGATGGATGGGATATTTTTAGGGGTTTGACTAAATTTTGGGAGACTCTATGAGAGCATTTTTGGGCATTTTTCATTTGAATTTTTTTTGGGAATTTGTAGAGAAAAAAAAAAGGGTTTGCTGTGGCTTTGTTTTGGATTTGAAGAAGAAGATTAGATTTCTTGGGTAAGCTAGAAAACAAAATAAGATTTGAAAGCACCATTGGAATCTTTCAAGCTTTGGAGAAAAAACCAAGTTTCTTTCTATGGTTTTTGTTTTTATTTTGAAAGAGTTTTCAAATTTTTATATATTGTTGGAAAATATTTAAATTCTGTTTGATTTGCAAGGAAACCCCATGTCAAATTTTATTTCAAATCTTGCAAAAACTCTGTTGAAATCATGAAAAAAAAAAAAACAAAGAAAGAATCAAATCATAGAAAATAGAAAGATGAACAAAAAGAATTTTTGTTATGAATTAGAAATTTAGAATTTGTGCTTACAAATTATTTTTGCTGTGTATTTTGTTTTGGAGGAAAAATTTGCACAACTTCACTGTTAAACAATGAAAATTTGTATATATATATACATATATATATTTTGTATATATATATATATGTTATATATATTTGTATTAAATTTTATGCTCAGAAATTTCTTTTTCAAATTTTTTTTACCTAGATTTTTCTATTGAAGAAAAACCAAAAATGGCCCTCTGTTCTTTGTTTTTCTGTGTTTGTGTTTTTTTTTTGTAAAAAGAAATTATATTAAAAAATATAAATAAAATAATTTTTTTGGGACCTGGCCTTGCCCGCGCCCCATGGAGGCACTTTGGAGGGCTACATCAGTAGTAGCGCTACCCACCCAAAATGGGAGGCTGCATTGGCAGCCTGGCCTCTCCCTTCGGGAGGGGCCCGCAACCCTAGGTGGTTGCCTTTATTTACTTTCTTTAAAAATTAATTTTTTTAATTTTTTTATATTATATATATAAAATATAATATATATATTATATATATAATGTATATATAAATTATAATATGATTTAATAAAATTTTGTTTTATAATTATTTATATATATATAATATATATATAATTATGTATATATATATATGCATATATTGTGTATATATATAATGCATATATATATTATGTACTATTAAATAATTGGGTTGGAAATTTAATAGTTGATTTTAAATATTTATATTTAAATAATAATTATATATTAAATATATATGTATAAGTATTGTATATACACCAAGTATATACTTTTATATATATATTCAATATATATGTGTATTTAAATATAGTTAATTTTAAGTTGATTATTTCATTATTGTAGTTGAAATAAAAATTGTTTTTTTTAATCAAATGATTTTATCTAGCAAGTTGATTTGATTATTTTGTATGATTGAGAAACACATAGTTAAATCATTGGTTTTAAATTTCTCAATGTTGTGAATTAAATCTTATTTATTTTTAGATAAATGCAAGTAACGTTGATTGAGTTGATTGGATTTAGGAAATCCTAACATTAGTTTATTTAAATTGCCTGAAATGCTTTCTAGTGATGTTCTTGTTCATTCTCGGTGTTGGGAAATTGTGTCTATTGTTATGTAAGTTTTCTAGATTGGGTTTCCTTTAAGGTTGGGGGTTGTCGTATTGCCTTGGGTAGTGCGTCTAAATGTATCCAGTGTTATACCCGGTTATTAGGAATGAGATGTGTGGAATTTATGTCTTGTATAGGGAGTCATTCTACTTAGGTTGCACTTGTATACCCTTGGGTGTGAGTTATTCCATGTGTTGTCTTAGAGGAGTGGCTTGCAATGAGGGCCGACACACAAAGTGGTGTCAGGGAAACTCGTTGTAAGTTAGTTAATTCAACGATAACGTAATAAACTTATTAGAGGCTTAGGTTGCATCAAACACTTAACAAGATTAATTTTTCCTCGCTCATGGACACAAGGACTTGTATATACTTGGGATGAGATGAGAAGGCCTAGAATGTTAAGATCATTATCTCGTCTCTACGAGAGATAACTGATTCTGCATTGGTTTGTATGAGGGGCTAGGAGTCATTAGAGGTTTCCAGGATATCCTAAGATGGGGGCCAGGACCTAGGAAGACTTACCAGGATATCCCATGTGACATTGTGATGACACTTCTCTTAAGTCAACAATATGTTTGTATCAATGATAAATTGAATATTTTACTTTGGAAGCATTGTAACCATGATGTTATGTGATGTTGTACTTATATTTAATTCAGTTCAATTTTGTGTAGCCTGTGTCTAGAGGTAGATGGTCTTGCCTAGGAATCCTTGTTACTATCTCCTAGCATGGAGGGCGAGCCTTCGGGTATCACATGGTTGGGTGGAACATGCACCTTAATCCATTGGGACATCTTCTTGTTCGTGTGGATGAGATTTCCAGTTGGATACCTCATAGGATCCACTACTTTCATGCTTTATTCTTTTCAGTTATTATTGTAATTTATTACCCCTTTTTGTATTGAGGTGGAAGATGCAATTTGTAACCTTGGTTATTGGATTTACCTCATTCGGGGAATGAGTGTTGTAATCATATTATAAATTATATTATTGGAAACTCATGGTATCTCTTATGCCTTTGATGAAATTTTATTATGTATGGAATGGATGTGTATTTAATTTGTTAAGTAATTAAATGTTATGGTTTTAAGTCATGTTTCTTGTTTGGGTTTAAGTAAAACCAGTCTTGTAACCTTAGGGGTTGTTGGCAATGGGTAGTGAACTTGCATGTTATTTGTACTTAAACAAAAAAAAATTGTTGTGTTTGAGTAGTTAATTGCAACTTCCCCTAGGGTTGCGTGGTGGGGCGTTACACATGGTATCAGAGCCAGGGTTTAAACACTGGGTACTTTGGGATTATAATGAACCCATTAAGCTTTTAGTTGTGTAGGTTTTAAGTTGTGTACCTTGCTTAATACCTTGATGTGTCTGTGCAGGATTATTCCTCCAAGACGTAGAAAAGGTAGATGGCATGGACGTGGCTTTGCAGGAGGTCGTGGTGAGAGTTGGCATGACTCTCTTCCTGATATTCCTATTATACCAGATCAGGAAGAGCAACAAGCATCTCAAATTTTTTTAGGGGGTATAGCTCAGTAGTAGGATCCACCAGGGATTGAGGCCACATGTAGAGCTCTAGAGGAGGCATTAGCACTCCTTGGTTAGAGACAGGCCATGGTACAGGGTAACCCTACTGAGAGGGAAGTTCCACCTCAGGCAGAGATGCACATGAGAGATTTTCTCGGGGCACGTCCACCATTGTATGATGGAGCTGACACTGGGCTAGAGGATGAGAGATGGCTCATAGACCTAGATAGGTGTTTTGCGATGCATCCGTACGGTAGCAATACCAAAGCGTGATGCGCTATCATGCACTTGCAGGGATTTGCATCCACTTGGTGGAGGTTAGAGGAGTAGAAGCTCCACATAGACATAAGCTATGTACCTTGGGAGATCTTCTTAGAGCAGTTCAGAGCTCGTTTCCTTTCTGAGCACTGGCATCAGTGTCAAGGTGATGAGTTTCATGCCTTGTGTCAATTGGCCCTATTAGTTGAGCAGTATGAGCGATGCTTTTATGAGCTCAAGCAGTATGCAGGGGTAGGAGATGATGAGAATATATTGGTCCACCATTTTTTCAGGGGCTTAAATGCCCATCTTAGTGGAGGAGTGAGGGTTTTCAAACCCAAGACCATGGAGGTAGTGGTGGAGAAGGCGTGTTTGGTGGAGGAGAATATGGCTTTGGTACTAGGAGGCCATATGGGTGCGTAGGTAGGCAGTAGTTCGGCAGCAGGATCTAGTGCTAGAGGAGGTCAGTCTTAGGGAGGTACACCTTCCAAAGCTTAGTAGGGACTGTCACAGAGTGGGCAGTAGCAACAACAATAGGTATCACAAGGGAAACATAAAGGTTTCCAGCAGAGACAGGGGGACAAAAACTGGAGGCATTTTAAATGCTTCAGCTTTGATCAACAGGCTTAGATTTCCCAGTCCACCTTCAGGGGTAGTGCGTAGTAGTCTAGCGCACCATCTGGAGGCAGGGGCTATGGCAGAGGTATTGAGTGTTTTACATGCAGCCAGCAGGGCCATATAGCTAGAATGTGTCCCAACAGGGGAACACTTGGGTTTTCTCAGGGACCAATGACATCTGAGCCTATAGTTGGTGATGCTGGTCGAGGGCATCATGTATTCACAGTGGTTGATAACCACCAGGCAGAGCATCAGGGTACCGTTGTTGAGTCATATGGTATGTTATCAGGTAACCAAGTTACCATTTTATTTGATTCTAGAGCGTCAGACTCCATTTCTTCTTCCATCGTGACGTGATGTAGACTGGGTGTAGTAAGGCAAGTCAATAGGTGGTAGGTTGAGTTAGCCTCGGGTGTGAAGGTTGCATCCCATTCCATTGTACTAGATTGTAGATTGGAGGTTGGACCTCTTCATACTACATTGGACCTTCGAGTTATTCCTTTGGGTTCTTATGACACTGTCATAGGGATGGATTGGTTAGAGGTGCATAATACAGTCATAGATTGTCAACGTAAGTCAATTCAATGCATTGAGGCATTTGGCAGAGTAGTAGAGTTAGTGGGAGTTCAGAGGCTGATTTCCTTGAGGATCATCTCAGCTATATAGTTAAGAAGGTGTGTGCATCAGGGTTCCTAGTTATTTGCTCTCATAGTGGATGGTTTGGATCTAGGAGGTGGAGAGGAGAAAGTCTCTCTTGATAGTCACCCCATTCTTTAGGAGTATTCTGATGTCTTTCCAGATGAGATTCTAGGGATGCCACCTCAGAGGGATATAGACTTCATGATAGACCTTGTACCTAGATTGGAACCCATTTCACAAGCTCCTTATCGTATGACCACCCAGGAGCTGAAAGAGCTTCGCTTGCAGCTTGAGGAGTTGTTAGAGAAGGGTCTTATTCACCCCAATGTTTCTCCATGGGGAGCACCAGTTATCTTCATGAAGAAGAAGGACAGTTCACTTCGGTTATGTATTGATTACTAACAGTTGAACAAAGTGACCATTAGGAATCGATATCCGCTTCCTAGGATTGATGATCTATTCGACTAGATCAAGGATGCCAAAATATTTTCAAAGCTTGATCTTAAGTCAGGATACCATCAGCTTCATATCTTCAAATCAGACATCCATAAGACAACGTTTCAAATCCGATATGGTCACTATGAGTTCACAGTAGTACCATTTGGGTTGACGAATGCACCCTCGGTGTTCATGAGTATGATGAATGGGGTATTTTGTACATACCTAGATAGATTTGTCATTGTGTTCCTTGATGCCATTTTGATATACTCTAGGACAATGGAAGAGCATGAGGAACATTTACGGTAGGTATTACAATGTTTACGGGATAATCAACTTTATGCTAACTTGTCGAAGTGTGAATTCTTCAAGATTGAGGTCCAATACCTTGGTCATGTGATCTCAAGGGAAGGTATTTTAGTGGATCCTGCAAAGATCCAAGCAATCTCAGATTGGCCTATGCCCATGAATGTTACAGAGATACATAGCTTTATGGGGCTAGTGGGTTATTACAGGAATTTTGTGCAGGGCTTTTTGAGGATAGGCTATCCTATCACCTCCCTTCAGAGGAAAGGGAAGAGATTTGAGTGGTCAGTGTAGTGTGAGGTAGCATTTCAGGATCTTAAGGGGAAGCTGACCAGTGCACCAATACTTGTGATACCGGATCTGACTGGGGACTTTATAGTTTGTACATATGCGTCCTTGGATGGATTAGGTGCAGTGTTGATGTAGGAGGGTCGTGTCATTACATACGAGTCACAAAAGCTCAAGGATCATGAGCTGAACTATCCCACGCATGATCTTGAGTTAGCGATAGTTGTTCATGCATTGACGAGGTGGAGGAATTTCCTTCTTGGCCATAGGTTTGAGTTGCACAGTGTTCACAGAAGTCTTCAGTATATTTTCACACAACCCAACCTTAATGCTAGGCAAAGGCATTGGATGGAGTTTCTCTACGAATATGACTTCAAGGTGAAGTATATCCAGGGAAAAGAGAATGTCGTAGTGGATGTACTGAGTAGGAGGAGTCATGAGATACTTGAGTTAACTCTTGTTGTAGATTTACAGAGTCAGATTCTTTCTGCCCTTCCAGAGAATAGTTGGTATTAGGAGGTTAGGACAGAGATTGAGGTAGGAAGACCCCTTGGGGATAGGTATTTAGGTTATTCTCTAGATATAGATGAGGTATTGAGGCACATGGGATGCATATACGTACCTTCATCAGGTGATCTTTGCACCTTGGTCATGACTGAAGCACATCGTGCACCTTATTCAGCCCATCCTGGGGTGAAGAAGATGTATCCAGATCTATGTCAGTTGTACTTCTGGCCAAGGATGAAACGTGATATTGTAGATTTTGTGTCGTGATGTCTTGAGTGTCAGCGGGTGAAGGCTGAACACTAGCATCTAGCAAGGCTTTTGCAACCACATTTAGTACCAGAGTGGAAGTGGGATATTATCTCATTGGATTTCATTGTTGGTTTACCCAACTCTTCAAAACGACATGATGCGATTATGGTGATAGTTGATAGGTTGACGAAGGTGGCACACTTCTCACCTATTCGCTCTTCTTATACTCCATTGTCCGTAGCTAGAGTGTTCATGGAGGACATAGTGAGGTTACATGGCATTCTGCGTCGGATTATTTCTAACAGGGATCTAGTGTTCACCTCAGCTCTTTGGACTTCATTACAACATACAATGGGGACACAATTGAACTTCAGTTCAGTTTACCGCCTAGAGATAGATGGATAGACTAAAAGGGTCAATCAGATCCTCGAGGACATGTTACGTATGTATGTAATGGACCAACATACACGATGGTAAGATTATCTCTATTTGGTAGAGTTCACATATAATAATGGTTTTTAGAGTTCTACCGACATGCCTTCATTCTAGGCATTGTATGGGCGACCATGTCACACTCCCTTGAGTTGGGATCGACTTGAGGACAAAGTGACTTTGGGTCTTGAGATGTTGTAGGATATGGAGGAATAGGTGGATAGGATTAGAGAGCACTTGGTGGCAGTGCAGGACATGCAAAAGAAGTATGCAGATGCACATAGAGTGGATCGTCAGTTTTTTGTGGACAATAGATTCTTCTTGCAGGTGCGTCCGCGAAAGAGTCCCATCCATTATGGGAAGGGCTCTAAGTTGGTGCCTCGCTTTGTTGGACCCTTCGAGATACTCGAGAATATTGGTCCAGTTGCTTACCATCTTGCTTTACTGCCCAGTCTCTCGTGTATTCATGATGTTTTTCATGTTTTAGTTCTTCGGCCATACCATCCAGACATTTCTCATGTACTTGATTGGAATGCATTACAGGTAGAGGACGGGTAGTTGGCTTTGGAGCCCGTGGCCATAATGGAGTGCAAAATGCTCGCTCTTCGAGGGTGAGATATTGATCAGGTTAGGGTCCAGGGGGATCCTAGGGATGACACGCCATCCAATTGGGAGGATGCAGCTAGGATGAGGGATCTCTATCCCTATTTGTTTGTAGGCTTCTAGGAGTAAGCTTGACCCTAAGGGGGGAGGATGTAACACCCCTCCATTTTTCTCTTTTGATCAAACATTGTTCTTCTATGTATACTTTATTTCTGTTAGCACTTTGACTATGGTACTTGGTTACTATTTGATCACAAACTGTTAAGCGATGGGTATGTGATATTTTAGTGGGATGGAATTTTGCTTTGATGTTATCATTATGGCATGTTTTGAATTAGCTTAGAAAATATTTAATTAATGATGCTTTATGCTTTGGAGTATATTATTGATGTTAGACTCATCAGCTAGAAAGTCTGTATTGGTGAAGGGGACGGGATTGTATCACTCGCTTGCGAGCGCGCCCTACGATTTTGAGATTTCCTCTTCACGATGTGTTTTATTATATCATATATATGCATGTTTGATATACTCTTTGTTCACAAGTTGACAAGTACAGGACATCGACTCCACCTGATTTCATAGGTTTGAGAATGTCCATTGACCAATGGTAATTGATTGGGAGATAGTAGCTAGGTTTTCCGTGCCAAGTCATCACCCTAGTCAGAGTGTGTCATCAGGTTGTAGTTGGGTTTAGTCATTTTAATGTTGTCCATTTCACCTTGATTTTTATTTAATTTCAAATTATAAAAGTTATTAAATGGTTTGTGTAGTAAAATGATGATTAAATATATCTGGTTGCAATGTTGAAATGTTAGTTATTTTATTGATTAATTTAATTTAATTAAAAAAAAAATCTAATCTTGGATTAGATTTAGTTTATTGATTAATTAAGTTATTTGTTTTGGCATTAATAGATATTTTGATTTAAATTAAAAAAAATGAAAATATGTTTTAAATTGCACTTTTTGAAAATTAATATGTAAAATAGTTTCTTTACAAAATTTTGAATTCTTTTTGTAAAAAGAAGTTTTTAAATGCATGAAATTCTATTTGGAAAGCAATTTTGTTTTAAATTTAAAAAATGAAAATATCTCCAAATTTGCAATAAATTTGGTGGATGGGATATTTTTAGGGGTTTGACTAAATTTTGGGAAACTCTATGAGAGCATTTTTGGGCATTTTTCATTTAATTTTTTTTTGGGAATTTGTAGAAAAAAAAAGGATTTGCTGTGGTTTTGTTTTGGATTTGAAGAAGAAGATTAGATTTCTTGGGTAAGTTGGAAAACAAAATAAGATTTGAAAGCACCATTGGAATCTTTCAAGCTTTGGAGAAAAAACCAGGTTTCTTTCTATGATTTTTGTTTTCATTTTGAAAGAGTTTTCAAATTTTTATATGCTGTTGGAAAAGATTTAAATTCTGTTTGATTTGCAAGGAAAACCCATGTCAAATTTTATTTCAAAACTTGCAAAAACTCTCTTGAAATCATGAAAAAAAAGAAAGAAAACAAAGAAAGAATCAAATCATAGAAAATAGAAAGATGAACAAAAAGAATTTCTGTTATGAACTAGAATTTTAGAATTTGTGCTTACAAATTATTTTTTGCTGTGTATTTTGTTTTGGATGAAAAATTTGCACAACTTCACTGTTAAACAATGAAAATTTGTATATATATATATATGTATTAAATTTTATGCTGGGAAATTTCTTTTTCAAATTTTTTTTACCCAAATTTTTCTATTGAAGAAAAACCCAGAATGGCCCTCTGTTCTTTGTTTTTCTGTGTTAGTTTTTTTAAAAGAAATTATAAAAAAAAAAATATAAATAAAATAATTTTTTATTGGAGGAGGCTTGGGCCCTGCCCCATAGCCGCCCCCATGGGAGGCGCTGTGGAGGCAGTGCCGCTGCCTCCAAAGGTTGTAGCTCTGCCCACAAAGCGCACCCCCAAATGGGGGAGGCTGCGTGGGCAGCCCAGCCTCTCCCTTCGGGAGGGGCCCGTAGCCCTACATGGTTGCCTTTATTTGCTTTTTAAAAAAAAAAATTTTATTTATTTATTTTATATTATATATATTATATATAATAATTTTATATTATATATATAATGTATATATATTATAATATGATTTAATAAATTTTTGTTTTATACTTATTTATATATATATTACGTATTATTAAATAATTGGGTTGGAAATTTAATAGTTGATTTTAAATATTTATATTTAAATAATAATTATATATTAAATATATATGTATAAGTATTGCATATACACCGAGTATATACTTATATATATATATTTAATATATATGTCTATTTAAATATAGTTAATTTTAAGTTGATTATTTCATTATCGTAGTTGAAATAAAAATTGTTTTTTTTAATCAAATGATTTTATCTAGCAAGTTGATTTGATTATTTTGTATGATTGAGAAACACAAAGTTAAATCATTAGTTTTAAATTTCTCAACGTTGTGAATTAAATCTTATTTATTTTTGGATAAATGCAAGTAATGTTGATTGAGTTGATTGGATTTAGGAAATCCTAACATTAGTTTATTTAAATTGCCTAAAATGCTTTCTAGTGATGTTCTTGTTCATTCTCAGTGTTGGGCAATTGTGTCTATTGTTATGTAAGTCTTCTAGATTGGGTTTCCTTTGAGGTTGGGGGTTGTCGTATTGCCTTGGGTAGTGCGTAGATAAATGTATCCAGTGTTATACCTAGTTATCAAGAATGGGATGTGTGGACTTTATGTCTTGTATAGGGAGTCATTCTCCTTAGGTCGCACTTGTGTACCCTTGGGTGTGGAGTTATTCCACATGTTGTCTTAGAGGAGTGGCTTACAATGAGGGCCGACACACAAAGTGGTGTCAGGGAAACTCGTTATAAGTTAGTTAATTCAACGATAACGTAATAAACTTATTAGAGGCTTAGGTTGCATCAAACACTAACAAGATTATTTTTGCCTCGCTTATGGACTCAAGGGCTTGTATAGACTTGGGATGAGATGAGAAGGCTTGGAATGGAAAGATCATTATCTCATCTCTACGAGAGATAACTAATTCCACATTGGTTTGCATGAGGGGCCGGGAGTCATTAGAGGTATCCAGGATATCCTGAGATGGGGGCCAGGACCTAGGAAGACTTACCAAGATATCCCATGTGACATTGTGATGACACTTCTCTTAAGTCAATAGTATGTTTGTATCAGTGATAAATTGAATATTTAACTCTAGAAGCATTGTAACCATGATGTTATGTGATGTTGTACTTGTATTTAATTTAGTTCAATTTTGTGTAGCCTGTGCCTAGAGGTAGATGGTCTTTCCTAGGAATCCTTGTTAGTATCTCCTAGCACGAGGGGTGAGCCTTCGAGTATCACATGGTTGGGTGGAACATGCACCTTAATCTGTTGGTTCGTCTTCTTGTTTGTGTGGATGAGATTTCCAGTTGGAGACCTGGTGGGATCCAGTACTTTCATGCTTTATTCTTTTCAATTATTATTGTAATTTATTACCCATCTTTGTATCGAGGTGGAAGATGTAATTTGTAACCTTGGTTATTGGATTTACCTCATTCGGGGAATGAGTGTTGTAATCATATTATAAATTATATTATTGGAAACTCATGGTATCTCTTATGCCTTTGATGTAATTTTATCATGTATGGAATGAATGTGTATTTAATTTGTTAAGTAATTAAATGTTATGGTTTTAATTCATGTTTATGTTTTGGGTTTAAGTAAACTCAGTCTTGTAACCTTAGGGGTTGTTGGCAATGGGTAGTGAACTTGCATGTTATTTGTACTTAAACAAAAAATAAAATTTGTTGTGTTTGAGTAGTTAATTGCAACTTCCCCTAAGGTTACATGGCGGGGTGTTACACAAAAATAAGAGTCCATATCTAATGACTAAATTATATAGTTGGAAATCTCCGATAAATTCATGCTCTTTCACTAAACAACACCATTCTATAGAGGGGTGTATGGAACTATAATCTATTATCATTGACCATGCTTAGTAAAAAAAGTTTGTCAAATATTGATTGACATATTTCTTCATATTTTCTATGTATTTTCCTGATAAAAAGATTAGATTTCTTCCCATGTTGAATGTATAAAAGATCATAAAATAATCAAAGGCATCAGTCTTGTACTTAATAAAGTACACCCATGCACATTTGGAAAAGTCATCAATAAATTTGAGCACATACTTTGCCTCTAAAATGAAGAAGTCAAAAATAAAATGAGATTAGTATGTCCCAACTCTAAGAGTGCATTAGCATGTGTGTCTCTACCCATAGGAAAATAATCTTGGTGATGTTTACTAAGGGCACAACCTTGAAAAACACCATGAGTACAAGAAACCTTAGGGATATCTAACACTATTTCATTCGTACTTATCTTCTATAGATATTTATAGTTTACATGAAAAAGCTTACTCACAATGTTTGGATGTGCCATGAAAGATGAAATTGAACCAACTAAAGTCTTGAAACTATTAAATAGGTATAAAAAGAGGAATAATAAACTCTCCTAGTAGCCACAATAATATATGGATCATGAAGGTCATGAATAACTACATCATGTGGGGTAATCTCAATTGTCTTGTTGATCCAAAATTGATAAATTTGATACACTAAAATATTATTAGTGAAGATATTAGGAACAATAAGAAAATGTTGAATTAAACCACCTCAAATGGAATTCTATTTGACCTTATAACTGAAATTTATGTAGAATCTCCTACTACAATATGTGTAGTGTTTCCATTTGAAAGGAGAGAGGCCAAATCTTGAGTGTAGGATTTTATGATTAAATTCTCAACGCCCCAAGATCACTTGTAAGACAAAATAACTTTCACAAGAGAGATGGAAAAATATCATGCTATGATTAAGGATGCATGAATTCCAAAATAAATCCGATAGCCAAAATGAATACAACAATGTACAAATGATGCCTTGCTTATACAGGTAAGGTGAGGAATAGGATTAGACAAGAACATGACAAGTGTCTTAATCCTATCACATGATACAACTAACTCATAACTACCTAGGAAACAAGCATTAAATAAATGCTAACTAGATAAGATTATCGACAACTAGTGCTTAACTAGATAGATTCCTTCCTAGGATCCAAGTGGACTTAACATCTAAATAGGACCTAGATAGGTAAAAAAGCCTATTTACACCAACACCCTCCTTAAGTAAAAATTAGGGCATACTTATGAAAATTACATAAAGATGGGTCTCAACTATCTGACCATGTTAGGTACCCATGTACATATGAAAATGTTGTAATTCTCACAAACAGAAAAAAGGAGAAAACCCAGTGGGACAAAACTCCTCCCCAAAAGAGAGAAAAGGTACAATAAAAATTCTCTCCATGAGAAATGAGAGGAAAACACCCTATTCAAGGGAAAAGACCCTCCCACAAGATAGAAAAAGAAGAGAACATTTATCCCCCTAGTAAAAATATCCATCACAAATCCAATCAATATCCCTCCATATGCAGGATGACAAGAGAGACCATACAAACCCCCCATAATGAGATAACCTACTACAATGAAGCATTGAAAGCACACTTGTAGAGTAACATTATAATCCTTGATTAGAAAAGAAAAGGAAAGATAAATATAATGCTAGAAAACATATTAGAATCACTCAAGGAATCAAGTTGGAATCATGATAAAGCAACAATAGACTTAATGCCAAGGAACATTGGAAAAATTACAAACTAGCACAACCCTAGAATTTGTGAAGCAATAGTTGATTGGAAAATGATTTGAAACTAAATGGAAGTGCAAAGATCAAAATTTCACCCTCCCAACTATCAAAATATCCAAGTAATATCTAAGACACCCTTTGGGGAAAAATTAAAATAATGATATGCTTGGGATAGATACAAGAAAAGTGCATGGATGGTAATGTAGATCTCATTAATACTTTTCCAACTTCACAAGAATTGTGAAAATAAAAGATCATGGCAAAGGGTTATGAGATTAATAGCCAAAAAATGATTTGACTTCAACTAGTAATAAATTCTAATAACTTGAAAATTTTCTAAAGATAACCTCCACCACTTTAAAAATAACAAAACAAGCTTTCTGATGATATCTTAATTGAAAATTTTTGGTTCCTAGATTGCATATTATGATAAAATAAAAAAAATACCCTAATGAGGGCATGTGAAGACTAAACTAGTGCAATAAACAAGCCCTTGGGGTCTAAAAATCTAGTTTTTTGGTCACCTATAAGACTATATAGGTTTAAAAGGTTTTAAAAAAGTCATTGCCACCAGTGGTGGTACTGCCATTGGGTGGAGTAGTGCTAGTGCAATGGGCCATAGACCGTGCCACCCTTGGGTGATGTTCCCCCTTCACATTATAGGCACTAGTCATAGGTATTTCAAGCCTATAACCAAGGGTTAATAACCCTATAGTTGATGCCAAAATTTATAAAACTAAAGTTTTAAAAAAAAATTAATATTAAAATTTGGTGCGATAAATGTACCTACCAAATGTACAATCCATGATCGACCAAGTGATATGATAGTTGACCAATCACAAAGACTCATAGAATGTTGAAGAAAATTGATTTAAATGACAAAATATATCACCAAGATACCAATTACACAAATTGACTTAGATCATGACATCGCATAAGCTTTATAGCCAAGTATGAAACCGTACAGATTCGTACAGTCATATGACCTAATTTTTTCTTGCATCTTGATAAAAAGTCTTAGATTTTAAAAATTTGAAAGTCAATAGTTAGGTTTTTGAGCCTCTTGTACACAATAGTGAGGTTATTTTTTCCCCAAACTACTCCAAAAAATTAGCTACCCTCTCAAATTTGGCAACTAAAGGGTGCTGCCACAATAATGGGTTACACTTTTTGGGATATCCTTATTTTTTTTGAAATCACATATTTTTAGAAAGTATAATGATTTAAGCCTTGAAAGGTTCCATTTAAAGGATTTGAATTGAAGAGGGTTTGATCAAACCCCCTTGGATAAAACCCTGCTAGTTTTAAACCATACCTATAATGGAGTCTCCTCTACACCTATCAAAATGCTGATTAAAACCCACTTTTGATTTACCTTTTGGGGGATCAAATGAATTCATTTAAAATTTATGTTTTGTATGTATGTAGTCCTTATTAAAAGCTTCCCAAGAAGTATAATTTTAAATATATTTATTTGATTATTATATTTATTTTTATTTCTTGTGAATGTAGGTTTTTCATAGAAAATCAAGCTCTCTATTCTGCACATGTGAAAAAATAGTAGATTACCAAAAAAAAATCTGAAAAATATCTATGCTCTTGGTATTGATGTCCTTGATCCAACAAAAAAATAAAAATTGAATTTCGATACATACAAAAATATTATGTGCTATATAGTAAACCTATGTCTAAATTGTAATTGGTTTGACTTCAAAACTTAATTAAGAAAAAAATATTCAATAAAACACTATGAAACCAAATGAAGGAGATAGATATTGTAGTTACAAATATAAATTTGAAAAAAATATAATTTTATCCTTCATAGAAAGAAAGTTATGTGTTATATAGTAAACATCACTCTTGAAAATGTTGTTTACTGTTAAAAACTAGTTATCGAAGGAGATGGAAAAAGAAATGCAATTTGATTCCAAATTTTTTAAGAAAAATATATTCAAAATCTATAGACAAAACTTCATAAATCACTATTTTGCATCATCTTAAAATTCCTCATGTTTTAGTAGCTATAGGTGTTTGAAAGTGAAGATTTAGTTAAAAAAGTTCAGTTCAATGTTAAGTTTGGCCAAAAAGTGTAACCCACTATTGTGGGATCACCTTGGAAGCCTTCTTCAAACCCTTGTAGATCTGACAAAATATTTCAAAATTTGACAAAAAAAAATCTATACTTGACTTTTCTTGATACCTTGGATTCAATGGTGAGGATATGAAGTCCCCAAATCACACCTCACAAAATTTCAAGCCAATATAGGTCCCTCAAATTTGGGAAGAAAGTTTGTAACACTGAAGCTATGATACTATGTAGGCATTTATGGTGAAATACTCAACACCCTAGGATCACTTGTAAGACAAAATAAATTCCACATAAGAGATGGAAGAAATATCATTCCATTATTAAGGATGCAAGAATACTAAAATAAATATAACAACCAAAATTAATATGGCAATGTATAAATGATGCCTTTCTTATATAGGAAAGGTGAGGAATATGATTAGACAAGATCATGCCAAGTATCTTAATCCTACCACATGAGAAAACTAACCCGTAACTACCTAGGACACACACATTAAATAAATGCCAAGTAGATATGATAAGTGAAAACTAATGCTTAACTAGAAAGATTCCTTCTTAGGACCTAAGTGTAATTAACATGTAAATAGGATCTAGATAGGTAAAACACCTATTTACACCAACATTGAGAATGATTCACGTGATGTGTAACATCATAATCAAGTATCCATGGAGTTGTAAAAGGTAAAGCATGAGAAAAAATAGCATGAACTTTACCTACATATGAGGAATAAGACTTAGGGGTTGAGATGTTATCCATTTCATGAATTCATCTAAAGCCTCTAATCTCTTCCAACATTTGGTAATTGGATGTCCCTCTTTACCATATAAAAATACAAGGTTCACCTAATTTCTACTTCATCTTAGAGGAAAAATCACCAAACATAGAAGAATTACCATTCTAAGGATTGGTTTGAGGTTTCTATTACGAATTATTAGATGGTTTGGACAAACACTTACTACCTGATGAATTACCTATCTTTGGATTTTGTTTATTCTTGTCTTCCCGTTTGGATATTTGTGCTACTAATTCTTGAGTTTTCAAACAAGAAAGAATAAAATTGAGTCAACTTTTCTTGTTCATGAGTAAAATGCTCACAAAAAATCTTGAAAGATGGCATGCTAATTTTATTTCCTAGCAGATTCATAGTAGAGTAGAAAAGTATAAGGGAATACTTGAAATAACACTCGAAGCTTAGATAGGATAAAGAAAAAATATATTTTTCTTCAGTTTTACCCTTTCCAAAATCCTACAAGAGTGACCTGAGTGACTTAAAATTCATCAAGAATCCCTCAATGGAGGGGAAATAATCAAGTAAAAGTGAAGTCAATTCTCATCAATATGAAGTGCTCAAGACTCATTAGTAGTGCCAAAAAGGTCTTTGAACTTCTCCCACATATCCCTAGGAGAAGTGCATGACTCAATATGAAACAAGAGTTTTTCTAAAACCTACATTTAAATTAGTGGGTCGTAGTGGCCTGTGCCACTAGAAAGCATCACCACAAGAACCGCCATGGGTTGTGCTTCTACTAACTAAGAACTAATTTTAATGCTATTATTCTTTTATAAAAATATCATACGGGATGAATCTTGGGGGCCATATGGCTTCGAGCGAGTAAATTTTTTTATCTTAGAAGCTCCTATCACTAAATATGGGAAGATTTATATAATTTTTTTTTATCAATTTGGAATCATAAACATAATGGAAAGGTGTGTTTTTCTATAAAAACACCAAAATAATGTCAAAGCCCAAACCATATGAAAAAAATGAAGAATCTAGATTTCTCTTCTATAACTCTAGATGAGAAGTAACCCTCAAAATGGATAATGGGTTTGTTGAATCTATACTTTGATACCATTTTATAATTGTGAAAACACACACAGGGAAAGATCAAACAACAAATGAGAAAACCTTCCATGTAGGAGAATTGCAAATATTGATTTTTTATTTCCTACAAAAGAAAAACTTATAGAATGAAATAATACAATGAAGGAGATTGGTTATAAAATAAAGCCCTATATGATAAAGGGACTAGATCATGAAAAGTTTTTTCATCTCATCTGATGAGACAAAATGATTTAATAATAGTTGACTATGAGAAAATAAAAGAGCTCTCCTATGTTTAGCTTAAGTGCATAAAGTGAAATTAGCCTAATAATCAATTAAAGATTAATTCATTATTAGATAATAAATGATTACTCTAACACATAATATAGTAAAATTAATCCATTAAAAATCAATAAGCAATATGGGCTAGTTTGATAAACACAACTTGGGATTCTACGTTTGAATTTGAAAATGCACAAACTAGTATTGGTAAATGTGGAAATAAAATGAAAATCATGTTTAGGTACATAAAAGATAGTAGATAAGAAACAATCTTTGGTCAGGTAGTCAATTTCTATTGAAGAGGAAATTTCTTGATGACCAATAGTGAAAATTGAGCAATATTGTGACATAATTTTATAATGTGTAAATAGTAACAAGTCACTAAAAACACATAATATAGTATGATATTTACCATATGAATCATGGAACCAAAGGTAACATGGGCATATGGAAAGGCATATCTATAAGGAGTTAGGGCACACATAGAGGAGAAAATGAATTGAGTCATATGGTTATAAATAGATACCATGAAATTGCTAGTATTGGCATGGTGTGATGGTTTATAGGTGGCATTGTTGTTCTTGCCACCAAGGTTCAAACCTTGTTGGGGTGGTATTGTTGAATGGTTGTACCTGGTTCATAGCTCCGGTCAAAAGTGTTTACCCCTTGAATAAAAAAAATAGATACCATGAAAAAACATAATGCATGAACATGGGGCATAATTTGAATCAAGTTATAGGAAACAATGAGCCAACAAGAATGCATGTGTCCATTTAAGAACAACATGAAACCAATATTAGGAACAACATGAAACCAATATTAGGTTGAGTAAGAACTCTATGAGAAATAATACCAATATAATTAGTTTCTTTATTATTTTGAAGATATGTAATAGAGGATCCCTACAAAAAAATATCTAGATCACTTAGATTTGTAAAAAAGTATTCATATTACGTAGACAAGACACAGACAAAATTATAATAGTAAATGGTCGAGTAATTTAGCAAGAAGATGTGTCAACTTCTCGTGGAAGTTTTAGACTTAGAAAAAAAATTGAAATCAGGAAAAAAAAATGGGATCCCATTATTTAGCAAACGAGATCTTGTTTCGCTTTAGGACCTCGAGTCGAAAGTGGGACCCATTTTCTAAAAATGGGATCCCATTTCATAAAGGCTTAAAATTAAAAAAAAAACTAAATGGGATCCGTTCAGAAATGGGATCTCATTTCTAGAATGAGATCCCTTTTCTCAAAATTTCAATTTCCACCTCGGTTTCTATATTATGGGTTTTGTGTCAAAAAAAGGCTTGGGGAGCTGACCATTAGCTTTGGACCTGCTTTGAATTGCAACTTGAAGCTCATGTTAGTGTTAGTAGAAAAGAGTGACTTTTAACATATGTAGATGAAGATGATTTTTTGCAATTTTTTTTGACAAAATTAAAACCCATTATAGATGATATATGTAGATTCCAAATATGTATTTTTTTTTACAATTGGATTATTTTTTAATTTTTCAAATATTTTTTGATGAAACTAGTCCATAAACTTGAATATTAGGTTTTCTTATTATTTTAATAACCTTTTATTATTTAAATAATTTTTTGAATTTTTTTTTTATATATGTACAATCTTCAGACAATTCTTTTCAATTTGAAAAAAACAAAAATGATAAGTTTAGGTCATCTTATGCGTGATGTAAACGAGGGATTTTCAAAATAGGAATTATGACCAATAAAAAATAATAAAAAATAACTACAAAAAAATATTGTGCACAATCTTCAATGTGTTATAGATATTTCTGGAAAGGTTTCAAAAAAACTAAAATTATTTAGGTCAAAATATGATTGATGTACAAATTCATGGTATGGTAAAAAGATGACTTTTAAATAGTGTTTTTTTATACATTCCTATTGAAAATCATTTTTTTTCATCTAGGTATTAAAATAAATTGCATATTTAGAAACTAGACTCTGAGTACTACATTTCATATTGCTAACTTTTTAAAGATTCAATCTTTAATTAATTCAAATTTTTAAGTCAAATGTGACAAATTTTAAAAATTAGGGAAAACACTTCCACTTTTTGGCCAAAAAGTGGACTCAACTTCTTGCACACACCCGATCACCCTAATATAATAATTCCTAGACCAATTCTAACTATTAATTTATGTAGACAAAATATGAGCATACAAGAGGATATAAATTTGCATGAATCAAGGCACAAAATAATGCCCTCAATTTATTTTGAATGATTTTATATTTTGTGAAACTCATCCTCACATAAACTAACATGCTCAACAATATTATTAGGATAGCTAGAGTTACAGGTAACATTAAAGTGTTCACTTATATATGATACTACTATTTTGATGAGGCTATGACATATATTTAAAAATACTAATATAATATTTTTACAAAAGTGAAAATTAGATGGTATGCATGTAAAAGGTTAATTATAATACATATAAAGAGGGGATCATAGAGATATAGTCAAAATAAGATAAGTGTGTGATGACAAAAAAGGGGATCTAGTGACTAAGCCACACTCTTTCCAACATCATAGGGGAAAAATGACTAAAATTAATCTCAAACACCCATGTGGCTACTAACCTCAAGGAAGGAGCTAGAATGGTCGGTTAGGGTTTCACTACTTTGGTATTGTGTGTTGATAATGATGAATTGACTATTAATTGATCTAATTTTATATAAAAAAGATGTACCTAGGTTAACTATTAAAATACAATAGTTATGATTTTTAAAAAGAATAGAACTAAAAGACAAAACCTAACTTTAGAATAGTAGGGTGTAGACACAAAGGAACTTGGCATATAAATTTGAGCTTGAAAGGGCTAGAAAGGGGTGTGGTCGCCCTAGACCTTGAAGTGTAGATACTCATAATTAAATTTTAGATCTTTGTGTGGGCCCTTTCCTATAAATTCTTCTCCTTTGGATTCAGTGTCAAAAATTCATTTGTCATTGATAAAATATGCTTTCCTTAATTTATTGACTTGTAGGACTTGAATGAATGAATGAACAATTAGGTCTTCAACCCTCTCCAAATTCACTTCAGATTTAGATGTTACACACATGAAAGTGAGGAAAGGGTTGTGACGTATAGGGTTTGCCTAAGTCAAAACTCATTTTGGTATTTATACCTCCATAATAGTTATGATGATGCAAAAGAGAGATTACCCTCAATCATATAGAGGCCAAATTATAAATAAGTGACAAATTGATAATTGTTGCAACTCGCCACTCATATTTGCATTCCTTGATGGAATAAAGTCATTTTACTCATCACCTTCAAGGATAATTGAATGCTTGATTTTAATTCTTTCAAGGTTTAGTACCCACAAAACAAATAGATATGAAACATCAAAAAACACACATGAAAATATGGTGCATTGCTAACATAACTCTTGATTGAAACAATGGTGCTATAATTCTACAAATTCTTCTCTTGAATACTTTTAGGATGCTTAATTATGATCTCAATTTCCTTAATATTTCTCATAGATTTCAAATGGTGGAAAATACTTTTATTTATGAATTTCTTTATTTTCCCATCTTGATTAATTATCGATAATTGACAAATGATTTTAAATTTCTAAATGTTAAAATATCAACATTAACATATTTGAATTGGGGCTAAAATTTGTTGGATAGGGGTGATAACTCCCTAGTCCATATCTATTGAGGGGACTTAAGCATTGGTAAATGAACATTCAATTTGTATTCCTAGTTTAATTTTTGATTTTCTAAAGATTATTTTAAAACAAACATATTAAATGCACAAGTGGGTCCAAGAACATTAGGGGGAGCTAAAAGTAGTGTGAAATTCTTAAGGGTGAAAATTTAAGACACTACACATAGCCCCTACTTTATTGAGAGTATGAATCTACACTTATGCTCACACTAAACTAAGGACAAGTCAAGAAGGGTTCATTTATCTAAATATTGGAGATATAGGACAACATTGAATCTAGGGGATGTGTTAGCCCCTAGGCTCAAGATCTTATGACACAACAATGTAAAGACAAAGGAACAAATATACATAAGGTTTAATGAAACATGAAAAAAATGAAGAATACACAATGAATAACTAAAACTAACATAATACACAGAACAAAATATAGTTTAAAACACTACACAATGCAAACACAATACAAACATAATGCAAAAAAAATGAAAACATAGTGCAAACACAATGAAATAAAATACACACATAATGCAAACATGCAAAGGGGGTTATAAAAATCATGGACTAGAAATCTCCACATAATTCTTACTAGGATCCATACCTAAGGCATTCATGAGTCACATGCTAACAAATTCCAATATTTTCTTGGTGACCAATGAACCAAAGCATCATAGGCTAGTGAAGTACAATATTCACTAGGTGATCTTTGAAAAGGAACAAGGTGAGTTTTTGCAATAGTATATAATGAAAAACACACAAGGGCTAATAAAGTATGATATTCACTAGGTGCATTCTCATGTCAACCATATCAATAATTATAGTCACAATAATTTAGATAAGACACTACAAAAAAAGATCAATCGCCAAAAACACATAACCAAGTTCAAAACATGTGAACAAAGTGAAGCACATAATGGAATGGATTATCCTACCTTAAAGTAATTTCTAACACCAAATGTGAGTAGTTTTCTTTAAGGAAGAATAAAATTATATATGAAACATGATAGGCCATGAGATATTGCTAGGAAACCCTATGCTAATTCAATATGTTCCCAACAAATCTGATTCATGACAAGGGGTTGACCCCAAAAAAACCACATAACAAGAACAAATATATCACATAAGCGATCCACATATCAAGGGTGAATGTGTAAGAGACCTAAATGTCTGAGAAACACCTTGCATCATTCCCAAAAGAAATCACGAGACAAAAACATTCACAACATGAAGAAGAATGAAGATACAAATAGATGGATGCCACAATAGATTCATTTTATTTATATCCTTGTGATAATAAGAATAACAAGAGTCATCCAAATAAAACTAACAAAAAAAAAAAGCACCAAGTAAAACATCATGGGAGATCACATCACATGCAAGAAAGCACACAAAGAAACATATGAGTTACTACTCATGTGATTCAATTTAAAGAAAATATTTGACATTCCAATATTTCTCATCATAAATGGAATAAAAACAAAAAGCTAAAGGAACTACAACAAGTGTGGTACAAGGAGAAGCACCACACTCAATGCATGGTGGGTCACTCTCCTCAGGAGGATCATCATGGTTGGCCCCATCTAAATTCATTGATTTAGAAAACATAAGAGCTCATTCATCATGGCCTTATTTTTTTCTTCTATTTTATCTTCTTCTTAACTATCTAGATGTACCACAATAGGTTTCATATTTATGCTATTAGAATTATTGTGAAAATTATCATTCATATGAGACTCTTTCATTATTTTCGTAGGCTAAGATAGGTAAGATTTTGTTTCATGGTTCGGTGAGGGTGGTGAGGTGGAGCCAAGTAATGACGAGGATGGATGGGTGGGAGGTATTTAATTGGAATTAGATTGGATGGATGTATGGTTATTAGGTAAATTTTTATGGTACTTAGAAAGTTGAAGAGCCATAGCATGACATCTTTATTTCCTCTCATTTGCACTTCTATTTCTTCTTTTAAATTGTTTTTGACTTGTGATGGGGTAATCAAGGTGTTCCCCAATGTTGGTATATTTTATTATTTTTAAGAAGGAACTAAGGGGACCACTATTGGTTTGTAAATCACTAAATTATTATTTTTTGTTCTAAAGACTTGTTTTTCTTTCAAAGGCAAAAATTTAGTTACATGGTTATCTCTTGGTCTTTTATAGGATGGTAGAGTTGGAAACACACCATACATGCGAAGTGGTCAAGGGAGGACACCCAACTTAGACTTGGGTTCATCCACTACCCGTGGGGTAGGAGGAACAACCATCAAAGTCACTAGAGGTTGAGTCTTAGGGAGGATATTACTACTTGGAATAACTCAACTATACACTTTTCTTTAAACTTTTGATATGAAATGAATAAAAAGTCCTCATGAGGCTTTATAGGTTTGACTACTTGAGGCCAAAAGTAATCTAGCAAAAAATTCCATGAAAGGCCAAAGGCTTAAACCCACTATAATAAATAGTATTTATTTTTCCTTCAAATAGGAATTTAACAAACTTGTGAATAACCAATGGGACTACATTCATGGAGCTTAGCCATGCATGACCTAACTTCATATAGAACTAGTACAACATTGAAATTATGGTAAAGGATTTACACCCAACTATTTAGGTCCAACCTTTACTAGGAGAGTTATCAAACCAATTATAGGGAAGCCATAACCATCATGAGCTTTTAATTATGCTTTTGATTGTTCATAATCATCTATATAAAGTTCATGTACATACAATAACTCTTTTTTTATCATATTCACTGTGCATGGGATCAATGAGTATTCCCCTTTTCGGGTTTCTACCAACTTGATATAAAGAAGACCATCGAGTGTATTTATAGAAGAATCAATATCTATAAAAGAAATGTCAAAAAAAATATTGGTTTTTACCTTATGATTTTGAATATTAATCATGTTTATAAAGATGGAAAAATCATTATCATCTTCTTCATTATCATTGTATTGAACAAAGTTTGTTGAATGAATTGGCAATGGGCTTGTAAATATTTGTAAGTATTGATTAGGTGAAAAAACCAATTTATTTCCTTTGTCATTAATAGGTCATCCAACTGGATTTGATTAGAATGAGGTCTTGCACTTGGTTATAAATATGCTTACATCTTTCCATATCATGTCGAGGTGTATGATGATATTGAAAAAATGTTTTTGCATTAAAGTTTGGTGGTAAAGGTTTAATTGTTTGAATATGACTAATTGGAGGAAGTTGAATCATATTCTTGTTTAAAAATTGCAACATGATCACATGGAGAGAATCAAACAACTGTGAAAATTTCCTAACTCATGGTCCAAATTTATATCTAGAGTTATGTTTACAGTAGTTACTTCTGTCTCAATATTATTAGCAGTTTGACATGAATGTTTATCTTAATGAATTTTTTGTTTTTATTTTTAAATGATTGATAGTTATTTTGAGGCATGACTTATGATTGACCAATAGGAGCCTGTGAAGGGTTACCTTCATACCAACTAATCAATATTTTATAATCATGAAGGGTTATACAAAACGTGTTAAGGATGGATATTTCATTAGCAATTTCTTATATTGAATATTAGGTTGTAAGTTACCTATAAACACCCTTTGAATGAAAAAATATTGAAGACTATATGATAATTTCAAATAAAGGGATTAGTATCATTTCATAAAGTTTTCTATTTTCTCTTTAGGTCCTTGATTACAATGAATTAAATTTGTTAATGTAACTTGAGGACTGATGTTCACTTGAAAGTGTTGGAGGAAATCACTAACGAGTTGTGTAAAGGAGGTAATTGATTTGTTTTACAATGAACAAAACCAATCCAAGGCCATATCTTTCAATGATCTAGAAAAGAGTTTCACTATGAGTGCATCTTCAAAAATAAAGTCTCTACACAAGGTAGTAAAAACTAACAAATGGTTATTAGGATATTTTTACCATTGTATTTTCCAAAGCGAGGTATTCCAATGTTTTGTAGTATAGGTGTATTTAAAATAGTGAACATTAATGAGCTATGTGTAAGGTATTTTGGATGTTTACTATTGGTTTGATTTTGGTTTAAGTTTGAAATTTGTTGTTGTAATAATGTCATGCTTTGCAAAAGTTGATTTATCACAAGATCATTGGGCCACATGTTGTGAGAGTTTTTCAAGTATGGTGAACTAGTATGGAGGAATGGTGGGATATTATATTTCATGTTTATGAGGGGTGATGAATATGAAGGTGTTATAGGTGAAGGGACAAAACTATTAAAATTTCCACTAGAAATTCCTAAGCTTGAGTTTAAACCATTGTTATATTCCACTATTGATGCTATGACTAGAGGTGTAAAGTTGGGAATAGAAGGCATTATTGTGGGAGAGGAAACTTATTTTCCAAAAGGATTTTGAGCATTAGTCAAAAATTTCATGAAACTAGCTACCGAAGGAATATTAGAATCTACTATATTAGCTAGGCTACATAACACTTCTATCCCTTGCTAATCATTTACCAACTTCCCAATGCTATCCAAAAGAGGGATTGCTTCTCTAGCCAAAGGTTCAATGCTTAAGAATTGTTGAATTCATTGTAGGTCTTTATCCAATTATTCTAGATTATCATTGGGGACCTTAGAAATAACATTTTCCAAGTCCACATAAATGTTAGGTTACAAAAAAGACATGGGTAATGTAGGACTAGGGAGGGAATATAAGATGGATTGGGTAGACATAATACCTTGAGTGAAAGAGTTATAAGAATCAAGCTCAACATTGGCTATGATTGCAACATAGGAAGCCATAAGTCTACAACTACATCTCACGTGGGTATTAGCGAAGTGACACAAGGTCATGAAGCTCATAAATTTTCTACAAGATTAAAAACAATTTAATACTCATATAATGAAGGGAAAACACAAAATAGTCACAAAAACTAAAATAATTTGCACACACAAAACCTAAAATAACATAAGAATCATAGAGATAGAACTATGATCCAAATCTTTGTCAAAACTAATTGGACAAGGGAATTGGCACCCTAGACTGATGAGGTTGATTTTTGTTAACTTTAAAATCTAAAAATGAGATATAGTATTTGAGGATCCTAATTGAAGATGTTTAGGTCTGGCAATAGGAAGACTTTTAGAAATGCACAAAATTTTAATTTTATATATGCAAAAATAAAATTGCACATAAATTAATATTTTTTATAATAATGCATTTCATTCAAAGGTAATTTTCAAATTATGAGAAGCATTAATCAATTAAAGGTAGTTTGAAAATTCTAGAAATGGAAAAATTTTCTATCTTTTGAAATGATAAAAATAATGTAAATCTTCACTTTTTAAACAACATATCATGCATAAATCATGAATTTAAAATTTTTCCAATTGTATTCAAATTTTGACATGACCTAATTAAAATTTTAGAAGGTTTTAAAATGTATAAATGTAAGGGTTCACCAAAATGTGATGTTGAAAAAAGGGGTCTAGGATCTAAACCACACTCTTTCCAACATCACAATCAAAAAAGATAAATTTATATCAAAAAACCAGTTGGCTACTAACCTCAAGGGAAGATCTAGAATGGTGGATTAGGGTTTCAGTACTTTGGTGTTGTGTGTGTTGATGATCATCAATTGATTCTTAGTTGACTTAATTTGATAATGTAAAGATGTGCATAGGTTAACAACAAAAATATAACAAAATGTTATGATTTCCAAAAAGAAAGAATTGAAAGATAGAAACAAACTTCAAAAGAGTAGGGAGTAAATAGAGAGGAACCTAGCATACAATTTTGAGATTGAAAGGGATAGACAGGATTGTGGTTGCCCTAGATCTTAAAGTGTAGATACACAAAATAATTTTTTAGATCTCTATTGGTCCTTTCTTGTAGCTTATTCTCCTTTTGAATTGGTGTGAGAACTTCATCTATTGCCGATAAAATCTACTTTCCATAATATTTTGACCTATGGGACTTGAATGCTTGAATAAAAATCAAGCCTTCAATCCTCTCCAAGTTTTCTTTAGATTTGTAACAACACACAAGAAAGAGGGGAAAGAGTTGTGCCATATAGGGGATTGCTTAAGTCAAACCTTTTTGGTATTTCTACCTCCACTATGTATATGATGATGTAAAAGAGAGCTTACCCTTGTTTGGGCAGAGGCTAAATGATAAACACATGGTAAATTGACAATTGTTGCAACTCAACATTTAGACATGCATTCCTTGATGGATTGAAGTCATTATACTTATCACCTTCAAGTGGAATTGAATGCTTGATTTAAAGTCTTGCAAGTGTTAGTACTCACAAAACAAACGGATATGAAACATAAACAAACTCATATGAAAACATGATGTATTTCTAACATGTTGTTTGACTAAAATAATGCTGCTATAATTCTGTAAATTATACTCTTGACTACTTTTAGGGTGCTTGATTATGATCTCAATTGCCTTAATATTTCTCTTGGATTTTAGATGGGAATAAATACTTGTATTTATATGCATTTCTTTAATCTTTTGTAAATTAATTACTAATATCCGACAAATGATTTTATATTTTTAAAAGTTAAAATTTAAACATCGAAATATTTGAATCAAGGCCAAAATAGGCTAGAGATGGGCACTACTACCCTAGTCCATATGTATTTTAGGGCCTTAAGCATTGGAAAATGAACATTAAATTTGCATTCCCAATTCAAATTTTGATTTTCTGAAGATTATTACAAAATGGACACATTAAATGAACAATTGGGTCCAAGCACATAAGAGGAAGCTAAACCTAGTGTGAAATTGTTAAGGGTGACATTTGATGACCTTAAAAATTGTACAATAATCTACATAAATATACTTAATAGTTTTTCAAAAAGATAATTGTTAGATTTAGAATAAAAATCCCCTTTATTTTGTCTGTTTATACATAAAATCATAAAAAATGTATTATTTTAATTTTGTAATATTTCTTTAAAAAAAATCTTTCTCTACTTAATTCTATTTTCTACAAGAACTAATCCCTTTTAGAAACCACCTTTTACCATATATAAAATATATGATAAAGTGTACACAAAACATAAAATAAATGTACACAAAACATAAAATAAATTTAATATATTCAAAAAATTTCCCACCATATATGTACTCATCAAAATATTATTTCTTAAATTAAAGAGTCGTAAAATTTAATTAACATAATTCAAACAACCAAAATCATTTTACTTGTAATCTAACAGAAATTTAGAAAATAGTGTCCAACTTTATTTATTTTTGTTTGAAGAATGATGATTACATGAAAGCCTCAATATAAGCAACCATTTAAAATGAAAATTATTTAAAAATCAATCTTTATATTTTTTTAGTCAAAGAGGACAAATTAAGCTAGACATCCATTAGGATAAAATATTTTGGTTTTTTAGATAATCTATTATTTGTTGTTAAATCATATAGATTGATGTATATTTTATTTTTATAAGTGGTCAAATATGCAAACTTGTTAATGAGTCCTTGGTTTATTGGTGAAGTTGAAAGGTTCTAAATGAGCCCATCAGGGATCAAGTCTTGTTGAGTGTAAAGGCTCCAACACTTAGACACGATATATTTTGGCACAATGGATACCCCTTAGACTTTGGCTCTAAGTTAAAGGGGACCCCCTTGAAGGTATCTCCAACAAAAAAAATACAAACTTGTAATCAATGGTTAAAAATTTTAAAATTAAAAATTAAATAAAAATTCATTATAAATATAGAAAAAGTGTAACATTGTTGGTATAATATATAACATGTCAATTTGTCAAAAAAGAAAATAGATTTTTTTTATCATTATATGCATACATACATCACTAAGATTTATGTCTACACAGACCAATAGATTAAGTATAACAATAAACTATTTGAAGTAATATATAAAGTAATCTAGTTAAAAACTCATACAATATATAAAGAAATATGTACTAGATAATTATATTTGTATAAATCTAGTAAATATAAGCTTTCAATTTATAATCTCTAAATTTTATGTGGTAGCAGGTGTAAAGGTGCATCTAATATTGTTAGTGGTCTCAGGGAGAAATGCACATTCATCTAATAAAAAGTATAAGTAACAATTATTCTTCAAAATCATGACAAATTGATATAAATAAACAAAAATACTAATATAAAAAATAGACAAAAATAAAATTCACATCTAAAACACACACGAAAAGTAATTAATTATTTTCAATATTAATTTGTTTTAAAAATATTTTCATTGCTCTAAACTATTTTTAATCTTATATTTTTTATAATATATAAAATTTTGATTTTTAAATACATGATTAAGTAATAGTTAATATATAAGATTTATTTAATTATATATAATCAGTATATGAAATTTATTTAATGTTATTACATAAGTAATTAATATGCTCAATTATTTATTCATACTTTTCCACTTGAATTTATTATTTTATTAAAAGAATTAGATTTGATAGAGGACACCTCTAAGACTTGCAATGAAAATACTTTAAGGAAACAATTCCTAAGCAACCAAGTAAAAATTTGTTCTCAGCTTTGCCTCATTTCTACCTCAATCTACACAAATATCACTACGTACCAACATTCCATATTACTCAATGGCTTAAACAATCCATGACACCAATTGCTTAAAAAAATAAGTGAGTTGGCTAGAAAAATGAAGAAGAAGCAGGCTAAGATCTGGCGTTCCAGCGTGAAGGTCTATGAGTTTAATTCAGAAAGACTGAGTAGAATGTGGGACCAAATTTAACCAGTAACCAACGATCCATTCTTGACGAAGCAGGTATTCTTCCATTCTTGAAAGCGGTCACTTATATATGCCACATTGTTTTGTGCGTGGTGCGGTTCTAAGAAAATTCACTGCAAACTATTCACGGTCTTAAAATTCATCATGAACAATTCATCGTGTGAAAATTCATTGTCATAACAAATTTATCTCTTGGAAAATTCACCACTAGCAATTCATAGTGGTGAATTTTTCATAAAATAAATTTGTCATGCAAATTCATCGTAATGACAAATTCACCTCATGAAAAATTCACCACCACCAATTTATGATGGTGAATTTTCTATGAGATGAATTTGTCATGAGTGAACACTGATCGATTTCATAGTAGACGGTGAATTGAGAGTAGAAAAAAATTAAATGTAGATTACAGAAAATAAAATTTGTAAGTTACGAGTTTTTCCAAATTCAGGTAAACATGTCTCCCCCTGAAGAGATTATGATAGAATCGAAATGAAAATTGAGTGCTACCAGATCTGAAAGGGGTGCAAAATGTTCAGGATTGTTGCGTGATGCAATCATTGACCCACCTGTGCAATTTTCTTGCAAGTTTTTGGCTTACAAGTTGTTGGGGGTTAAGATGCTAGGTTATATCCCGTTTAAGTTTGTTGAGACTGCCATTGAGGTTTCTCAGGGGTTTTGCTTCAACTGGTGCTAATTTGTGAAGGAGTGAATGTTGGACGAGATCAAATCTTTTTAGCAGAAGCACATAATCTCTTTTAATTATTCAACCATCCTCCTGCATGTTGAAATTAATCATTTGGTGAATCCCGTATTCCTCGCAGTGTTATTGGGCATGGAGACACTTCTATCAATGTATATGATGTCATTAGGCACATTTGCTGTCAATAATTCATCATAGGAAAATTCACCGTCATGACAAATTCACCTCATGAAAAATTGCTATGGGTGAATTTTCCATGAATGAATTTGTCATGACAGTGAATTTTCCCATAGTAAATTGTTAGAGGTGAATTACAGTAAAATTGCATAAGAATGTTTTTAAGAGTAAAGAGGATAAAATAGAGGCTAGCAAGGGGATTTCATATGTCCTAGATGATATTATGAGAGAGCATGGAATGAGGGTTCTTGGAGGAAGTGACGGGACAAAAGCAATAGAGGAATCAAGAGAGAAAAAGAGGACGATGAATAATTCTTATGTGTGGGACACAGATAAGAAAGCTAGGTGAGAAGCTTGTGCGAACAAATTGCCCTCCTGCTCAGAATCCCACATTAGTGAAATGCCCAGCAAGATCATATTGCTGTCAAATGCTAAAATTATTGTGGAGGAAAACGGATATACAAGTTTTGATAACAGTAATAAGTTGGCTTCTTCTTCACAACTTCCCGAGAGTGATGAGGCACCCAAGTCCTCTAGTGGGGGAAGAGATCTAATGAGAAGTGGGGGCAAAAGGATAAAGGACTTGACTGCCTCCACACTCATCTCTTTAGAGAAAAGTCCATTGGGAAGTAAGAGGGCTGCCCTCGAAGCTCAGAAAATTCACATGGAAAATGAAAAGAAGTAGCTGCAGCTGAGCTCAAACATCTCCAAATAAAATTTAAAATTACACTTCAAAATTTAACATTACACTTGCTAAAGCAATTTTCATTATTTGGACACCATATTAAAAATATTGGAGTGGCCCTTCTTGCTCCAATCTTAATAAATACAAAAAACATAATAAACATAATGAGGGCCTTCTGAATTTGATTCCACATATTAATGGGGAGTTGAATCAACATCGACATTTCTCGATCCACAAAATTATTTGAATATTTTTCTCAAGATAGGGAACCATACTTTTGAAGATATACGAACTTAACTTTATCACCATCTACACCATATTTGCATTCTACCACCTTCAATATAATAAGGATATTTAAACATCCAAACTTCAAACTATGATTTATAGCTCTAAGTGAAAAACTACTTAGAGTCAAAATAAAATTATAATAATTTTAATTTTTTTAAAATCATATCATATCACCTCCTTGTCCAAATGAAACCCTATGATGCTATTGAATTAGATGACAAATAATAATGATTTAATTTGAGAAGAAAGGGAACAATAGCAAGTCAATGGCCCTAAAATCTAAGAAAAACTTGTGGTGATCTACAAAACACATTAGAAAAAGGAAGGTTTAAATGATGATTATTTAAATCCTTCCAATATGAAAATTGTCACACCCTATTGCGCATTTACCTATTTACTATTACTATGTTAGGGTAAATTATTGTATATGTGAATGTATTTGGAATTCTGATTGGATATATACATGATTGTACCTAGTTTATCAAAAAATTATGAATGAATGTTTATTTCATCTGATGTTAATAGAATGGAAATCTCGAATGTATGGTTATTGAATTAGATATTCTAACTATGAAAAGAATAATGCAAATATTGTTTTGATGAATGACTAACTACCATGGAAATGTGTTAAGTTGGATGCAGGTTCAGAATAAATCCTTTGGAAGCAAGGGGAAGTATCACTCAAGAGAAAAAATTGGTGAAGTAACCTGTAAAGAAACCTAATTGAGCTTATACACACACACTCACTCACTAATAGATGGTTGAATCAAGTCATAGTGTTTTGGAATTGGTAAGTTATCCTTTAGCTTGATGTGTTTGCATTAGGAAGGATCTTGATTACTGTTAGGAGTATTCTTGGATTAAGTTTAGTGCTTGGTGCATGCAAGTACTTCCTTATATTACTATGCTTGATTGAAGAGATGTATGCACATTGAAAGTATATATATGCATACATATGCATGTTGATGATAGTCCATACACATGAAGGAACACATACATGAGAGTACATAGGTAGACATACCTATGCACACTTTGGATGAGTTGCTTATGAGCATGGTGATATTGAGAGTGTAAAATCCTCATTCTAGGCACAACAATTTTATTTTTAATACCTTTAAATACACAACTACCAACTTAACCAACCAAACATATTCTAATTAGATTAGATGGGATAAACTCAAAAGTTATTTCATCATGATGACGATGAATCAACGTTACACTTATATGCTTACACTCAAAAGTGCTAAGCTCCTACAACTAGGGTCATTCCTAGATCCAAACCTAATCCTCGAGGGTTCATGGTCACCCTGCCTACGTATCCCCTCATGGGAATTAGAGGCTTCATAGTTCACCCCATAATGTCAGAGGGAGTTCCATTTCTCCTCTTGTATGAGATCTATGATCTTGCCTTTAACCCATGGCTTATTCATTAAGCATAAGTTATCACTTAGTTAATTATAATATAGTGATAATTTTTTTTTTATAATAACTTTCCATTAAGTGTTGGGTCCATACCCAACATTACTGTACAAACATTCAAAATATTCACCAGGGGCATATCATAACATAATCCAAAATATCATATATAATGATTTTCACGAGCATGCCTCCATATTCACAAGTTGATTAGCTCATGCACAGTACAAGTATAAAAGTGGCTGGATCATACACAAATCACAAGTGCAACAGTGACTAGATCATACATAGATCACAAGTGCAACAATGACTAGATTATACACAGATTGCAAGCATAAAAGTGACTAGATTATACACAGATCACAAGTATAATAGTGACTCCTCCTGCATGCCATCCTCTAAGGCAATCGCCTCTATTCCTGCATTCATTTTACCTTCATATTCTCTCACATGCTTTACTCTTTGCATCTTTTGGTCTCTATTTTCCAGCCCAAACTTCTATGAACCCCTTTCCTCACACTTCCATTGCCATTCTTTCATAGTCCAAAGGAAAAGTTGGAGTCCCTAGAATAAGGGGTCGCATGGGTTTAAAGATATGCTTTCTGCTTTATTTTCCATGTGACAAGCCATTTCCATCCTAATTTTTTTTCTCTCCCCCTTTCCAAAAGATCCCAAAAAGAAACTTAAATCACTTGCTTTGGCATGGGGTCACTTAGTGGGAAGAAGGGACTCCATACTACCTTAATGACGTGGCAAGAAATTATCTTTACTAGTGGCACACGAGCCCTTACCCCTACATACCTACCCCTAGTCGTATCATCCCTATTGTTCTCTCCATTAAATTCCCACACCGTAGGCCCATACACAACCCATACTTCATTAATTTTGCTACATCGACCACCAATGCCCATGTGAAATGGTCTTTTGACTGGGATGTGACAGAGAGGACAATTTGACATGTATGTATATATATATATATATATATACATCACACACATATATACTTATCAATAAGATAGTAATTGTTCATGCATGTGGTTGTGTAATCCAATATGTGTGTGTGTGTGTGTTTGTGTGTGATACATACATATATACATATGTATACATGTATCGATATACACATATGTAATGACAAATGGAAAATTCCATACAAATATGTCAAGATATGTATACATACGTATACATGCATATAGGTATAAATATACATATATATATAAATGATATTGTATATGAAATGTTAACTTGATCTTATTCATTTGAATTTCTGATGTATACATATTTATTTTCCAAGGAATATAAATACATAAATATTAGAATATATATACATACATATATATAGCTTTGAATGCTATTCATTAATATATATATATATATATATATATATATATATATATATATATATATAAATAATGCAAAGTATTAAAGGCCGATTCATATAATATATGCTATGGTCAATGAAATATGAAAAACAATACAATATGTAATAATGCTTTAGTGAACATTAAAGTGCATTTATCATTTAAGATAAAGTGCAAAGGAAATATGTGAGAATAAAAGTCTGCTGTGTAAAAGATAATGAAACTGAATTAAAGTGTAACACATTTCATGGATGCAACGTACCAAATCAAAACAAAATTATAAATGTTAAGAGGTCAAACCAAGTTATGTGTCACATGCCAAGTCTAGACTAAGTCAACTAAGTATGTGCAACTAATATATGATTGACCATTTCCACTGTGAAACCGCGGGCTTGAGAATAGGGAATGTGCTATAAACATGACACCATATTATGAATTCTCTAATTAATTTAGAACTCTTTCATGCCTGGAAACCGATTTTCTATATAAGGCATGCACTTTATGAATTTTCCAAACCTGTTGTGGCAAGCATTAGAGTGAATTGCTGTTTAGTTTTGATGAATAACTTGATAGGAATCCACCACCTTTCTACTGGCAAGCTGAGTCAATTGTTTATGAATGAGAAGTGGCATAGAGTGAACCTTATTTTTAGCCTTTAGAAGCTAGTTTTTGGTTATAAATTTATAGGGTGAACTTGCCTCATTTGATACACTTTTCATATGCAACAATACACTACTCCAATTCTGCTGTAGTTTTCATTGAGTGATTCTTAGTTTGCTGAGAGATTTTGTGAGGGAGTTTTAGTGAGAAAGGTTGATTGCTTAGTTGATAATTAAGAGGAGGCCAAGCTAGAGATTCAAAGAGAATATTGGATTAACATATTAACGGGCATGGAATTCTATTATTTTCTATTTTATCTTTATATCTGAAAGATTGTTTTCCTTGTATGTTTATTTTGGATTTGCACTAGTTTGCTTGAAGTATCTAGTAAAAGTCTATTTTCTTGTAAAAGAGGAATGGTCTTGCTGATATGATTATTTTCATATAAATATTTGTTTTTACTCTATAATAAGGAGTGTTTGATTGATGTCTAAAATATTACATACTAGGAATGACGAATTGGGAATAGCTTGTTAAGTTATTTTACATGGTTGTTTGTGGACTTAGAAAGCTTATGAGTTATACCTAGGGTTAGATTATCCATTGAAGGGGGTAACTTATGATTTTTCTCATGTTCATTTGGTAGAGATGCCATTGAGATTTGGAAAAGGGAATAGGTCAAATTAGAGGTTAATGTTTACCTATGCATATATATAATGGTCTAAATTTAGAATGAGCTAGGGTAGTGTATGTGAATAGGATGTCTGCCACTCAAAGTACTGAGTGAGAATACTTTGGCCAAAGTAGTGTGTTTTCCTTTTGCTCCACTTTCAATTCATCATGCTCCTTTTTATGCATGCTAGTTCAAGATTGTAATGTCTACAAGTTTTAGTTATGTAGGTTACAACACTAAGCTCATTAAGGTTAATGTTATAAGGTTTCTTCACTAAACTCTTTGTTGTTCAAAGGGTAGGTCCATCTATCCAATGAGATGTGCGGGGACCACATATGAGTCCATGATTGGAAAGAAAGTCCTTGAGTGATGCTTCTCTTCCTTAGTTGGCGATCAATTTCTATAGAAGATTCATGGACCATCTATATCTAATTCTTTGAAGATCGGTTGAGCTATGTATGTAATTGTTTACAAACTTGGAAATATTGTAAAATGATGATTATTGTGTTGAAAATGAAATAAATAAATGAAAATTTTCATGTCATTTATGTTCATTCTTTCTCTCTTTAGAAAATAATTTTTTTATTGCAATGGTTTGAAACATAGTTTATTTACTTGGAAATGAAAACTTAGGAAATTTACTTGCATGAACAACTGAAATGTTACACATTGTATCAGAGCTACCAAGTTTAGCTATGGAATCTATTTTCTCATCATACTTTCCATCCAAAATTGAATAAGACTAATTTTTAGAAATTATTGTGCGAAATTGGTATGTCTCAAGTTAATTGCAAGAAAGTCAACAATCAGAAATAGGCACTACCTGAAAGCCAAGAAGGAAAAAGAGGCCATTGTTCATATGATAGAGGGTACTAACTATGATAATGTTGTCTGGTTAAGTGATATTGAAAACTTCAGTCAAACTCTTTCTCAGATTAGTGAAGTAAAGAGAAGGATGAAGGAGGAATCCAATTTCAACTATCTACCTCTAGTTTCACCAGCGAAGTATGATTCCTTGTCACTTTCTATGGATATGCCCTCGAAAGGGAGTGTTAGTCCAGTATTCATATTTATAGACCTTAGAGTTCTTCCAATGTCATACGTAATTGTAATTTCCTCAAGTAATGAATCAAAGGGTTATGTTCCTCATAAATATGTATTAGATGATAAATCCAAAGGTTATTATCCATTTTGGGATAGAGAAGAACAAATGAGAGTTGAACAAAAATCTATAGGGTATACCCCGTTAAGTTATGTGTTAGAGAGTGAATTTGAGGGATACTCTCCACTTGACTATTTGAATAGTCACTCTATGTAATTGAAAGGATTTTGAGATCCTCAAAAATAATAAAATCATGTGTTTATCAAAAGCTTGTGCTCAAATATTATGTGAAATTTATTTTATGTGAAAATGAATTCTCATTTAAATGTTGTCCATAAGATAGTAGGAACATGATTGAATCTAATAAAGATGAACTTCAAGTAAAAATTTTTCTTGCAAATATGGTGAGAACAAGGACCAATCCTAGAGGGAGTCATGAATTTGGGCAAGGTTCGGTGGGTGATGAAGCTAAATTGGATCAAATTTTGGCTATCATTCATGAAACCAATGCAAGGTTGGGGAATATTGAGCAGGAAGTAAGGGTAAAAGATAGAGTAGAGCAGGAAGTTCCAATTAATGAGGATGAGGGAAAAAATTCTCATGATCATGAGAAAGAGAAATCACCTTCTCTATCTAAGGGAACTAGGAGGAAGTGTATGAATACTGAAGTTTTTGGGGACATGAGGAAAATAACCCCACCCAAATTTGAAGGTAACACTAGTGGGGAATAAGCTAAGGCATGGTTGATGTAGATGGAGAAATACTTTGAGATTCAAAACTATTCTAAGGTCACGAAAGTAGTATAAGGAGCTTATTAGTTAGCAGGAGAAGCCTCTAACTAGTGGATGAACAAGAAAATGGAACTCGATCTTAGTTCTCTAAAACTTACATGGAACGTGTTTATGGAAATATTCCAAAAAAGATGGTTACGTTAACTCTTTTTTGAATAGAAACTCACTAATTTTCAAAATATAATATAGAAGAGTTGTCAGTAAATGAGTATTGGGAAAAGTTTAACTGCTTGTTACGTTATGTACCAATGTATCAGAAGGATGAACGATTTTGCATAAGGAAATTTGTCATGGGAAATAATAGTTAGATTGGGGGTGAGGTAGATGTTCATGGTCCAACCACTATGGATCTAGTGTAAGGAAGCTAAGGTAGCGGAACAACTTCCTACACTAATCTTGAGAGGAGAATAATGCAATTTTTTTATAGATCTTTAACAATTACAAAAACCTAAAAATAATAAACATAAATATCATGCATACCACTACATAGTGATTTACGTGGAGAAAACCCTATCAGGAGAAAAACCACACACTCTAAAATCCACCCAATATATTATTTATAAATCACAAAGATTACAATATACATGCAGATCAAGCTTCTCATAGGAGCATCACCACTCAAAGATAAAGATACAACACAACTAGTATCGAGCTCTCAAAATACATTACAATCTCTACTGCAACTGTAATACAACACCCTCATAAAATAGGGTTACATTCTAGGGCAAGATAGGACAATAAATTATCCACCATTAGATATAAAACCTAATAATGAATGGTCCAAATTTACAACATATCATTATTTAATGTATGTTGACCATTTTAGGAGTTTCCTAAAAAAGTTAACACACTCACATTTTTCTCTTTTCTACCATTGTATACACCTGTCAGTGTAATTAGGAAATATATATATACATCCTATCAACAATAAACTATATATAATTGTAAGGTTGAGACACATTTTCCCAAAAAATCTCCCACTTGTCAAACTCCTTACAAGAGAAATGTGAGGGTGTAAACATCATCTCTTTAATTGCTAAGGGTCGAAAGGCCCATAGTCTCTGAACACCATCTAAACTTCTCTGTGCTCATAGGCTTAATTAAAGAATCAACAACATTCATCAAAGTCTCTACCTTAACTAGCTTCACCCTACCATCTTTGACCATATCTCTAACAAAATGATACTATACATCAACATGTGCTTGGTCCTAACATGAAATGTCAGGTTCTTGGCTAGACATATTGCACTCTGACTGTCACAATAAATTGTCACTGCACCTTGTTTTATTCCAATATCTGAACACAATCTCTTAAGCTAAATGGCTTCTTTACAAGCATGAGTAGCTACCATATACTCTACTTCAGTAGTGGAAAAATAAACCACAACCTGTCACTTACTCATCCAACTAATTGCACCACCAAATAATGTAAACACATAAGCACTAGTCAATTTTCTACTATCAACATCACCTACCTAGTCTAAATCCACATAACCATAAATATCAAGGGAAATATCATCTTTAGTCATATTACTATGATAACATAAGGAATAATCTAAGGCACCACAAAAATATCTGAAGACTCTTTTAACTGCATCCCAATGAACTCTACCAAGATTAGACATATATATGGAAATAACTGCCACTGCTTGGGAAATGTCTAGTTTAGTACAAACCATAGCATACATCAAAATTACAACTACACTCTGGTAAGACACTCTGCTCATGTCTTATATCTCTAATGTAGATGTTGGACAATCTAAAATAGATAACTTTGTTCCAATTGAAATAGGAACACACAATGGCCTACAATCCTGCATATCAAACATGTGTAAAATTGAATTGACATACTTACTTTGGCCAAGCCATAGCTTTCTGTTCACTCTATCTCTTTTAATTTCCACCCCAAGAATGTGTTTAGCTACACCAAGATCTTTCATTTCGAATTTAGTAGCAAGTTAAGATTTTAGTTCTAAAATCACACCTTTCCCTCTACCAATAAATAACATATTATCAACATATAATGCAATAAACACGAAACAATCACCATCAATTTTATAATAAACATAATGATTTGATTTAGAACGCTCAAATCCAAAACTCAACACATATGTATCAAATTTTTGGTACCATGTCCTAGGACTCTATTTTAGGCCATACAAATATTTTTTCAATTTACAAACCAATTTACTTTTACCTTTCACCACGTAGTGCTCTGGCTGTGTCATATAAATATCCTCCTCCAAATCGCCATGAAGGAAATAAGTTTTCAAATCCATTTTCTCAACCTCTAAATAAAAAACAACAACAATAGAAAGAAAAATATAATGGATGTCATTTTTGCAATAGGAGAAAATATCTCACCATAATCAAGACCCTCAACTTGAGATTAACCTTTTGCATCCAACCTTGCTTTGTACTTCTCAATACCTCCATTTGAACCAATATTTTTCTAGAACACCCATTTTCAACCAATAGCTTTTTGTCCTTCAGGAAATGGTACAATATCCCATGTATCATTCTTTTTCAAAGATGTCATTTCTTAAACCATAGCAATCTTCCAGGATTTTGCATCATTCATACCTAGTGCCTCTTCTACAGATATGGGTTCCTCCATGTTAGTACATTCAAAGCAAAAATACATCTCCAATCATTAGGTGAATACCTTTTAGGTGGTTGCCTATGTCTTGTGGACCTACAAACAAGTTGAGTTGGAGGTTCTTCCTCCTCTTTTGAAGATACAAAGCTAGATGAGCTCTCCTCAACTTCTTGTCTATCCTTGGGACTTGATTCAACTTTCTTAGGTGTAGGAGGAAATTGAATCACATCTTCCTGTTTACTTTGTTTTGTTTGCAATGTAATAGGAGGCTTAGTTTTTCTAAAAATAACACTTCTACTATGTATTACCTTCTGTGCAGTTCAGGATCCCAAAGCTTGTATCCTTTCATACCATAACTGCATTCGATGAAGATACATTTCACAACCTTGTTCTTCAAATTTGTTTGCTTCTCCTTTGGTACATGTGCATATGCCTCACAACCAAAAACTCTAATATCTCTCAATGAAGGCTTGTGGCCTGACCATGCCTCTATAGGTTTCTTATCAACAAGAGCTAATGTAGAAGACCTATTAATCAGGTAACAGATAGTGGCAACAACTTCAGCCCAAATTTTTTTTTCTAGACCAGCACCACTCAACATACTCATAGCCTTCTCCATCAGTGTCCTATTCATTCTTTCTACAACTCCATTTTGTTGTGGAGAATAATAAGTTGTCTTGTATCTATGAACACCACAATCTTTATAGAATCTATCAAAAATGTTAGAGAAAAATTCACCACCATTATCAATCCTCAAACAGTTTATTTTATTTCTAGTTTGCAACTCAACCATTGCTTTAAATTCTTTAAATTTAATGAAAAATTTAGATTTACTCTTCACAAAATATAACCATGTCCTTCTACTATAATCATCAATAAATGAAACATAATATGTGGATTTACCAATTGAAGGAACATCTACATGACCAAACACATAAGAATGAATAAGATCCAATACACCACAAGATTTATGAGAAATCAAGTAAAACCAAACATGGTTTTGTTTTTTATAAATGCAATTCTCACGTAAATCAAATTCAAGATTAGAATCAGACAAACCTTCAACAAGGTTTTTATTTTTCAAGGTACTTAGACCCTTTTCTCCAATGTGGCCAAGTCTTTGGTGCATAACATAGTTTTCCTTGCAAGTAACTTTGATTCAGAAGAAAGAGCACCCTTGGGTACCCAAAAGCCATAACCATCTGGTGAAGGTGAAAGCCTCACTTCTTCCACAAAATTTCTAGTCAAAAAAGTACTATTGTACTCAATAGTGCATGCATCCAACTTATACAATGTGCCATATTTGGCACCTCTAACAATCACCATAGCATCTCTAACCATCTTGTACCCTGCATCAAAATATACTACCTACACAGCCACATCTATTAGTTTTCTCATAGATAACAAATTTCATGCTAATCCATGGATATGCAACACACCAATAATCCTTTTTATTCTACCATCAGGAAACCTAATTTTAACTTTACCATGGCCAAAAAAGTCTAAATGAGAATCATCACCCAAGTAAACCTTACCTCCATCAAATTCTTCCTATTTAGAAAACCAATCTCTATTAAAGGTCATATGGAAGGATGCGCCTGAGTCAACTAAGCATGCATCATTACTTGCATGAGTTTCCAAAGCTGCACTGAATGCACCACCATCTTCCTTCTCAAACTTGGAATTAGAATCAAATTTCTTCTTTTTATTCTTCTTTTCTTCTTTGCATTCCTTACAAACATGTCCAAGATTACCACATTCCCAACAAATAACTTTGGACTTTCCAGGATATTTAGATCTCCCCTTGGACTTGGATTTGTCACGCTTCTCATTCTTCTTTTCTTTTTCCTTAGGTATTCCATGAACATTTAGGGCCTCCTTGGTAGTGATGGATACCTTCCTCCTCATTTATTCAAAAATCAAAGAACCCACCACATCTTAAGTATTCAATATAACATAAGTACTCCCAATAGCCATAATAAGAGAATCCAATGAGTTAGGCAAAGAACAAAGCAAGATTTGACATTTCCCCTCCTCATCAATTTTTACACCAAATGATGCCAATTAATCCACCAAGATATTAAATTATTATAGATGGTCTATGATTCATCCTCTGTCTTCCATTCTAAAGGAATACAAATTCTTCCTCAAGAAAATCTAGTTCACTAAAGATTTGGCCTAATACATCTCACCAAGCTTCTTCCATAGTTTATGTGCAGAGGTCTCTTCTTGGAAATTAATTAAAAGATTTTTCCAATCATGATTTGATTAGACCCTTGGCTTTACATTCCATAACATCATATTGAACAACTTGAGTAGGATTTGTAGGCATTGAAATATTCTCATCAACAACATCCCATTGTAATACCCCTCATGTTGTGGTTTGGACTTTTTATTTTTCTATGCTTTTGTTTGATACTTTGAGACTGTGATAGTACTATTTATTGTTGGGTTTGTTGGATTGGTTAGTTTAGATTGATTGATGATTATGCTACGCCATTTGATGACATGGATATTTGATATGACATTATGGTGGTGACATTTAGTTTGGTGATGTTTAATTTGATTTCAGTAATACATTGTGATGTAGTGATTTAGTAATTATTTTATGATGTGATCAATTAGTTTAGCAATGTTATTTCATATTTGATATTGTAACTGTTAGTATAATTTTGGTGAGAGGACAGTGTAGCACCACTCGTTCGTGAGTGCCCTGCTACACTACAATTCCTTCTCACAATTTGATGTTTTGTTTATATATATACATGAACACGATCTTGTTTGTATGCAGGAATTGTAGGTACAGAGTCTCGATCCCACCTACTTCGGTAGGACAGGGCGAGCATCAATTTAACCCAACAGGCATGATGTTGAAACATAGATGATAAGGAAGTCACCCCGTCCCATGTTGTCAAACTGCCTTGATTGAGTGGTATTGTGCATCTTTGTTTTTTGTCATTTTTGCAATTTATTATAGTAGTTTGTGTGAGTGTATTTTGGTATTTATTTTACGTTGATGTTTTGTATGATGCTATTTCTATAATTAAATGATGTTAATAAATGTTTGTACTAGTGTTGGAATAATTTTTATTAAATTATAAAAGTCTTATATTAAAAAGTCATGCGATTTATTTAAAAGTGTAAATTAAATTATTTAAAATTAGTATTTTGATAATTTAATTAAATAAGCATGTTGAGGATAATTATGAAATAAATTAATTAAAAATATTGAATTGTGTGAATGACAAGTAAAACTTGCAAAATCAGAATTAAAAAGAAAAAGTATTGTTAAAAGGGAAAAAAATCAATAAAAGAAAGAAAAGATGAAAAGGACCAATGGGTGTTGAGTTTGGCTATAAAGCTGGGAATAAAATTTGAAAATTTCTTTTAATTTGGATTTTTAGAGCTTTTGAAAAAGAAGATATATTTTTATTTAATAGAAAATTTGTGAGATTTTAGGGGGACGGGAAAATTGACAGAAGTTACACAAAAAGTATTGAGTCTTGGGAATTGGGTTCTCTCTGGTTCTTTTCTGTAGAAAATTATTTAGTTTTGCATTGTTCTGGAAGAGAGGTTCTTCTGAAGTAAATTTTAGATTTGGAGATTGGTCAAAAAATCGGGTGAAGAATTTTAGAAGGAAGGAACGAGAGCTTTTCAAAAAGGCTTTTGGGATCAAGCAAAGTTTCATCAAGTTTTTAACAACGCAGGACTCCAGGTTCCATTTTCTTATTTCTCTAGTTTTCTCTTTTAAAAGAAAAATTGAAATAAATAAATAAATATACTTTTTGGGAAGGAAAATTCTTTTGGAGTTTTAGAAATTTTCTGAGTTGCAAACAAAAGAAGAAATGCTTTTGAAATTTTGTTTGAAAATGTTCATTATTGTTTTTATCACTCTGCTGTGGAAAAAATCAATCTGCCTTTCTTTACAAATGAATTTGTTGTTTTTGGATATATATATAAATATGTATATACACTTATAAAAAAATGTATATACATATTTATATATATATATGTTGTAAAATTGTACAGAGATTTATGTCAGAACATATTATATTTAGTTGATTGATATATATATATTTCTAGATATGTTTATACAAGTATATTTGTATAAATTTATATATGAAGATTTGTTCATTTCAAAATTCGAATTATCGATTTTCGGGCTAGAATGGTACTGTCGGCATTTTTTATTTTGTTTGTTTTTTAATATAAAAAAATTTGAATGTTTAAAAATGGGGTTAAGGTGGGGGGGGGGGGTGGTGGTCAACTGAGCCGTACCCTCCCTCTTACTCCCCATAGGGCTGCGCTGCCACAACAGTCCATAGACTACTGTGCGCAGCAATCCTATAGACTACTGTGCGCAACAGCCGTATGGACTACTATGCACAACTGTAGGCTACCGCCGATGGGTACTATGTCATTTTTTTTTATATATATAATATATTTATATAAATATATATATATATATATATATATTTATATAAATATTTATTTATTTTTAAGTTATTTTACGTGGTAATAGTATCATTTGGGTTTTATAAAAGATTTTTTTTATTTGTATTAATATTTTATATATATATTGAGTATAAATGTAAGATATAATGCTCTTTTATAATGGTAAAATTATGAAATTTAGTTTCGTTGATTAATTAAAAGAAGCAAATTATATATTTATGTCAAAATTATTATTGTACTTTATTTCAAATTGTATCAAAGAAAATAGAAGTTATAAACGAAATTAAACTAGTTGTTCATTTTGGAGTTGCGAAAACAATGTACGTATATTAAATGGTATCTCAAGTTATAAGATCATGTGATTTTGTTATTACTATTTTATTATTGTTTTGGGATTTTCTTGTGATGTTGCAACCCTATTGTATTTGTGAACTCGATTATGGATGTTATGATCCTTAGAATTCCAAAGGTGTGATTTTATTGTTGGATGCATATCCTCATTTTTTGTGCTCTTGTTATAGCAAGTCAATTGGTATCATTGTTGTGAAAAGGGTTGTACAATATTGTGTAGAGTTTTTGATTGTGTTTTTAGCAAGATGGGTAATGCCTCACATGTATTTGGTTGAGATATATGCTTTGTTCTTGTGGTACAACCCTTGCTTGATTTTTTTATGTTTGGGGTCTCAAGGAGAGTGGCTCTTCGTGGGGGCCGGTGCCTCCAAAGGAGGAAGGGCTCAGGATAACCCACACAAGAGTAGATTAACAAGTGAAAACCTAATAATAGAACTTAGGGGGATGGGTAGTAAAAACATATAAGATAATGTTGGATACCTCATCTATGCATTAGGGCTATCACAGGCTAATGGTAGACTAAGAAGGCTGTGGTCGGCAAAGTCGTAACCTCGTCCTCAGGAGAGGTTAATGGCTCTGCATGAGTCACCCTATGGGGCTAGGGCCTCAAGTAGGAGGAAGGGCCAAGATAACCATAGATGGGGGCCGATGCCTCATGTTGGAGGAAGGGCCAGGATAACCCATGTAGGCTATGCAATAACACTGTCCACTTGTTGCCCTTATGCTTGTTTTCTTGGTTGCCTCTGGAAGTGTGTCATAATTGTTGTCTCTTTAGTTTACTTGGCATGTAGTTAATGGTTATTGCCTTGGTTTATTTGTGATGTGTTTTATGGTTTAAGTTATTGTGTTTGAGTCTTTGTTGTTGTCATTTATGATCTATGTGTTCTTGGTGTTATTGGAGTATTGTACTATGTTATTCTTTATTGGAGTAGTCTTATGGCATTCATGGTTGTGATTAATTCCTTGTCACCTCTGAGCATGGGGGGTGGGTTATTTATAACCCACGTGGAAGTGTGTCATAATTGTTGTCTCTTTAGTTTACTTGGCATGTAGTTAATGGTTATTGCCTTGGTTTATTTGTGATGTGTTTTATGGTTTAAGTTATTGTGTTTGAGTCTTTGTTGTTGTCATTTATGATCTATGTGTTCTTGGTGTTATTGGAGTATTGTACTATGTTATTCTTTATTGGAGTAGTCTTATGGCATTCATGGTTGTGATTAATTCCTTGTCACCTCTGAGCATGGGGGGTGGGTTATTTATAACCCACGTGGTCGGGTGGAACGTGCTCCACACCTGTTGGGTTCCCCATCAACATTCGTTCTTCTCAGCAGTCTTTAGTTGGAGCTTGTACTAGTTATTCATCTTGTAATTCAGACATTATTTGCACTATGTATTTATCCCACATGTATGGGAGATTTTATTGTATTCATTATTGAGAAAATGTAATGTATCAAATGATGATGTATTAATTATGCACCTTTGTAACCATTCATATTTTTAGGAGATTTATTATGATTGTATCAATTGATGTAATCATACTCATGCTTATGGATTTATGTATGTTATCTTTTGAGAATGGATATGGTAATGGTTATGATGGATGTTATATTAGTTAAGTTATTAGCCATATGTGTAATATTTCGTTATGTGTTGTTTATGTGATGTGACCTCGCGTGCCCTAGAGGACTTGATGTTATGATGTTAATGTGAAATGTAAATATGTTTTAATGTTTCGTTATATGTTTACTTTGTATTACTACTTATAAAAAAAATGTGTGCAATGTTTGTCCTTTAGGGTTTGCACGACGGGCGTTACAACTTGGTATCAAAGCTAGGTTTGCAAATGCTGGGGTCTCTGGGTAGTTAAGTCCATTAGGTAACCTTTGCATTTGAATCTTGAGCTCACGTGTACCTTTATCTTGTTACACAGAAATATGCCTCGAGGTAGAGGACGTGGCCGAGGAAGAGGCCATGGTGCTAGTCGTAGAGTAAACCAGAAAAGTCCTTCAGCTCCTAGTTCCCATGGTTTTGAGCATGAGGAATGATAAAGTCTTCAAAGCAATCCATTAGTTGGTCAGAACCTAGAACATCCTAGCTTGGATGGACAGTTGCAGCACATTTTGGGAGAGATTCTTGATCGGTTGGGACCCAGGCCAAAGGAGGAGCAGCGGGTTGAGAGAGAAAGGGAAAGGTCGTTGAGGCGAAGGGAAATAACTATGGATCAGGATGCAGTGATAGCTGGTCATATGAGAGATTTGATGAGAGAACATCCACCTACATTCAATGGTTCTAGAGAAGGTTTGGAAGCGGAAACATGGTTAATTGATTTGGATTGATGCTTCGCGATGCACCCCTATGGTAGCAATGCCAAAGCTTGGTGCGCAGTAGTGCATCTATGAGGTTTCACATCCACTTGGTGGTGGCTGGAAGAGAAAAATTTGCATCTAGATATCAACATGGTCACATGGGAGTTATTTTTGGATAGGTTTAGGGCTTGCTTTCTTTCAGATCATTGGAGGCAACACAGGGTTGATGAGTTTCATGACCTTAAGCAGATGTCGATGTCCGTTGAATAGTATGAGTGACACTTCTATGAATTGAAGTAGTATGCAGGGATCGGCCATGATGAAGGGATGTTGGTGCAACATTTTGTTCAGGGCTTAAATTCATGCATCAGTGGACGTGTGCGATTCTTCAAACCGAAGATGATGGAAATTGTGGTTGAAAAGGCTCGTTTGGTAGAGGAGAATTTGGCCATGGCCTTGGGTGGTCACATTGGAGTATAGATTGGCAGTGCACCTACACCTGGTTTTAGCACTCATGGAGGTCAGACACAGGCTACAGGATCTTCTAGGAACAAGTATACACCCTCTAAAAGGGGTTAGCAACATCAGCAGCAGTAGCAACAGTCACATATGAAGCATGAGAACTCTCATTCTCAATAGGGTGGCAATTCTCAGTCTCGTAGGGATCAAAACCGGAACTGGGCTCGTCAGGAGCATTTTGAGCAGCTTGCACCTAGTTTTTAATCAGTGCCGAGTCGAGGAAGCTTTCAACAGTCAAATTCTCCACCTAAGGGTAGAGGATTTGGCCAAGGTACTGGTTGCTACTCATGTGGGTAGCAAGGGCATATCTCTAGATTGTGTGAAAAAAAGAGCACCTCTAGATTTAATTAGAGACCAGTTGCTTCTGAGCTGACAATGGGTGATGTGGGCAGGTCTCATTAATTGTTTTCTGTGGTTGATGACTTCCAGGATGGGCACCAGGGTGCAGGTGTAGAGGCTTCCGGTAGAGGACAAGGAACTGACTTAGGAGCTCGTGGGTGACCTTGAGGGGGTCTAATGGTGGCCTAATGTTGAGATCTTGGAATCATGGGAGGATGCCTCCCGTATCAGGGAATCCTACCCTTACTTGTTTACTGGCTTCCAGGAGTAAGCCGAATTCATGGGGGGGAGGATGTAATACCCCTCATGTTGCTATTTGGACTTGTTATTTTTCTATGCTTTTGTTTGATACTTTGAGACTGTGATAGTACTATTTATTGTTGGGTTTGGTGGATTGGTTAGTTTAGATTTATTGATGATTATGCTACATCATTTGATGACATGGATATTTGATATGACATTATGGTGGTGACATTTAGTTTGGTGATGTTTAATTTGATTTCAGTAATACATTGTGATGTAGTGATTTAGTAATTATTTTATGATGTGATCAGTTAGTTTAGCAATGTTATTTCATATTTGATATTGTAACTATTAGTATAGTTTTGGTGAGAGGACAGTGTAGCACCACTCATTCGCGACTGCCCTGATACGCTGCAATTCATTCTCACAATGTGATGTTTTGTTTATATATATACATGCACACGATCTTGTTTGTATGCAGGAATTGTAGGTACAGAGTCTCGATTCCACCTGCTTCGACAGGACAGGGCGAGCATCAATTTAACCCAATGGGCATGATGTTGAAACAAAGATGACAAGGAAGTCACCCTGTCCCATGTTGTCAAACTGTCCTGATTGAGTGGTAATGTGTGTCTTTGTTTTTTGTCATTTTTGCAATTTATTATAGTAGTTTGTGTGAGTGTATTTTGGTATTTATTTTACGTTGATGTTTTGTATGATGTTATTTCTATAATTAAATGATGTTAATAAATGTTTGTAATAGTGTTGGAATAATTTGTATTAAAATATAAAAGTCTTATATTAAAAAGTCATGTGATTTATTTAAAAGTGTAAATTAAATTATTTAAAATTAGTATTTTGATAATTTAATTAAATAAGCATGTTGAGGATAATTATGAAATGAATTAATTAAAGATATTGAATTGTGTGAATGACAAGTAAAACTTGCAAAATCAGAATTAAAAAGAAAAAGTACTGTTAAATGGGAAAAAAATCAATAAAAGAAAGAAAAGATGAAAAGGACCAATGGGTGTTGAGTTTGGCTGTAAAGCTGGGAATAAAATTAGAAAATTTCTTTTAATTTGGATTTTTAGAGTTTTTGAAAAAGAAGATATATTTTTATTTAATAGCAAATTTGTGAGATTTTAGGGGGACGTGAAAATTGATAGAAGTTACACAAAAAGTATTGAGTCTTGGGAATTGGGTTCTCTCTGGTTCTTTTCTGTAAAAAATTATTTAGTTCTACATTGTTCTAGAAGAGAGGTTCTTCTGAAGTAAATTTTAGATTTGGAGATTGGTCAAAGGAATCGGGTGAAGAATTTTGGAAGGAACAAGAGATTTTTGAAAAGGATTTTGGGATCAAGCAAAGTTTCATCAAGTTTTCAACAGTGCAGGACTCCAGGTTCCATTTTATTATTTCTCTAGTTTTCTCTTTTAAAAGAAAAATTGAAATAAATAAATAAATATGCTTTCTGGGAAGGAAAATTCTTTTGGAGTTTTAGAAATTTTTTGAGTTGCAAACAAAAGAAGAAATGCTTTTGAAAATGTTCATTATTGTTTTTATCATTCTGCTGTGGAAAAGATCAATCTGCCTTTCTTTACAAATGAATTTGTTGTTTTTGGATATATATATAAATATGTATATACAATTTAAAAAAAATGTATATACATATTTTTTTATATATATATATATGTCATAAAATTGTATAGAGATCTATGTCAGAACATATTATATTCAGTTGATTGAGATATATATATATATATATCTATATATATATTTATACATATGTTTATACAAGTATATTTGTATAAATTTATATATGAAGATTTGTTCATTTCAAAATTCACATTATCAATTTTTGGGTCAGAATGGTACTGTTAGCGTTTTTAATTTTGTTTGTTTTTTAATTAAAAAAAATTGAATGTTTAAAAATGGGGTTAAGGGGGAGGTCGGCTAAGCTATACCCTCCCCCTTACTCCCCATAGGGCTATGCTACCACAATAGTCCATAGACTGCTGCGCGCAGCAGCCGTATGGGCTACTATGCACAGCCATAGGCTGCCGCCGTTGGGTACTATGTTGTTTTGTTTGTTTTTATATATATATTTATATCTATATTTATTTATTTTTAAGTTATTTTATGTGGTAATAGTACATCATCTAGGTTTTATAAAAGATTTTTTTAATTTGAATTAATATTATATATATATATTAAGTATAAATGTAAGATATAATGCTCTTTTATAATGGTAAAATTATGAAATTTAGTTTCATTGATTAATTAAAAGAAGAAAATTATATATTTATGTTGAAATTATTATTGTACTTTATTTCAAATTGTATCAAAGAAAATAGAAGTTATAAATGCAATTAAACCAGTTGTTCATTTTGGAGTTGCGAAAATAATGTATGTATATTAAATGGTATCTCGAGTTATAAGATCATGTGATTTTGTTATTACCATTTTATTATTGTTTTGGGCTTTTCTTGCGATGTGGGAACCTTGTTGTATTTGTGAACTTGATTATGGATGTTATGATCCTTAGAATTCCAAAGGTGTGATTTTATTGTTGGATGCATATCCTCATTTTTTGTGCTCTTGTTATAGCAAGTCAATTGGTATCATCGTTGTGAAAAGGGTTGTACGAGATTGTGTCGAGTTTTTGATTATGTGTTTTTAGCGAGATGGGTAATGCCTCACATGTCTTTGGTTGAGATATATGCTTTGTTCCTATGGTACAACCCTTGCTTGATTTTGTTATGTTTGGGGTCTCAGGGAGAGTGGCTCTTCTTGGGGGCCGACGCCTCAAAAGGAGGAAGGGCTTAGGATAACCCACATAAGAGTAGATTAACAAGTGAAAACCTAATAATAGAACTTAGGGGGATGGGTAGTAAAAACTTATTTAAGATAATCTTGGATACCTCGTCTATGCATTAGGGCTATTGCAAGCTAATGGTAGACTGAGTTCAAGGCTGTGGTCGGCAAAGTCATAACTTCTTCCTCGGGAGAGGTTAACGGCTCCGCATGAGTCACCCTATGGGGCTAGCACCTCAAGTAGAAGGAAGGGCCAGGATAACCATAGATGGGGGGTGACGCCTCATGTTGGAGGAAGGGCCAGGATAACCCATGTAGGCTATGCGATGACACTCTCCACTTGTTGCCCTTATGCTTGTTTTCTTGGTTGCCTCTGGAAGTGTGTCATAATTGTTGTCTCTTTAGTTTACTTGGCATGTGGTTAATGGTTATTTCCTTGGTTTATTTATGTGTTTTATGGTTTAAGTTATTGTGTTTGAGTCTTTGTTGTTGTTGTTGTTTATGATCTATGTGTTCTTGGTGTTATTGGAGTATTGTACTATGTTATTCTTTATTGGAGTAGTCTTATGGCATTCATGGTCATGATTACTTCCTTGTCACATCTGAGCATGGGGGGTGGGTTATTTATAACCCACGTGGTTGAGTGGAATGTGCTCCACACCTGTTGGGTTCCCCATCAACGTTCGTTCTTCTCAGCATTCTTTAGTTGGAGCTTGTACTAGTTATTCATCTTGTAATTCAGACATTATTTGTACTATGTATTTATCCCACATGTATGGGAGATTTTATTGTATTCATTATTGAGAAAATGTAATGTATCAAATGATGATGTATTAATTATGCACCTTTGTAACCATTCATATTTTTAGGAGATTTATTATGATTGTATCACCTGATGTAATTATACTCATGCTTATGGATTTATGTATGTTATCTTTTGAGAATGGATATAGTAATGGTTATGATGGATGTTAGATTAGTTAAGTTATTAGCCATATGTGTAATATTTCGTTATGTGTTGTTTATGTGATGTGACCTCGCGTGTGCCAGAAGACTTGACATTATGATGTTAATGTGCAATGTAAATATGTTTTAATGTTTCATTATATGTTTACTTTGTATTACTATTTATAAAAAGAAATGTGTGCAATGTTTGTCCTTTGGGGTTTGCATGACGGGCGTTACACCCATAGATACCAATCTATCAACAAATCCTTCATCTTTAGCCTCCATGTTTCAAAATTATTTCTAGAAAATTTCTCCACCTCTATTCTCCCTGATGAAATTTCCATCTAAAAATTCCTGCAACAAGATCAAAAAGTGTCTTCTGCACAAGCTCCCACTCAAATCTGGATTAGTTCAAAAATTCCAACAAACCACAACTGAAACCAAAGGTGATCAAGCTTTGATACCACTAGAAAGGAAGCTAAGGTAGTTATATTATTTAGAAATCATAAAGATTACAATATAATTGTAGAACAAGCTTCTCACAGGAGTATCACCACTCAGAGATCAAGAGACAACACAACCGCTATCAAACTAATATAATACATTACAATCTCTACCGCTGTCATAATACAACATCCTCATAAAATAGGATTACATTCTAGGGCAAGACAATCCAACAAAATATCCACCATTAGATCTAAAACCTAATAATGAACGGTCCAAATTTACAATATATCATTATTTAATGTATTCCAGCCATTTTATGAGTTTCCTAAAAAAGTTAACACACTCATATTTTGTTGTTTGCTGTCATTGTATACACCTATCAGTGTAACTAGGATATATATATACACATCCTATCAACAATAAAATGTATATAATTGCAAGGTTGAGACACATTTTCCCAACATATAGTGTATGAGAAGGTTGTTAAGTAGGAGTAGAAGCTCAAAGCCATCTCCATTCATTAGGAGTATAGGAACCATAAGAGTTTCATAGGAACTCAAGTTAAACCAACTCCAAGTAAGTTTGAAGGGGTGCAATATTTTCAAAAGCAAGGGGATAAAGGATTTCAAAATAATGGGAGAGTATCAAGGAACGTAGAAGGAATAATTTCAATAGTGGGAATGTGAACAATGCTAGAAGTAATGCTAGTAAACCTAGTGAACCTACAAGAAAGAAGGGACCAACAACAAGATGCTTCACATGTGGAGGAGAACATTATGCATCGAATTTTCCCAATAAGCCTTTTGGGTCACAAACTTATCAAAATCCACTTCCTTCCCAGCAAGTGATGTTCTAGCAGAAGATTTTTGCTACTTTGAATGATCGTCAAGTGGAGTATCAAGTTACTCTAGTGGAGACTCGAGCTCTTTTATTTGGCTTACCCATTTCCATACTTATAGATACTGGAGCTATTGAAAATTTTGTTTCACCTAGAATAGAAAATAAAATATATAGGAAAGTTGGTTTCATGGAAAAGTCATAGATTGTAGAATATGCAAACCAGATAAGAGCAATGGTGGAACAATTTTTTTTTGAAGCTAGGATTGAGCTACCTTTTTTCTACAGAGGTAAACCTTTATGTAGCACACTTAGGATCCTATTATGTTATCCTAAGAATGAACTAGCTTTGGAAGCACAAGGCCAAGGTAGACTATCATGCCAAAACTATAGAATGTTTGGATGATTTAGTTAACCAAGTAATGCTACAAGGGATACCTAGGGAAGTCAAGTTATGTCAAATTTCCCCTATGCAACTGCTTAGGGCTAAGAAGAAAGGATGTAAGCTTTTTGCAGTAAAAATGGAAAAGCTTGAGGGATATAAGGAAATAGATTCACAAGATGGTATGGTCAACTATGGATCAAAAGATTACCAAGAGATGGAAGAAGGTGAAATGATGGAAACTAGAGAGACAAATATGGAAAGATCCTATCTTGTGAAAGTTTGGGAATGTGTTTCCAAAAGAATTACCTAGACTATCACCAAAAAACATTTTCAATTTCTCCATTGAGATAGTTCCAGGATTGGAACCTGTTCCCAAAGTGCCTTATCAAATGACAACAACTGAGTTGATGGAGCTTAAGGCTTAATTAAATGAATTCTTATCTAAGGGATTGATAAGACCAAATGTATCACCCTGGGGAGCACCAACAATCTTTGTAAAGAAGAAGGATGGTACATTGCGGTTGTGCATAGATTATTGGATTCTTAACAAAGCTACGATAAAGAACAAGTATCCATTGCCACACATTGATGACCTTTTTAATCAAATGTGAGGAACTTCTATGTTTTCTAAGATTGATCTATGATCTAGATACCACCAGTTAAGAATCAAAGATGAAGACATATTCAATACTACTTTTAGAATATGATACACAAATTATTAATTTATAGTCCTTCCATTTGTATTAAAGCATTGGAGGCATTTATTAATCTAATGAACGTGTTTAGGGATTGAACATATAAGTTTGTTTTAGTTTTCCTTGATGATATCGTAATCTATTCAAAGAATGAGGAGGATCATTACAAGAATTTTGAGATAGTTCTATAACGATTGAGAGAACATAAGTTGTATGGGAAACTCTCTAAATGTAATTTCTTCTAGAAGAAATTATAGTACCTTGGACATGTGATATCAACTGAAGGTATCTCAATTGATCCAACCAAGATCAACATAGTACTAGAATGGCTAGTACCTAAAAATGTTTTTGAAGTAAGAAGTTTTATGGGTTTGGTGGGATATTATAGGGAATTTGTTGCAAAATTCTTCAAAATAGCTTTTCCAATTACTTCTTTGCAGAATAAAGGGAAGAAGTTTGAGTGGACAGAAAAATTCCAAGCAACATTTGATTTACTTAAAGAGAAGTTAACTATTGCACCAATTTTGAAAGTACCAGTCATGATGGTGACTTCATTGTTATCACAAATGCATTGGGAGAAGGATTAGGTGGAGTTCTAATGCAAGATGGGAAATTAATTGCTTATGAATCAAGAAAGCTAAAACCTTACAAAAAAAAATTATGCATCACATGATTTAGAGTTAGCAACAGTGGTTCATGCATTATAGATGTGGAGGAATTACTTGTTAGGAAATCCCTTTGAAATGAAAACCAATCATCGTGGGTTGAAGTATCTATTCTCTCAACCTAATATAAATGCACGACAGAGAAAATGGGTTGAGTTGATAGTTGATTATGACTTTAATATCAGCTACATCAAGGGAAAAGAAAATAAGGTAGCCAATTCCTTAAGTCATAGAAGACATATTGCCTCAATAGTAACAATCCAAACTGACTTTAAAGGTCAAGTGTTGTATAAATGCAAGGAGGATGAGTACTATTTGCAAGTTAAGCAAGCACTCACAATTAATCCACAAGATACAAGTTATAAAGGATTTCACTTTGAAACCAATGGATTACTTAGGTATAAGGGAAGGATATATGTGCCCGACTTTGAATAATTGAGAAATCTTGTGTGGAAATAATTTCATGAAGCACCATACTCGAGACATCCTGGTTGACAAAAATGTTGGTTGATGTGAAGCCATTATAATTTTGGAAAGGGATGAAAGAAGACACTGCTAGAGTTGTGGCTAAATGCTTGGAATGTCAAAGAGTGAAAGTAGAATGCCATAATTTGGTGAGCTTACTATATCCACATGATATTCTAGAGAGTAAATGGCAAGTCATTAGTATGGACTTTGTGCAAGGATTTCCTATTTAAGGAACAAGAACAACACCATTTTAGTAGTTGTAGACAAGCTTACTAAGGTAGCACATTTCATACCTAGGAATTTAATTAATGAAGCTCATGTCATAGCTTAGAAATTTTTGCAAGAGGTGTTCAAATTACATGGAATTCCTAAGAAGATTATCTCAGATAGGGATGCACGTGTGACCTCAAGGGTTTGGAAAACCTTATTTTCTGTGTTGGGGATTCAACTAAATATAAGTTCAACATATCATCCAGAAACGAATGGACAAATGAAAAGGGTGAATCAATTACTTGAAGAATGACTGAGAATGTATTGCATGGATCAACAATACAAGTGGGAGGATTAATTTCCTTTAGTAGAATTTTCTTATAACAATTTTTATCATTCAACAATAAAGATGGCCTCTTTGAAGCATTATATGACTAAAAGTATTGAACACCAATTTAAAGTTGGGATAAACTTTAGGATAGGGTGAGTCTTGGGATTGAGATGTTAGCTAAAATGGAGGAAAAATTAAGCAAAGGCTAGCTAAAGAAAATGATAAGCATAAAATTTATGTAGATGCAAAGCGAGTACCCAGGAATTTTTCAATAGGAGATAAGGTGTTGTTAAGGGTAAAACTACATAAAAGTTCCATGGAGTTTGGAAAGTCATCCAAACTAGCTCCACACTATGTAGGTCCTTTTGAGATTCATGAGGAAGTGAATCCTATATCTTACCAAATTTTATTACCACCAGCTCTTGCCTAGATGCATAATGTATTTCACATTTCTTACCTAAAGAAGTATATACTAGGAGATAACCATGTAATTGGTTGGATTTCTTTATGGGTACAAGACCCCAGAGTGGTAACAATCGAGCCTATCAAGGTGCTCAAAACATGTAAGATTTGCTTGTGTAATAAGGAGGTTCTGTAGTGCAAAGTATAGTGGGACCAGTATGCAAAAGATTTTGCACTTGGCAAGACTATGCTGAAATAGAATAAAAGTTTCCACATGTTTTACGTGCTTTTGGAAGTGTTTGAAGAACAATGTTTTTTTTTTCTTTATTATTTTATGTTTGATACATAAAATCATCAAGGATGATGATTCACAAGGGGGGGAGTGTGTCACACCCCATTGTGCATGTACCTATTTACTATTACTATGCTAGGGTAAATTATTGCATATATAAATGTATTTAGAATTCTAATTGGATATATATGTGATTGTACCTAGTTTATTAGAAAAGTATGAATGAATGCTTATTTCATCTGATGTTAATAGAATAGAAATCAGTAATGTATGGTTATTGAATTAGATATTCTAATTATAAAAAGAATAATGCAAATATTGTTTTAATGAATGATTGAATACCATAGAAATGTGTTAAGTTGGTTGTAGGTTCAGAATAAATCCTCTAGAAGTGAGCAAAAGTATCACTTAGGAGAAGAACTTGGTGAAGTAACCTATAATTAAACCTAATTGAGCTTATGTATACACACTCACTAATATAATGGTTGAGTCAAGTCATAGTGTTTTGGAATTGGTAAGTTATCCTTTAGCTTGATGTGTTTGCATTAGGAAGGATCTTGATTATTGTTAGGAGTATTATTGGATTATGTTTAGTGCTTCATGTATCCAAGTACTTCCTTATATTAATATGCTTGATTGAAGAGATGTACATACATTGAAAGTATATATATGTATACACATACATGTCATGATAGTCCATACACATTAAGGAACATGTACATGAGAGTATATAGGTAGACGTACCTATGCATGCTTATGGATGAGTTGCTTATGAGCATGATGATATCGAGAGGAAAATGTGACATGCATGTATATATATACATCACATGTAAATATACCTATCAATAAGATAGTAATTGTTCATGTATGTGGTTGTGTAATCCAATATATATATATTATATATGAGATATATACATATATACATATATATATATATAGATATATACATATATATACATATATATACATATATATATACATATACATATATATATATATATATATATACATATATATATACATATATATATATGTATATATATATATGTATATATATGTATACATGTATGTAATGACAAATTGAAAAGTCCATATGAATATGTCGACATATGTATACGTACATATACATGCATATAGGTATATATAGGTATATATATGTATATATATATGCAAATGATATTATTCATTTGAATATTAGATGTATACATATTTATTTTCCAAGGAATATATATATATATATATATATACATACATACATACATATATACATATATACATATATACATACATATATACATATATATAGAATTCAATGCTATTCATTAATATATATATGAATATATATAATACAAGGTGTGTACCTTGGAATTTTACCCTTCTCTAATGTGTAAAATAACTAAAAATACAAATGATAAAAGACGAAGGAAACTTCAAGATTAGCCTAAAGAGTGATAAAACAAGAAGGAAAATAGATGAAACAAGATGCAAATGATTATACCTTCCTTGCTATTGAAGACTCCTTTGTTGGCCCTTGATTTTGATGGATTTTCTCCTTGGATGGCAAGATATGCAAACTAGATGATGATGTGAAGATGGATGGAAATGGATGAAAGCATAAAAATGGCTAAGTGTAGATTGAGAAATAAAATTACAAGAGTTTGGCTAGCAAAATGGTCTCCTCCAAAATGAGAGAAAAGAGGGGGTATTTATAAGAATTTTGAGAATTCCTAGAAGAAATGGATGGTTGAGATTGATCCCCCACATGGCCAAGATGTAGGGCTATGGTGAGTTGAGAACTCACAAGCCCTCACATCTTGACATGTGGCAAGGGGAGAGGTTTAAGAAAGATGAGGTGGACATGAGGTGTAAGAGAAGTACATGACATGGATGTACTTCAAAGGACCATAGGGATTTGGTCAAGATATCCTCATAAAGGATGTCCTTGTCCCATGTGGGTGAGAGGACATGTGAGGAATAAAATTTCTAAGAAATATCCTATGGGGAGGGAAAAGAATAAAGAATAAAGAGAGGACATGTGGGAAGAAGTGAAGGAATTAAAATTCCTTTTGAAGTGCATGGGGGATTAAAGTGAATTAAAAATTCACATGGGGAAGTGGAGTGCCTTGCAAAGAAAATTAATAAGGTTGACCAAGGACAAATGTCATAAAGGACATGGGGAAGAGAAAAGGAATTTAATATTCCTTGAAAGATGAGAGTGGAATTAAAAATTCTTCAAAGGACTTTGGGAAGACAAAAGGAATTAAAAATTCCTTGGGGGATGGGAAGAGTTGACTAAAGGGGGTGATTAGACAAGTTGATGAGGGGTTAGAGGAAGGTTAGGTGGCTAAGAAAGATTAGAGGCCAACTTGAAAAAGTTGGAGGATGTGACACCTCCTAATAAAGGATTAGGCATGTGCACATCCTAATGATGAGATTAGAAGAAGGATTAAGATTAGATAATAAAAGATGGAGGATGTGACATGTGAGGAATTAAATAAATGTCATATTTATTTAATTCATTTGATAAAAGGAGGATTAAAGAGGTAAGGTATTATTGATTAAATACCTTAGGGATTTGGCAGAATTAAAGTTATTAATTAAATAATAGCAGTATTACTTAATTAACGAAAATAAGACGAAAGGGGATGAATTTGGATAAATTAAGTGTCCAAATTTAGATGTCTATACAAAGTATTAAAGGATGATTCATATAATATATGATATCATTGATGAAATTTGAAATACAACACAATATGTAATAGCACTTTAGTGAATATTAAGGAACATTTATCATTTAAGATAAAGTCCAAAGGAAATATGTGAGAATAAAAGTCTACTATGTAAAAGATAATGAAACAAAATTAAAGTGCAATGAATTTTATGGATGCAATGTACCAAGTCAAAACAATATTATTAATGTTAAGAGGTCGAACCAAAGTTATGTGTCACCTGCCAAGTCTGGAATAAGTCTACTAAGTATATGGAGCTAATATATGATTGACCATTTCCACTATTAAACTGTAGGCTTGAGAATAGGAATGTGCTGTAAACTTGGTGCCATATTATGAATTCTCTGATTACTTTAGAAGTCTTTCATGCCTGGAAAATGATTTGCTATATAAAGCATGTGCTTTATGAATTTTTCAAACTTGTTGTGGCAAGTATTATATTGAATTTTTGTTTAGTTTTGATGACTAACTTGATTGGAATCCACCACCTTTCTACTGGAAAGTTGAGTCGATTGTTTATGGATGAGAAGTGGCATAGAGTGAACCTTGTTTTTAGCCTTGAGAAGCTAGTTTTTGGGTATACATATAGGGTGAAATATCCTCATTTGATACACCATTCATATGCAACAATACACTACTGCAATTCTACTGTAGTTTTCATTGAGTGATTCTTAGTTTGCTGAGAGATTTTGTGAGGGAGTTTTAGTGAGAAAGGTTGATTACTTAGTTGATAATTAAGAGGAGGATAAGCTATAGATTCAAATAGATGATTGGATTAAGTGATTAATAGGCATATAATTCTATTATTATTCTTTTTATCTTTATATCTGAAAGATTGTTTTCCTTGTATGTTTATTTTTGATTTGCACTAGTTTTCTTGAAATAGAGTAAAAGTCTATTTGCTTGTAAAAGAGGAAAGGTCTTGCTGATATGATTTCCATATAAATGTTTGTATTTAATCCATAATAAGGAGTGTTTGATTGATGTCTATAATATTACATACTAGGAATGATGAAATGTGAATAGCTTGTTAAGTTATTTTATGTTAAGTTGTTTGTGGACTTAGAAAGCTTATGAGTTATACCTAGGGTTAGATTATCTATTGAAGGGGGGTAACTTATAATTTTACTCATATTCATTTAGTAGAGATTCCACTGGGATTTGGAAAAGGGAATGGGTCAAATTGGAGGTTAATGTTTACCTATTGAAGGTTTACCTATGCATAGATATAATGGTCTAAATTCAAAATGAGCTAGGTTAGTTTATGTGAATAGGATGACTATCCATCAAAGTACCGAGTGAGAATAATTTGGCCAAAGTAGTGTGTTTTCCTTTGGCTCCACTGTCAGTTCATCGTGTTCCTTTTTATGCATTCTAGATCAGGATGGTAAGGTCTACAAGTTCTAGTTATGTAGGACACAACACTAACCTCATTAAGGTTAAAGTTATGAGGTTTCTTCACCAATCTCTTTGTTGAAGGGTAGGGCCATCTATCCAATGATAGATATGTGGGGGACAATAGATGAGTCTGTGGTTGGTGGAAAAGCACTTGAGTGATGCTTCTCCTCCTCAGCTGGTGATCAAGATTTGTAGAAGATTCTTGGACCATCTGTATCTAATGCTTTAAAGCTCGGTTGAGCTATGCATGTAATTGTTTACAATCTTGGAAATATTGTAATGTGATGATGAATGTATTGAAAATGAAATCAATGAATGTAATTTTTCATGTCATTTATGTTCATTATTTCTCTCTTTAAAAAGAATTTTTTTATTGCAATGGTTTGAAACATAGTTTATTTACTTGGAAGTGAGAACTTAGCAAATTTACTTGCGTGAACAATTGGAAAGTTACAAAAATGACCATGGAAGGTGTGATAGAAAATTTGGACTTTTAGATTATGAATAAAATGATGACGAGAGAGCTCTCTAAATACTAAGATTATAATGTACGATTCTTATTTTGTTGACAATTGAAGTGGGGAAAAAAGAACTCCATGTTTGGTGACCTCCAATTCACATAAATTTTAGTACAAAAAATTCATTCAAATTCCTTCTCATCTTTGGATCAAACTAACAATAAACCTCATATATTCACTACATATTTCAATGCCACCCCCTCTCCTTGTGCACAACAAATTCATATAAAGCACTAAGTAAACACCTTTTTATCATCACTTGCTTTGATACCATATGAAGGGAGAAATGTGAATATCATCATTGATGAATACTAAAAAATATAAATAGAGGTGAAATATAGTTGATAAGTAACACCATAACCAGTCTGCTAGTATCTATTCTAGCAACCATTGTCTAAACAAGTGGTGGAAAATGTTATAATAATATAACTATTGCACTAGTTATTCTAGCACAATCTCATTTATACTCATGATAGATTAGGCTTATTATAAGATAAGTAAACTATAATATTTATACTTAATCGAATTATGAAAAAGAATAACTAAATAAGATAAGTAAAATAAAGGATTTATACATAACATTGTGAAGGAGGAGATTGCTACTATTCATAGCAACTAGGAAAAAACCATACAGTGTCTCTAAGAGATTACTGATTACAACAAGAGACTTGAAGAATAATACTCTGACCATCCAATTTTTTCAAAAAGACATTAGGAACAACCATGGTAAAAGGGTCTTAGAGGGTATCTTGATGATAGCCACACACATAAAAAAGGTAAGGTGGTGGGAAGTGTGACTCAAGACACTACCATGGAGACCTAGGCTATTCAAAAGGGACCCCTATCATTTGAGGAGAAGATCCACTTCTTGGCTAAGGAGTGGTAGACAATTAGTGGTATTAGGCTTTTGGGAGACCGATGACTATTTCTATTCCCTATTGGTTTTTCTCTATTTATTATTTTTACTGGTTGATTAGTACTATCTCTTTCATTTTTATATTTTGAGCATTTCATTTCTCATGAGCCCCTCGTGTTGCCTCGATGGTTGTTTTGTAATAGGGTATGAGACCCTTTTGTCTTAGTCTAATCAAAACATTGTGACTAAGCACATCTAATATAAGATAAGTAAAACAAAGTATTTATACTGAAAATCATTATGACAAAGCAACAAAACATACTATATTACTATATAAATAATAACTCAAAGGATACCAACACCATATTATTTAGCCTTAATTGATGTCTATACTATTTATGAACAACACATTAACATTTACCCAAAAATAGTAGATGATTTATTCATGAAAAATTAAGGTAAGACATCACTTATTCAATTGATTGAGCTCTAAAAATAAACATGTTGTAGATATTGGTCCAAAATAAATAAATTATTAAAAAAAATATTCTTTGTATTTCTATGTCAAATGAATGTAGCTATATTGATGGAAACTCCACATAATAGCTAAGTTTTTCATGGTGTTTTCATGGTCTTAAAAATTATGATTCAAAAAGATCAACATTTTAATTTAGGATTTGATATTCCACAAACAAGCATGATAAACTATGAAATAATTATTCACTATTAGCAATTAACTAAAATAGTATTTGGCTCTTTAAAGATCTACCACATAATGTATTTATATTTTTATGTGTATATATACATATACACATACTTTATATATTCATATATGTAAACATATTATTGGATTTTTAAAGGAAAATGCATAAAAAAAATTAAACGTGGACCAAACAATGGAGATATATGTAAAATATTATAATAATTACTAATAAATTCAATATAGAAACTAAATATATCTTATTTAATGGTGTGAATAGCAGTGTACTCCACAAAATATATATTTTTTAAAATAATTCATTATTTTTCCTTACAATAGCAATATCTAACAATATCTTTGACTAGAATGATAAGAATAGATTTACGCATCTAAATAGTGTAGTAGATTCCTCCTAGACTCTTATTTTTTAATTTATCTTCCTTTTCTTCAAGAAACCTCTAGTTTCTTCTTGACAAATAATCTCCTCTTTTCTTCCAAATTTTATTAATAGTATACACTTGGTTCCCTTTTTCCCTCCAAGTGTACTTGTTGGAAAAATGAGCATGATATTGTATGATGTTGTCATTTATGATAACCCATTGTAGAAATGTAGAAGTGGTAGAAGTGTTGGTTTGGAGTAGACCAAATATTTTGGAGAAGTTGCTAAGTCCTAGTGTACATATTCAACATTCAGAGGAATAATTGTGGTTTGCATTGCTCCACTATGCAAGATTTTGTCTTGTCATTTTGAGGTGTTCATTTTTCATGTTCAAGGTGTTTAGCTCCAAATATTCAATATTGTATACCTTTCGTAGTTAAAGATATTGTTGACAGAGTATCGGTTAAGTTGTGACAGAGTTACAAGTGTAGAGTGCATGTTGGAATACTCCACATTCCACTATAGATCAATATTATTCTATGCATTTTTGAGGAAGTGTTTACAAATGTTAGAAGCATGTGCATGATAATATTCAAGCATTTTTATGGTCTACATGTCGACTTGTGAAGGAACAGTTGGCTTACTTCATCACTTTTGTTATGCGGTGTCGACTTAAGGGTTTTGGGGTGGTACAAAGTTGAATTATGGTAGGAGTGGACTCATGGGAATAATTTTAGGTAATGCCAACCTATTTTGGTGTTAGAAAAGTTTTGGTTTATTCTAAAAAGTATGTATGATGGAGTTTTGGCCAACAGGCTATGGTACTGCATGTTTCATCTAATTAGGTTGGTGTAATTGATGATATGTGTGTTTGTGGTAGAATTGTGTATATATAAAATGTTAATTCAATATGTCAAACAGTAATTGAGAGTATATGTATGTGATTTTATGTAAAGTGCGAAAGGTGATAGTGGTAAAGTATGAAGTGTGTAAAGCTAGTTTTCAGGGCTTAATTAGAATTGTGTTTTCAGCATGTTGCAGATGCATTATTAGCAGTTCAACTTTGGCAACAAGCCACCCTTTCCTCTATCTATTTCTATTCTGGGTAGTGATCCCTTGGTAGTGGGCCTTTGATAGTGAGCTATTCTTTCTGGACAGTGTGTCCTAGATAGTGAGTTCTCCATTTTGTAAATGATGTTAATACTTATAATATATTATGAGCTAATCCTCACCATGGTTTTTCCTTGATTAGGTTTTTCCATGTAAATCTATTGTTTTTTGTTTATTGATGTGATGCAATCTTTAAATGTTCCTTTATATTTCTGAAACTTTGATGAGATGATTTGAACACATGTTTAAATTGATAAAGTGAATGAATTTCAGAGAATATTGATTCACCCCATCTCAATATTCCAAGTGTTCAACAATTAGTATTATTCTTGGTTCCTTCAATTGGTTTAATATCCAAGGTTCCTTTAGAGAATGCATCAATAAGTTAATAGAACAACTCAAGAAAGTTAAACAAAGATTTAAGGAAAAAAATGAGTAGCTAAAAAAATCAAATGAGACAATCACCAGTTTGAAAGTGCAAGTTGAAGAAGGAAAAAGAGTTGAAGACTTCTTGAATGCCAAATTGAAAGACAAGTTTGAAGAATGTGTAAAGCTTAAACAAGAGGTTTTGACCCTAAGGACATATTTGGAGAAAGTAAAGAATTAAGAAGAAAAATTCAAGAAGAGCTTTACCTTGCTTGATGATATGCTTGATAGTCACAAAGCATATAAGGACAAAGAATGCTTAGGATTTGAAAAAAGAGAAAGTTAAAGGGAAAATAAAACTTCAATCAATGATGAGAAGAAGAACAATGAACAAAGAAAGATTGGAGTCAGGAAGAGCAATATCAAAAAGGTCTAGAACCAGAAGAAAGACTTCAAGAGACGTCCTATTAGACAACCAAATGCATAAAGGTATTCATATTTAAATGGTTACTGCTATTCTTTCTATAGATTTAGACATAGAGTTGTAGTGTATAGAATTAGTATGAATTACAATGCTCAATAATTTTATGGTCAGTGCTTTACATGCAATAGAATTGGACAGAAAGCTAGTGAATGTATAAGTCAGATGATGAATGGCTATAATCATGGTATGATTTTCCAATCTTTCAATGGTTAATATTATAAATGCAATGGATTTGAGAATAAGGCATTTGAATGTAGATCTAAAATGGAACAAATAATTTTGTTCAACAAAAATATGTCATATGCTATCAATGCAATAAATTCAGACACTACAAAGTTCTAGAGAAGCAAGAATGTGAAATCCTCTATTTTACAAAAGAAGATTGATCTGGTAAAGAAGGTTGATCTAGTGGAGATGAAGAAGGAAATGGATAAGATCTAGAAGAAGAAAGAAGAGAGTGAAGTGAAGAGTGAGTTTGTAACAAATCATGGTGCAGATGTTTCCTTCAAAAACTAGATAAAGAGCTTTGGCTCAAGGGAAGTTTTAATAGAAAAATTTCCCACCCCTTTCCAAAGATGTAGTGTTGATAACTTCAACACATTGGTACATGTGTTGGGTGATATTCTTGGTCTATTGATGGGATCTCTGGTATGAAATATCTTGTTGCAGTGATCTATGGTGTGATTGAAGGTGCTTGTGACAACATAGTTAGTGTTTACTAGATTTTTAGAACCTAACTTGAGTGTTGCAATTAATGCATATTAGGTCATTTGAAAGGGGTTTATATGTCATTTTGTATATGATAAAGTAATTTTTGATCAATAAATTGAAGAGGAGAGAAGAGAAGAAGAGAGGTGAAGTAGTTCCAACTTTGTGTGAAACCCTACCTACAAAGAATCAAAACCCTGGTTCTATGAAACCTCAATATGTTTACTTCTCAAGTAATTGATGTGCTCAAGCAACTGAGGCCTAAATTTAAGAATTACTCATCTGAATCCATGGATATGGACCTTGAAGGTGCATTTTTTTTGGGTTCCACATGAAGTGATGCACACAAAGGATGTACAGATGTATATTCATTCAAAAATGGATGAAAATGATCATGAGAAGATAGGTGAATTCTAGCACAAGGTGTTGTTAATTGGTGATTATTTCAATCTAAAACCTAAATATGAGAGTTTTATGGAGAAAAAATTAGATGTATGTAACATATTCCCCAATTTTTGCTAGGAGGATGAATGGATTAAGTATGTTTTGAGTAGAATTCATAAAAAATTCATGTGGTTGGACATGCCACACATGATCAACATGGAGGAAATTAGGGTTGTAATAGGGTTTTGCTCTAATGGACCATTTTTGGAATTGAAGTCCATAAAGAATGATGTAGTAATGAAGCTCACTTGAGAAATTTTTAACAAACGTTCCCTCACTATAAATGATATTGAATATCTAGTAATGATATATGCATCTATGATGATAGGCTACAATATCTTCTACACAAGTAGAGAGAACTCTATTTCTACCACTCTAATACACACAACATACTGGATGGTAAAAGAAGGTGAATACATAGATTTGTGTGAACTCCTAAGACAATAGTTGATGGAGAATTTGTAGAAGAACAAAAAATCAAGGTACCCCTTCTGGTATGGTACCATAATTATTTGCTTATTGTTCTACTTTCTTAGACAGTTTCCCAGAACAAACAACATAGTGTGGTTAGATAATATTCTTGTAATAGTGCAAATATAGGATCATTTAAGGAGATTTTTGGATTTTGAATCTAAGAAACAAGCTTTGTGGGGATACTTCAAATCATTTCAAGAGATGATTCAAGGAAAAGAGAGAATCCAAAGGAGTGTTGTTGATAAATATAAGAATGATGTAACTTTCATGGTTAGTAGATATTTCTATTATATGGAAATTGTTGAACCTAGGATATTTTGGATTCCGGAGCTAGGATATGATGTCAAAAAAGATGAGGTTACCGGTTTTGTAGATCTTATGCTAAGAAAGACTAGAGATACATTAGAGGATAGGTTCAAAACCTATGAATAATAGGAAAGTGTAGTGCATATGGAACACAAGAAAAAGGATATTCAAAAGAAGGTTGTGAAGATGAAAAACCAAGTGGAGGAGATGATGAGTACACCTAAGAGCCCTATGGAGAAATCTAAAGGAAAATATGCTCCTCAAAAAGTTACTCCAAGTACAAAAGGTTAGTTAGGACTTCTATCCCATCTCCTGCTATTCCTAATACCTCCAGAACAAAGCCTACATAGAGTTCCAAGAAGAAAGGAACATCTATAGCCCTTGTGCAACCACAAAATGCTCCAAAGAGGAGAAGAAAATAAAAGGCTACAAGAGAAAAATATGTCAGTTATGATGATGAAGAAGAAGAGGAAGAATAAGGACACCAATTTTTCTAGAAGAGGAAGTCTAGTGTCTCTCAAGTAGAGACCAATACAAAGAAGGAGGAAACCATTCTGGTAGTTTCAAAAAGTGAAGAGGATGAAGAAAAGAAAAATAAATCCTTAAAGATTCAAAGAAGAGAGAAGAAACCCAAAAAATGAGAAGAAGGACTTGCTAAAAGTGAGGGGAAAAAAAGGAAAGAAGAAGAAGAAGATCCCTCCAGTCCAGAAACATAGTCCTTTGAAACTAGATGCTTTGTTCAACAATATTGTAGATTAATGGATATTGAAGGAAACAACTGCATTGTACCCCAATGTAGATGATGCAAACATGACAACCATAGAAGAGGCCATTGAAAAGTACATGGTAACATTTTATTTTGGCATGAAATATATTGAGGGTCAATTTCCTAATGATTTAAAATGCATGTTATATGCAAGGAGACAAGTGGCTATTGATGAAGATGCAAATTGAAGAAATTTACCTTGGAGAAGATTGGTTCTTCTCTAACACATGAGGATAGACTCAAGTTGTCTAGATTATATAGCAAGGAATTCATAAAAAAATAGAGAGTTAGCACACTCATGAGTAGAGAAAAGGAAAATATTAAGAGATTAAAGAAAGAGACAATGTAGAAGGTTGATGAACTTGCTAAAGAATTGGTAATCTCTTGAAGTTTTGTAGAAGTAAAGAAATATGTATCTACATATGAGGAAACCATTCCTCTGGAGACTGAAGATCCTAATGTAGATAATCAAATACAACACAATACATCTATCATGTAAAGAAATGAACTTGGTAATGAACATGAGCATGTGCCTATAGATGAGAATATACAAGACATGATGATAGAGAACACCCCTCTAGTTATGGAGAATGTAGGTGAAAAGAGAAGGGAAGATGATAAGTAGAGTATCTTAGAGAAGAATGAAGCTCAAGGTGAACATAAATTTCCACCTCCGGATGTGGAGTTTGATGACAGCTAGAATGTTGAGAAAGATAAGGAAGATATCCTAGTGAGACACAATAGAAAGAAAATTTGTGCCCTTCAGATGATGAAGAAGAGAGGAATGTTGAAGAACACTTTGGTGGTGATAACAGGGAGAAGAGTGATGAGAAAAAGGAAGGATAAATTGTTAAAAGTGGCAGTGAATCCTCTATAGCATTTAGAGTTCCACTAAAATATCTACTAGTGATAACTTTAAGAAACACCCCTCAAAGAAAAAATCCTAGAAAATCTTTCATTTTTTTGGGAAAAAATATTAATTTCTATTGGCGAATCTTTCCTTTTTTGTAAATTTTTTTTTTATAGAAAGCATTAGTGAATCTTGGAAAATAATAGAAAAATACATTAATTATGATGGAGAATCCTTCCAATCTAAAAAAAATATTCTTATGTAAAAGTAGGGGCCCAAGGGTGGAAATTATTGACGCATTTAATGGGTAGACTATAATATTTACTTGCCACCATTGATTTCAAATATAATTTAACAAACCTTGTGTTTAATTAAGTAAAATATACCTATGATTTGTAATGCTCACGGGGTCTAAAATTTCTTTTGGATCATTGATCTTAGAAGATCAATGATCCAAAATATATTTCGGACCCCATAATCATTACAGATCACATGTACGTTTTACCTCACAGAATAAAATGAGTGTCATTAGATTATATTGTAAATCAATTGGAAACCAAATATTGGAAATATGGACCTAAATAAACTAATAATTATGATATACTATTGGCGAATTAACATAGATTTCTACTATAACTTATAAAATTTAGGTGAATCTAATCTAATAATCTATCAAATATTGTGGTGAATTTTGGAGTTAAAAATTCTAATAAAATAAATTCTTTGGTGATTTAAATAATACTAACATAAAATTTTGTAAAAAAGTGGTGATTCAAGTTGCGTTACAAATTAAACTATTATCTAATTTTTAATTCCTAAATTTTAATAATTAGCCAATTGGCAAATATTAGCCACTAAAAAAAAAATTGATATCTACTGAATATGCAATTACAGTTTCAACTAGTGGTGTCTACATAACTACTAAAAATTTTGATGCTAGGGTAGACATGGAAAAAATTACCCCTTTACATATGCTATAGCTTGGTGATTCCTTCCATGCCTCTACAAGGGAGGAAATACTTCAAACAAACTAGAAGAATGCAAAAATGATAGAAGTAGTAAAAGTGTTGGTAGACAACACTCCCGATGCAACTGTTGATAATTATTTTTCTATTGTGCAATAGTTGATGTTATTACTTGATTCCTTTAAGGAATATTCTACCAGTTTGGAAGACAATATTGAGAAATATATGACAAAGAAATTCAATGATAAAAGGTTAGCAGAAGTTTCTGATAAATATGGTGCTACACATGCTAAGTTGCAAGGCAATTCAAAAGAGGTTCAAAAGTGTTTAGAAGAAGCAAAAGTTTAAATAATTTTTGTTTAAAATGGAAAAGTTCCAAAAGGAGCATAAAAGATGAAATTGACTCAATTGAGTCACAAATTCCTAAAACCTGAGATGCTTATGATCCTGTAAATGATGTAGATGGAGCAACAAGAGCAATGATTGATAATTTACATGGTCATTTCTTTCTATTGTAGGAACAAAAAGAGAAAACTAGAATGAAATACAGTCAACTTCAAGACTTGGTAAGTGCAAGGCTTACATCCTTAACTAGAGTTTTAGAAAGTTTTGAGAAGGTGATAAGAATGAATCTAGTTCCAATCTCTTTAGATGAAGGAGAAGACCTCCACGTTTAGTTCAAGAGTCAGTGCTAGATGCTTTCCTTTTCTAAGAAGGAATGGGAGGTTGCAAAGAAAAATTGGGAGGCACACCTTACAAAATTGAAGGTTTCATATCAAGGTATTCTACCATCATCTTTATAAGTTGTATATTTTTTCTTTGTATAAACAATTTTCTGATTGCAATTTACATATGTAGAGTTAGTGGATGGTGCTGCGGTAAATTTTTTGTATTTTTTGGTGATGGATAACAATGTTAGGGGGAGATATGTTCATATAAATATATTAGTTAGGGGAGTAAAGAAAAAAGTATATTTTTGGTACCCTTTTCCCTTGATGTCAAAGTGGGAGTAGTTTTGGATAAGAGTATGTTGCCATTAATGACAAAGGGGGAGATTGTTGGCAACATGAGCATGGCAATTTATGGTGTTGTAATTGATGGCAACACATTGCAAAAAATATAGAAGTGATATAAGAGTTGGTATAGAGTAGAAAAAATGTTTTGGAGAAGTGGCTAAGTCTTTGTGTGAATATTTACTATTCAGAGGAACGATTTTGTGGTCTGCATTGCTCTTCTATGTATGATTTTATCATGCCACTTTGAGGTGTTCATGGTGTGTGTTGAAGCTATTTAGATCCAAAGATTCAAGGTTTTATGTCTTTCACAGTTGAAGATATTATTATGTAATGGCATGAATTTGCACCCTAAGTAAATTCCCCATTTATTTTCCCTTACCTTAGAAATTATAAGGCTGAGTATGCAAATCCTATCACTATCATCTCATTCCTTTTGTGTGGACTCATCTTTTTGTGTCGATACAATAATTTATATCAAGGACGCGTGTGCGCCACATGAACGTATGTGCACCATGCTATTGTCCTAACATGATTCCTACCCATAAAATATGTAGAACTATTATGTTTTTGGTTGTCTATGAAAGTAATGTCTTTTTTCAATTTTTGATTGACAAAAAATGACTCCTTACCTCCATTTTAATCATTCAAACTCATTCTTTAATCCCTTCATGCCATTCTTTCACTCCTTCAATGATCTTTCTTTGCTCTCCTCTCTACTTGGCTTCTATACCTCATTCTTTCTACAACACCATTCTTATTTGTAGGTTGACAAAGGTCCATCCTCTTGGGAAAGCATAGTGTTGTGTGGTCTCACAACACACCCCAAGACTGAAAATACTTGGGGACCAAAGTGAAAAATATAACTCTTATGGAAAGAGCTAGTGAATTGGAAGATTACTGGAAGTGAAAGAACAAATTTTTTGATAATAAAAGTACTTCGTAATGTAAGTGTTTCAGGCACTAGGTACCAGATACCAAAAAAATTGAAAAGGAAAAAAGGTAATGCAAATTCGAATGGAAGGCTCCTATCTGGTATGAAGGAGTCTAGTATGAATGAATCTGGTGTAATGGAGTCCCAATATAATTGAGGTCCAGGAAAGTAAGTGGGTAAAGCTGAATACTAGGTACCTGGTACTGGGTTACAATGTGTAGTGAAAATGCTAAAATTTTAAGTTTATCTAATGATCCCGGTAATCCGGTATATGTATGAGGATTCATGATATGATTTTTGAAAGGCATGTTGATTATGAGATTTTTGTACTAACATTTGAATAATGGTTTTATTTACATAAGATGTTATAAATGTTTTTAAAGGGATTTAATATGTGGAATTTGTAATTGCAGGAGATATCAATTGTGCTGCAAAGCTCAAGTATGGATGGTCAGGAAAACTTGAATCATGGATGGAATAATTTTCAGTCCTATTCGATTACTCTGGGAGATTATAATGCTGAGGAATTTGAGTCCATCAGAATGTTTTGGATCTCAGTATTTTGCATACAATGGAAAAAAATACTAATTCCCAGGAGAGGTCATTCTTGAGAGTGATAGAACTAGAGCCAAGTGATGTGTGGGGCAAAAAATTCTACCTTTTCATTCTGAATGTATGAAAAGTCCCTACACATTATCATGATTTGAAATCATCTTGGCAAAGATTCAGGGTCAACACCCAAAGAGCTTCAACATGTGATTGGAGTTGACTTCCATTGACTTCAATTACAATTCTCATATTGGTCACTACATTCCACGTGCCTTGAAAAGATTGGTACCTTAGATTTCCTCTCATGTAGTTGTCTTATCCTAGCCTTGTGTTCTATAAAAGGCTAGAGGATCTTTATTTTTATTTTAAGTTTAGAATTTGTGGATGTCGGAGGAGCATAAACTTTTAAGTTTTTCTCTTTTTTCCTATTTTTTGAACCATTCTGGCATAAAAATTTGTATGCGCATAGACATTAATTAATATTAGAGCTTGTTAGATAGCTACCTATCTTAGTATCTTTTGTAGTTGGTTTTGTTAGTTCGACCAAACAAGACTATATGTTGTGTTGTTTAAGGGTGCATACAAAACCTACTTGGTGTACAGAAATGAAACCCCTCTCTTTAAAAGCTTGCACCATTTTATATGTAGCTATGAAGTAATCTGGTGAAGTATAAAGGGATTTTCTCTATTTTAATTAATTCTTTAGGGCATCCATGGAGAATAACCGGGAGAAACTTTTAATTTTTAGTATTTTTTATACTTTTTTTAGAATAGATGTTTAAATATTTGAAAATGTTCCAAAATTTAAATGAATGGAAGAAATTTTATTGAAAATCTTTTGTTTTCCATAAAATTGTTGAATGCTTAATGCTAAATCTACTTAAGTGATAGCAAATAATTTGTGATGTTCATGAAATATTATGGAAAATCTTTCGGTTTCATGATAATTGAGCTCATTGCTTCAATTTGGAATTCATACCTAAAATATTCAAGGAACAACCATAGTCCCTTTGAGATTAACAACAATATCACATCAGTACTTGATAGTGATGCTAGTGCAACCATGACCTAGTTATTGGAGACTTGGGATTGAATGAAAGCCAATATTTTCCATGTTAATGTAGAATTACCATTTATGTTGTCTTTTTTCCATATCTTTCAAGAAGGATAGGCTCTTTGCAATTTTGTCTGTGAAGAATTTATTTGCCCTATTTGCTGCAAGTGAAATCGTCATCAATAGGAACTGGTGCTAGAAGGAGGGTTTGTCTTTGATATTTTAGGTTTTATTCCTTGGAATTGGAGAATTATGCTTTGAAATGCTAATTCTGAGTCTGATAAGAAGCTTGCAGATGAGAAATTGAATGCAAGTTGGTCTTCATTATGGAAGTTGGGAAAATTTGGAAAATTTTTAGTTAGAAATTGCATCCTTTGAGTTTGTTTACTTTTGGGAGAGTCACCAAGTGTAGGATTCATGATACAACTGATCACGGTGAACTTGAGTGTGAATTTTTTTTAACTAGGGTAAGTTTTCCCATAAATAGAGTAATTCCATTAACAAAGGAAGTTCTAACTGCTAAAAGAAATGGATTTTTAATGAGAAAAACATTTTACCCTAGTAAGTTGGAAATTAAAAACTCATTAGATATACCAAAACAGTTGAAAAACTATGATTATTATAAAGAAAATTCTAGTGCTTTGCAAGAAAATAGGCAAGAATGTTGAGATTCAGAGATATTTCATCACAAATGAGAAATGACATTGATGAATCATCATTTCTTGTATATGTGGAAAATGTGGATAATGAGAAGAAGCGAGAAAATCAAGTGGGAAACACATGTATTGTGCTTCAAATTGAAAATTCTCAAGCTATAGAAAGATATTTTCCTAATTTTATAGAAGATACAAAATATCAAGTTTTTACTTTTTCTCTTTCTGATAGCAATATAAATAGTGATATATCTTGGTCTAATGAAATGAAAAGTGAAAACAGGGACGAAGATATGAGATTTTTAGAGGAGGAAGTAGAGAAATAAACGTAGCCGTTCATGGAAATGGACCAGGGTTGGAGGAAGGTATAGTATGGTCACTTTAGACAAAATGTGTGCAATCAATCTCTAATGAGATCATTTTCATACATATGATCCAAATTATGGGTAAGTACACTTTTAAATTTACAATGTTTAAATGCATAAAATTTAAGATAATCCATTATTATAGTAAAATACTAAAAAATTTTGATAAGTGAATTTAAAGACAAACTTGTTGTAATTCGTACCAAAATTGTAGAAGAAATAACTGTAGAAATTGGAGTAAATTGCTTTATTAGATTTAATATTTTGTTATGTTAGAGTTAGGGTAGTTATGGTTAGTTTGCTTTTGTGTATGGTTTTCTTTGTGTTCATTTTTTTTTCTTTTGCCATTTTTTGTTCTTTTCTTTTTTCTAGCCTCCACATTAGAAAATTTTGCTTAAACCTATCTTATGCATGAGAGTGAATTTAAATATTCACAAAATTGAACTGATAAAGAGAAATAATAAAGCCATACACAGTAAAAAATGCTTTTAAAATGTACTAAAAGATATATATATATATATATATATATATATATATATATATATATATATATATATATATATATCTATGTGTGTGTATCATGTATATACATTGGATATTAGAAATCTTTGTTCAAAAAAAAAAGAGTCAAAAAAGAGGGTGAGCAAAGTTGCAAACGATAGTAGCCATTCAATCAATGTGGGACGCCACTTCCATCAGGGATAAATACCCTATGTAGGCGAGTTCCTGGTGAAGTTCAAAGTCTTGGATATGGAGATCAGTAAGAAAGGGCCGAAGTGGAACCACTTCCCCATGTTCCAGAAATTAAGGAATATCATCCATGGAGGGAATCCCAATGGTCGAATGTGCAACAGCTAAAATGGTATCCAAATTCTCCAAGAATTCAGGTTTCACTATCAAGTTGGCAGTAGTGTGAACGTCTTCAATAGGTAGCCCAATATCCATAAGTGACACTAAAAAATGAGAAGCTATGTTAGAATAAAAATGAAAGTAGTGGATAGATGCAACATATCTTTCCCCAAGGACTAAGCATACATTTGGCATAGTGAAACTGAAAGTCCTAACGAAGAAGAAATTTTCAAGCCTTTGTGATGTGATACTTCATAAGAAAACATTCTATCTATGAGAACAACCTAAGAAAATTGGAGTGTCCATAGCTAAGAAGAAAATTCAAAGACATAAAAAATAATTACAAAAACAAAACGGAAAAAGAGAAAAGGAAAAAGTGTGAAGAATTTGAGAAGTGCAAGAATTTATAGAGAGTTGTAAGAAAGTTGAAGTACATAGTTGCCTTGAGTGATTATTTTTTTTTGGAAACCATAAGCGAGGTGGAAACTAGACAATTATCTTCAAAATTAAAGGTTAAATCAAATTAATTCTTTACACATATATGGTGAAATTGCTTCAAATTTGAGCAGTACAAAGATTGCGAATCAAGCAAGTTGAAGATTTCAAAATTAATAGTGGTCATTTTAAATTGTTTAAAGGAGTTGTATTAATTATGAAGGTGCTTATGTGTGTAGAATGAAAAGGAAAATGAGCCGAAAAGGCAGTACATGTCATCACTTGAATAAGTTGAAGAGATAATATGTGTTGGATAAGGCGTGCGAATTTAATGCATAAAAATGTGATCGTGTTTCAAGGTAATCATGACATTTTTGATCCATTAATGAAGTGCAACGCTGTCAAGTCGAAATAGCTAGCATAAATTTTAGTAGTTGCCATAAAATTTAATTGGAAGGATGGTAACTGGTGTTTCTAAATTTAGATTTAAATTTGGTGATTAAGTTGTCTATTGCTAAATTTTAATTTATACATTTTTTTAACATATAGCGGGCTACACTTAGCTAGGATTTGGCATAAATTAGTGAAATTTAGCTAGAAACACACGCCTATAGGGAATCATTAAATGAGTTTTTGGGAATTAGTGAATAGACGAAGGGATTCACATTGAATGAAAAATCAAAAAGTAACTTTCGCTACCATTGTAATTCCCAACCTAATAGTGGTGCTTCATTGCTTGCAAGTTGATAAAAGAGCTATCATTGAAATATCAAAAGTGAAAAATGAGATATCATTGCTATATCAAAAAAAAAGAAAAAAGATATAAACTCTTTAGGCTATCGAAATAACTCTATCGAGGCTATAGATGCCTCACCGACAATAGAGCTATTTTTTGGGGAATTACATAGATAACCTTGTTAGAGCTATGGATGATTGTCTGGCAGCAAGGATCTATCCTTGGTTGGCTTTGGATGATTACTATATTATGTAGTTCAATGTCAATGAACTGATTCTTTTTACTAAGTTCCAAAAACTGGAATTAATTAGAGCACACACAAATTTTTCTGGTGGAGTTTTACTTTTTTATGCCAGAATCTAGGTGAAGGTAGAAGTTATTGTTTTAAAATATTCATAAGTTTTAATATACAATTGGTGATTTAATTTCAAGTTTGATTTAAATTTGATCTTATTGGTTGCAAGTTGTTGTGTGGTCTCACAACAAGCCCCAAGACTGAAAAATACTTTGGGACCCAAGTGAAAAATATACCTCTTATGGTAGGAGCTAGCGAATTGGAAGATCATCAAAAGTGAAAGAAGAATTTTTTTATAATAAAAGTACTTCGTAATGTAAGTATTTCGGGCATCGGGTACTAGGTACTAGAAACATTGAAAAGGAAAAAGGTAATACAAATTTGAATGGAAGGCTCTGGTTTGGTATGAAGGAGTCTAGTATGAAGGAGTCTAGTGTAATGGAGTTCAGGTATAACTAAGGTTCGAGAAAGTAAGTGGGTAAAGCTGAATACCGAGTACCAAGTACCGGGTTGTAATGTGAAGTGAAAATGCTAAAATTTTAAGTTTATCTAATGATCCCGGTAATCCGGTATATGTTTGAGGATTCATGATATTCTTTTTGAAAGGCATGTTGATTATGAGATTTTGTACTAACATTTGAATAATGGTTTTATTTACATGAGATGTTATAAATGTTTTTAAAGGGATTTAATATGTGGAATTTGTGATTGCAGGAGATATCGATTATGATGCAAAGCTCGGGTATGGACGGTCAGGAAAATTGAATCATGGATGGAATAATTTTTAGTCCAGTTTGATTACTTTGGGAGATTATAATGCTGGGATCTTGGTATTTCACATGCGGTGGAAACAAATGCTAATTCCCAGGAGAGCCCATTCTCGAGAGTGATAGAACCGAAGCCAAGTGATGTGTGGGGGCAAAAATTTTACCTTTTCATTTTGAATATATGGGAAGTCCCTACACATTATCATGATTCAAAGTATCAACCTGGCGAATATTTAGGGTCAACACCCAAAGAGCTTCAACGTGTGATTGGAGTTGACTTCCATTGACTTCAATTACAATTCTCCTATTGGTCACAACATTCCACGTACCTTGACGAGATTGGTCCCTTAGATTTCCTCTCATGTAGTTGTCTATCCTATCTGAGCCTTATGTTCTATAAAAGGATAGAGGATCTTTATTTTTATTTTAAGTTTAGAATTTGTGGATGTCGGAGGAGCATAAACTTTTAAGTTTTGTTCTTTTTCCTATTTTCTGAACCATTCTAGCATAAAACTTTCTATGCACATAGAGATTAATTAATATCAAAGCTTGTTAGATAGCTACCTATTTTAGTATCTTTTGTAGGTGGTTTTGTTAGTTCAACCAAACAAGACTATATGTTGTGCTATTTAAGGGTGCATATAGAACCTACTTGGTGTCCAGAAACAAAACCCATCTCTTTAAAAGCTTGCACAATTTTATATGTAGCTGTGAAGCAATCTAGTCAAGTATAAAGCAATTTTCTCTATTTTAATTAATTCTTTGGGGCATCCATGGAGAATAACTGGGAGAAACTTTTAATTTTCAGTATTTTTTATTATTATTTTTAGAATAGATGTTTAAATATTTGAAAATGAATTTAAATGAATGGAAGAAATTTTATTGAAAATCTTTTGTTTTCCATAAAATTGTTGAATGCTTAATGCTAAATCTACTTAAGTGATAGCAAAGAATTTGTGATGTTCATGAAATATTATGGCAAATCTTTCGGTTTCATGATGATTGAGCTCATTGTTTCAATTTGGATTTCATACCTAAAATATTCAAGGAACAACCATAGTCCCTTTGAGATTAACATCAACATCACACCAGTACCCAGGAGTGACCCTAGTGCAACCATGACCTGGTTATTGGAGACTTGGGATTGAATGAAAGCCAATATTTTCCTTGTTAATGTAGAATTCCCCTTTAGGTTGTCTTTGGTACATATATTTCAAGAAGGATAGGCTCTTTGTGGTTTTGTATGTGAATAATTTATTCGCCCTATTTGCTGTGAGTGAAATCGTCATCAACACATAGGATTTCGTCACCCTCTCTTCTCAATCCTTGAGTGCTAGCAGAAGGAAGGTGATGTTTTTCTTGTTATTTACTTGTTGAAATAGGGGGAAAATGTGTGTGATGGTTTTGAATGGGGGTATGCACCTACACTTTCCTTCCTTATCTCATTAGGAAAATAGATCCCCTAGGGAAAGATTGAATTTCAACCCTTAACTTGATGGAGATATTGTTTTCATTATGATTGAGGACGGGGTAAATAAAAATGAAGTGCACTTTTGGGGGATGAATGAAAAATACCAAATGAATGAAATTATGCAATGTAACACATGAATCATTAATTTAATACCTTAATCTAACATAATCTAGAAAGTTTTAATAGATTTGAGAAGGTTATGAATTTATGAACCTCTTGCAAAAATCCTCTATTGATTGTCCTCCTAGGATATATTTTCCCTAGGGCGAATTGGTCTTACTTTAGGGGTTCAAAATATGCTTTCATAGTACTTTTCTCTTGGATTTGCACTCCCGATTAGTCTAAGTTTCATAGTTAGAAATTCAACATTAAATTTTGAAAGTGAGTTTTTGTAGTTTGAAGACAATGTTGACAACTTTGAAAACTTTGCAAAATTGAACTTTTGATGAATCTTCAATCCTTCTTCAACCTAAGATCCGTAACACACACAAGAGGGAATTTTTTTTATTTTTGGTGAATGGGGGTTTTCCTTAGTCAAACCCTATTTTGGTAATTAAACCTTGAAAAAAAATAACAAAACATGAAAGGAATGATGAATGAACAGTTGTTGTGTTGAAACTCACAAAACCTTTGAATGGAGATCCTTGAAGGATTGGAACTTAACACATCTCTCCAAGGTCTTGATCTTTCATTAATGTCTTGATCAGATGTTGATCTTTGACTTGAATTCTTGAAACCTACATCACAATGATAGCTCCCAAAACATGCATGAATGAAGATAAATTTGACATTATTCTTGAGATGTTGAATGATGCAACAAATTATTGAGAAATATTCTCTTGAACACCTTTGAAAATGATCTTAGCTCTTGTGAATGCTTTCATATAAAAATCTAGGATTTGAATTGATAAAAAAACATTGTATTTATAGGTAATTTTCTAATTTCCCAAAAATTTAACATTACAAGCTGATATTTAAAATTTGAATTTGGATCATAAAAAGTCTACTAAAAACATATTAAAATTTGAACTGGGAACTAAAGGGGACTCATTTACCCAAGGGAAAATAGGTCCTGACCTAAATTTCCAAGACCTATTCATTTCGGGGTGCTATAAATGATAATTGTATTAATTAAATATTGATTCCCCTTTCAAAAATTGCAATTAATTAGGCTTTTAGATGCATAATTGGGCCAATTAGAGGCTTAATTAAGTCAAATTAATTAAGGGACCCAAAAATAGTGTGAAAATATAAGGGAGTACATTTTTCAACTACATTTAACCCCCACTTTAGTGAGGATGATCCCTACATCAAACTGACACTAAAGTAGACAAACAAGTGTTAAGAGAGGTCTAATTGTACAACCGTTGGGAAGATAAGACAACAGAGTTCAAGGAGGATGATCAATCCCCTAAGATCTAAGATCTCACAGTAAACCAATGAAGGCACAAAGAGACACATTCCTATGTTAAAATATGCAACAACAAGACAAGATACACAAGCATACAATGTCAAGATTAATGAGAATAGAGAGGGGTGGATCAAGCCTTGAATATTTGTCCAATCAATATGGATCAAGCCTTAGCTATTTTTCCAAAAATGTTTACAAGTGGAAACCCGATGTCCACGTTGCAAACAAAATATGCTCACACAGGCTAGTGAAATCCATTGTCCACTAGGTGAGCCCCAAAAATGGCTAATGGGAAGGTCATGCCAGGTCTACAAGCTCCCATTATACTAACCATACAAAATTTATACATCCTGATAACTTTGATAAGGCACCAAAAAATGGTCACAAGGCTAGCAAGCTATGTTATGATAGGCACTCATAAAAAAAAGGCTCCATTGGCAAGCAAATTGTGTTATGCTTGGTGGCCTTGAAAAATATAAAGGCTCGATTGCCAAGAAAGTTGTGTTATACTTGGTGACCTTGATACATGAAATAGGATATTCAAAGGGGTTTTTTCTTAGCTCACGAAAGGTATCACCTTAGGGAACATCGTGCCTAATGTCTCTAAGAGAGGACTAGTTGAGGATAAAAGATTCAAAACTTAGGAATGAAATCTATAACATCACCACTAAGAGGAATTTCATATGTCAAGAAAGGCCATGCTATTGAAGGATATCAATACCAATGTAACCAACAAGAAGACATATCACATGAAATAAGAAGACCACACTTCAAAGAAAACAATGAGCGGGGATGTGTATGCCTCCACTTTAGAGAAATTGCTAAACACCATGTTGTGAGCAATTACTTTAAAGTAGAACACAATAAATGCCAATACATGAGGGATTTATTCAGAAATCCCTATGTAAAACATATGTTTCCAAAATAGAGCTACATCATGGAAAGGAGGGTTTCCCCCCATATGCAATCCTCAAATAACACATAAGGGATCCATAGATCCAGGGTCAGTGTTTTTCATTACTATGGTGATATAATTGAGCTCAGAATTGTCATCATTCTACAAATGACTCATGGAACAAAAAGCACAAATGAAGAATGACACATATAGAGAGAAAAAAAAGAGAAACTTTTGGGTCAACATAGAAGAGACTTGAATGTATCAACACCTTAAATGTCATCACCAAAAGGAAAACACAAGATAAGAGATAAATGGTTATGAAAGGTAGAAGAATGTAGATACAAATGGAAGAATTCCACAATGGATTCAATTTCTTTGTATCCTTGCACCAATGGAGTGACAAGGGTTATCCAAAGTAGGCTCACAAACATATAAAGACACACCAAGCAACACAATACGGGGGATCACATCATGCACATGCAATCAAAAAGAACATGAAGAAAAAGAAAATACTAGTATAACACATGTGAGTTAACCTATAGCAAATCATCCACATCCTAATCTTGTTCATCATATGCGGAAGGTAGATAACTAGCCAAAGGGACAACGACAAGTGTCAAACTGGGACAAGTCTATCTAACTCCTTGCTCCTACTAAGTGCATGAAAATGACATGAGCCAAGGTGGGTGATGAGAATGTGCTCCTTGCAATATAGAAATGATTTGTAGTAAATATAAAACATGCAATAGTGAGTATGCTATGATCCTACAAAGTTATCACTTGGCAAGGAGCAAAGTCCATACATTTTAATTGATTACATAAATAATATCATTTTCATGGATCAATCATTGTAAAAGATGAAACTCATCAACAAGATGCCCAAGAGATATATGAAATGCATAGCAATTCATGTTTGTACTCTTTCCCTTTTTATTTTATTTGATAGGTGTCAAGTAAATCAATCCTAGATGGAGGATTTGCTCCATTTTTTGTTTAGTTTTTATTGTAGTGTATAAGAATGAAAATTCCTTGATCTTATATGGCTTATATTTCTTACTTTTTTGGGAAATTTTCTGAGGTGGAGGTGGGGGAGGAGGACCTATGGTGATCCTATAATTCTTGTGAGGTATTAATTGGTCTCTTGATATGATCATGTGAAAGAGAACACCTTGTCCCTTGGGAGATGTGCAAGGGGGGAGATCTTGGTATCCTAACCCATGGTATCCTTAGATGGTATTTGATCTAAATTTTTTTGAATTTCATGCTCATTGGCTATATCACATCCTTATTTTCTTAAGATATTAAAGCATTGACCATAACTCTCTTCTAAGTTAATGGGTGTATTAGTAACTCGATGGAAATATGATATCATTATTGCCCTTGGGATCAAGTTCATTAATGATTGATGGTTGAGGATTGATTTGTGCTTCTATTTTAGGATGTAAGAGGTTGAACATATCAAGTTATGGGATTATCGGTGGTATTTGAATGGATGGATTAAATGATGTGTTGTTCTTAAGGTTGTGTAAGGAGTCATGTATGAATTGTTGCATGCTATCTTCATCTTGACCTAGTATTTCAACTTCATGAGGATATTTATTAGGGGGTGAAGGTTCATTAATAGTCTTAATTTCATTACGTTCTTAACCAAATACACAACTTGAAACATCTACCAAAGATCTTAAGGTTTTCCATATATTACCCATACACATGTCCATGATGGATTTGCATGATAAGTTTCAAATATGATATAGAATATTTTCTAATTTGTGAATGCAAGATACTAAAAATGATATGTTTTTAATGCCAATCTTGATTTCAAACAATGCACTCAATTTGATCAATTGAAAATTATGCAAATAATGACATATTTTTCTGATTTTTAAAACTAAAACCTAGATTTAACAGTAGATCAAAATGAAGCAAATATAGATAAATCACTACCTATAATTTTGAAAAAGAACTTGTATAGGGACTAATTCACCCTAGGGTGAATGGGTCTTAACATAGGGTTTGCAAAAAATTAAATCCGAGTCTAAGGGTGAATGCTAGGGTTTCTTGTTTCAGATTATAAATTGTGGTTTCATTGACTAAATTTTCTAGATTTTGATGCTTAAATTCAAGTAGAATGAACAAAAGATGATGAAAAATATGACACTTTTTGAAATTCAATTTTGACCCAATTTGTGAATGTGAATGTGAATGATTGAACATACACTAATATGCAAGTACTATTCAAAATCAATGTAATATGCATGCAAATTCTTGAATTTTTCAAGTTTTAAAGGATGCAAAATACAAACCTAAAACCATAAATGAGATGAAAACTAATGCAATTTTAACAAACCTAAATGAGATGCAAAATAATGCAATGCAATGAAAACTAGTGAAAATCCTAGATCTAGGGTTTGAATGGACTCCAATTTCAGAAATTTAGATGTACAATGGAAGGTTCACCAAAATGAAACAGAGGAAAATATGTGACCCTAAAATGAAATGTGGAAATGGGGGTATGAACCTTCACTTTCTTTCCTTATTTCATTAGGAAAAATAGACCCCCTAGGGAAAGATTGAATTTCAACCCTTAGGTGAGTCAACCTTTATGGAGATCTTGTTGTTTCTCTTATGATTGAGAACATGGTGAATCAACCTAAACTACACTTTTGGGAGAGGAATGAAAAATACCAAATGAATGCAATTATGTAATATAACACATGAATGATCAATTTAAAACCTTAATCCAATAGAATCTAGAAATTTTTAGTAGATCTGAGAAGGTTATTAATTTATGCACCTTTCACCAAAAATCTCTATTGATTTTCTTCTTGGGATAGATTTTCCCTAGGGTGAATGGTTCTTGCTTCAGGGATTCAAAATCTACTTTCACAATCCTCTACTCCTAGATCTTCACTCCCAATTCCTCTAGGTTTCATAGTCAGAAATTCAAAATTAAATTCTGAAAGTGAGTTTCTATGGCTTGACGACAATGTTGACAACTTTGTCAACGTTACCAAAATTGTGCTTTTTATGAATATTCAATCCTTCTTCAACCTAATATTTACAACAGACACAAGAGGGAAAAATTGTTTGTTTTGGTGAATGGGGGTTTTCCTTGGTCAAACCCTATTTTGGTATTTAAACCTTGAAATGAAATAATGAAACTTGAAAGGAATGATGAATGAACAATTACTATGTTGCAACTCACCAAACCCTTGAATGTATATCCTTGAAGTATTGAAACTTAACACATCTTTCCAAGGTATTGATCTTGCACGAATGGCTTAATTGGATGTTGATCCTTGATGCTCGAATCTTCACTTGAATGATTGAAACCTTCATCACAATGTTAGCTCCAAAAAATACTTGAATGAATATAACTTTGACATGATGCTTGATATCTTAAATGTTGCAAAAAATGATTAAGAAATATTCTCTTGAACACCTTTGGCAATAATCTTAGCTCTTGTGAATGCTTGCATATAAAAATCTAGGATTTGAATTGATAAAATGACCTTGTATTTATAGGTCATTTTCTAATTTCTTGAAAATTAAACATTACAAGCTGATATTTAAAATTTAAATTGGATCATAAAAAGGCCACAAAAATCATATAAAAATTTGAATTTGGCAACTAAATAGGACCCACTCGCCCAAGGGTGAATGGGTCCTGATCTAAATTGTTAGGACCTATTCATTTCAGGGTGTTATAAATGATAATTGCATTAATTAAATACCAATTCCCCTTTCAAAAATCATAATTAATTAGGTTTGAAAATTCATAATTTGGAAAATTAGAGGATTAATTAAGTCCGATTAATTAAGGGACCCAAGCATGGTGTGAAATTGTAAAGGAGTACATTTTTTGACACTACACTTTCATCATTGTGTCTCATAGAGTAGCATTCAAGATGTCTTTGCATTTTATTTGATAGTGTCTTTTCCACTTTATATTTATCAATTTTCTCTATCTCATGGCATCTTTGTTGTCTGTGCAGGTGGGAACACCAAAACATGGGTTTGGCTATGGTAGACCTCAAAACACAACACAACACAACATTTTTTTTATTTCTATGTGTGTGGTGCAGGTTTTTCCATTGGAAGCTAACTGGAGCATCGAATCACAAGCATAATGGGATTGTTTCTTACTCTTTCTTTGTGATTATTGCACTAGAACAACTTTTAGTATTCTTCTTGTTGTACTTTCAGATTTCTGTTGGTTCACTGTAAAATTGTAAAACATTAACAGTCAGGTAGTAAGTAGGCCCTTTGCACCTTTTGAATGCTTACCAGACCTATATTCGTATAGGATGCTAACACGTCCTTGAGACTCCACCATGGTGTGTTGGAGTTCGGTTCCCACACTACCATCCTCAGACAATTAGTTGTCTAGTATGTAGTCTAAAACCTTTGAAGCTGACTCACCCAATTCTGATCATACCTATCTTTAGCAAAAGGGAAATAGTGTGTTGTTTTCTCTTCCTTCTCAACCTCTCTCTCCACCGGTCAAACAAATTGAGGTAGTTTAGGGTGACAAATACCACTACTCTACATTTTTGGTGAACTTGACGTGAATATATTTGTTTCTATTTCTTTTTGTTGAGAATTTTTTTCTCATGTCTTGTGTGCGTTACAGACGTATGTGTCATGAGCTTAATGAGATTTACAACTCAGTCTAAAACCTTGAGGCACATAGTTAGAAGGAGCTTACAACATATAGAGATGGATCCTAAGGTCACTACCTATCCTACATTTGAAGAAATAGTTTCAGGAATTGAATACAAGTTTATCCAACACTTTTGTGGAAGCTCCTTATATTTATACACCTCTTGAGCTTCTCCTTTTACCTCATATGTGGAGGAAGATAATACTATTAAGATCCCTTCAATACTTATTTCACTAGAAATGAGGCTCAAGGAGTTCAAGAAGTACTTGGAGAAAGAGAAAATTTCCAAGGTAGCTAAGGTTGTTAACAATTTAAAAGCTATGTTGGATAAGGACTGGAGAGGTATAGAATTTCTCTAGGGCCTTGCGTACATCGTGGGAACTCATTCCCCACCATATAATTCTAACTTGACCACCATCTAAGACTTGGGATTTGAGACTGTTGACATACAACTAGAAGTCTTTATTCCTAGGGCATCGATGTGTATGACCAAGACTAGACCTTCTATTGACACCACCTCTGGTCCTCATCCGATCCCCACATTTAAAGTAAACAAAGTACCCTTGGGATTCAACTTCTCCACCTTGAATGCTCCTAGTGGTAACTATGGAGTCCATCCTGGTCTAGGTGGTGGGGTCTTTGCTAGAATTGGGGTTGGTGGTTCTCGTGGGTCTGAAGGTTCTGATGGTGGTTGCACTGGTCTTGTTTAATATTTTGAACCTGTCTTGAACACCTTTTTATGGAACATGGGTTAGATGTAGGACCAATTAGCAAACCTATATAGTGCTACCTCTCAACCTATTTTTCAACATTTCTTCTAACATAGTGCTCTATCCATTGCTATTTTAAACACTCCTATCCCTTAGGGGATGGGGATTTCTAAATTTGAAAAATATGATGGTCATGGAGACCCTTAGACACATGTTTCAAAATTCAATGCTATGTGCATTGATTTTTTCTACCATGATTCTCTAATGACTAAAATATTTCCAAGATCCCTTAAGGATATTGACCTTGAGTGGTATTTTTCCTTATAGGAAAAATCTATCTTTTTGTTTGATAAGTTGGTAAATTAGTTCCTTCGATAGCTCCAAGCTAACATTGGACCAAAGATGACCTTTTTGAATCTCTTTTGATGTAAGCAAGGTGACCAAGAAAAGGTGAATAATTTTATTGCTCACTATCAAGCCCTCTTCTCTCAAATTTCTTATCCTCTGCTAGACTCACATTGCAAAAGTTGTTTATTGGAAACTTACAAAAGTCATGTTAGGAAATTTTTTGATTTAATGAATACCCTTCATTTTCCAACCTGTGTGCTATGCTGTGTGAGTACCAAAAGATGGTTGCATAGTTTGGGGGTTCATCTTCGCACTCCCATTCTGATAACTGATTTATAGTGTTAGTTTCTAGAAAAAAAATCTATTTCAAATGTCATCTCTGCACACAGAGATAAATGTTTGGGGTGCAATAGACACTTCACAAAGCTATTAGAATCTCATACTATCATTTTGAAGAAATTTTTAAGAGATAAAGTGCTAACATTGCTAAAACCTTGACCTCTATCAGAGCCTTATCCTAGGTGGTATGATGAGCACCAATTTCACTAGTACCATCAAGTACACAAATATGATACCAAGTTGCGCATACACTTGCATCATGAGATCTAGGACCGCATAAATGATGGGAAAGTCCATCTTGATGGGAGGAAGTAAAATTCCAATGTCTGTGGCTAAGACTAATAGTGAATTGCAAACATATAGTGATCCATTTTTCATCTTACTCTACAAACTTGATTACCCAATATTCCATGTCTTCTAAGTTAGTTCCATATAAATATGTGAATATGGTCTCATTCACATGTATTCATCTTACTGAGTTTTTGACTGCAATTCCTAACATAACATTCACCTCACAGGACTTACCTCTAAATAAGGATCCTTATCCTTTATGCATTCCCACTTGCATCAATGGAAACATTGTGACTGGTGTCTTAGTTGACCCGACAAGAAAAGTAAATATCATAATGGAGAAGATCTATTCATAAATACCTTACACAAGGAGGAATACAAATAATTGTAGGAAACTCTTTGTATGCATGATGGAATCTTAGTCACCCCTATTGGCACCATTTCTCTTTTGGTCTTGGTTGTAACCAAGGATTTTGATATATCTTTTATTATAATCACAAAATATTACTTATTTAAGGTGAGACTATGCATTTCTTGGCTAGTCTCCATGAATGGTGTTTCTTTTATGGTTGACAAGTGCCTAACATTCCCCCATGAAGGTTCTATGCATGTAGTGCATGACACCAAATATAAACCATTGGTGCCATGTAGGGGATTTTCATTGGATCACTTTTGTCCCACTCTAGTTGGACCTCTCCCTCCAATGGGAGATTTTCTATACTATGCATATATTAAGTACAAGACTGGGGGCATGGTGCCAAAAGCTAGTTATTCAATGTCCCCCTATGTAATTTCTATGAAGGCTTCCATGATTATGTAGCAACAAGCTGCTTCTTCTACCTAACAAAAGGGGAAGGGGAATCTTGCTCATGATAAAGGGCCTTCTCCTTCTGTGCCTTCTACTCCATTTATTTCTACTTCTTTCCCTACTGCAACATCTTCGACTCCTACTCCCATGCCTTGCATGGGAAGTGTGATGGTGCCCACATGGAAAGATGTGAAGCACCAAGTTTTTGAACTTCCTATTTTCCCCATGGTTCCTAGACCCATTGTCTATGGAAAGGGGAAGGGACTTCACAGGGATACTCTTGTGTATCAACATATAGAGCCTCCTACTTCTCCTCAATCTACCCCTAGGGAAGTGAATGGGAAGAGGCCGGACATTGAGATTCCTGTGCGTGTTTCACCTCTCATTGTTGTTTATACTTGTGTGCTTCCTCTTGTTGCTCCTATCCAAGAGGCCATCCTTCCATCATAAACAGTTGTGAAGGATACTCTTACGACTGAGCATCACCCTTCTGTCTCTTCTCAAGCCTCATCTTCTAGTGCCCGTAGTTGATGTAACCATATTGAGCATGAGCAAAAGTCTAGGCAAAAGGCTCTAACTACCAAACATGATACCTTAAAGAAGATAGAGGGGGAGCTAGTTGCCCCTATTTTTGTATCCTTGTTTTCTCCACTTCCTTCTATTTCTTCCATTTTAGTTCTAATCACCTTTTTTCTACTTTGGACTCCCCTAACAGGACCCAATGATACTCACCCTAAAAGGGTGTAGGTTTTTCATCGCTCCCTCTATGGATCCTCCTCTTTTGATGTCCCTATGAATATTTGATAGGGAGTGGGGTTGGAGGAACCAATCACTGGTTCCTGCTCTAGGTCCTTCCTCATAAGACCTCCTTGGTGCTTGGCTCCACCAATCTGACCTATAGGTCCCTACTCATGACTAGGTTCCCCTGGTTTATCAGACCAACCCCTCTCCTATCAACATGCTTCTCTTCAACCAACCTTGGTGCTGCCTCATGTTCTATCCTTTGGCCCTTAATTTTCCCTAAAGGCCAAATAACCTCAACTTCTTCTAGGTTCTTGTAGGGGTTTGAAAAGGTTACAAAGACTTAAAAATGGCTTATCTAGGGTTCTTAGACAGCCACAAGTTTCTATCTTACCATCACTTTCACAAAATGCTCTCCTAGGGTTTGAAAGGCTAGTAGCCTTGAGCCCCCAATTAGGTCTCTAAATAGGGGTAAAATGATTTTTATTTCTAAACCCACTAAATAACATATTTCTTTGCTTAGAAACTGTGTTTCAGATGCCCTCACCTCCAAGATTCTTATGGTTTCTAGCCTGCTTAGGCCGTACGCTGTCCAGACACCAAAATGGGCAAGAAACTAGGGTTTCCAAGCTTCCTCACTGCTATTTCAGACTGTCAAAGAGTTATCATTCCAAATGAATTAGTAAACCCTCTTCCTAACCACCATGCATATTTAAGACCTTCCCCTAAATTATCCAAATTTTTTTTCTCAAAGATCTCTTCTCCCTTGCAAGATATGCAACTTTTTCTCCAAACCTGCCCTAACCGGACCTGCACTGGCTCGCCTAGGGCATCAAAATGATAGCACTTCCTGAAACCACACAAACCCTACCAACTAATATATATACAAGCATGGAGCTAGGGCACATTTCCCAAAATTCCATATAGTTTGTACGATGGGAAGGTGCTCTAAGCCTCCATTTATTCAACACTGCCTGTTTCAGGCCAACAAGCACAGGAAACGAAAAATATTTAGAAGAACAATGAAAAATAGATAATAAAATCTACCAAAATGGTACTCAAAGCTTTCTATTAACCTACACTACATCCTCCATTAATGAAAGAAATATATTTAATTCATTTTAGAGCTGTTAATAAGCAAAAATAAAAAAAAATGGAACAAAACACTATTTTTCTTGGATTTCCAACCAAAACTTCCATACAAAAATGCTCCCAACCCTACCTCAGGGTCGAGTCATGCCTTAAATAGGATTACCAAGCAGTTGAGTCTCATGGGTCGAGCTCATAGATGACCTTATGATGCAATCTATAAAACCCAATGTGTTTTCAAACACTTGATTAGATTGGTAATGATGACAAGTTGGAGCTTCAAAACCCATTCATGATTGCCACCTCCCAATCCATTGATCATAGATAGATCAATTTTTATTCAAAACAAAAATACCTAGCTAGATGGTCAACATGACCTCAAAATAACACAACACAAAATATAACTTCAAGCCAAAACTTCAATAACCTTGAACTTTGCCAGGTGCTCCTGCACCAATATCCCTCCCCTCTCTCATCCCATAGACATGATAAATATAATGGTGGTTCCTATTGTGGATTTTTATTTTTCCTCATCCACTTCTTCTATGGGTATTTTGCATCGTCCATTGAAGCGCAAGTTGGAGGATGACCTCACTAAGAGTGGCAGTTGGAAGTAGGGTTCACCTTCTTTAGAAGCTAGATCTATCTTGTCCTGCACCATCCTCATGACAAAGGTGGCCCATGCTCCTTTGAATTTAGTCATTGAACCTCTTCCTAAGTCTGGTAATGGCTCTCAAATGCCTCACCCTTCCCTCAAAAAGTGTATGTTTAATTGAGTGGAAGATATCCTAACTTTGTTCTCCATCTTTGCAAGATCAATGATATTAGCTTCACAATATCTCGGTGAAGAATACCTTGAGGGTATTTCTCTCACTATCCCATAATTGCAAGGTCATTCACCCTCCCCCTACAATGATCTAGATTGGGAGCATGATGAACTACTGGTCGATGAGGACTAGGGTGGTACCTCTTCTTTACTTGTAGCATAAATTTGTTTATGTGTATTTTTTCTCCCATGCTTGTCCTTTTGTGTTTGTGATCTCACATGGAGGATCCTCACTCCCTTATAGGTACTTGGATATAGGCATAGAAAATCTATCATGCACTTCTATTTGTATCATCATTCTTCTATGTCTCGTGAATTTCATTTTCGACAATTGGGGATGATGCAAAGCATTAGGGACATTTAGTCCTTGCATGTTGACCCAATTTTTATCCACTTTTCTTTAATTTTCTCTTCTTCACGTTCTGAGAACTTTGGGGGTTGATGATAGTTCATACATATATTATATATTATTATCTATCTATTTATATCTATGAATAGCTTTGACCCCAGATTCTCAGATTCCTCTATCTCTTGATTTCTCCATCTCTATCTACTTTCTTTTTGATGTTGTGGTTCTTACATGTTATCCCTCACATGTGTGACAACATTCCATGGATACATCTCATCATGTGTTCCATGCCACAACATATTTGCTTCTCCTATCTCTCTCTCTCCTTAGGATGCCATGTACTCCTCTGCATAGCACACACCATCCTAGGGGGAATACCATGCTTCTCTAATTTTAATAAAGGTGAATTCCTTTGCCAAGAATCCATTATAGATTTTATTTTATTTTATAAATGACGCATTCTCTCAATGGGGACCCCTTGTTGAATTTTTCTTTTGAAAATGATTTTGTTGCAAAAGAGTCCAAAAAATTTCCTTCGAAAAAGGAGTACTTTTTATAAGATGAAGAAGTTTGAAAGTTTCCTTTGAGAAGGATCATTCTTTCCACTAGATTCCTTGAGAAAAAATCTTTCAAAATGATTCCTTGATGAGAGAATCACTTGCAGAAAATGTCATGTATTTGAAATGGAGTGTCCCTTTGAATGGACACCTTGGTGTCTTGAAGGGTTCCCTATTGAAGGAACCCCCTTTGAAAGCTTCTACTTCAAATGAATTCATTTTTATCTTTCATTGTGTTTCTTTTATCAGATATTCACTCTCACTGTGACTTGATGTCAGACATCGTATATCCTCATGTCTAGCTTGGGGGCAACCTGAATAGACCCATCTTTTCTGTGATTGTCTTGCAATGGAGTTTGTAGTAGCCATAGGGTTATTTGACCATTGTGTGTCTTATGTCTATCTAATCAAGCAATGTCTTATCATGTCAGTTTGTGTGTCTTATGAATGAGTGTCTATTATTATTTTTCACCTAATACATTTTTTCTATAGCCTAACATGTTTGTGGTGAGGTCACAACTTTGCAAGAATGAGAACTAGTGGAGCCAACTTTATAGGATTGAGAACCTTTAGAGCCATCTCTCTCTCATGTCCAAGTGTGTCTGATTAGAAATCTACTTCCTCAATGATTCTAGTATATTCTCTTCAATATCTTTCTACTTTAGCTCGCATCTGCACTAACACATGCTCAAGAAAGTGGGGAAAATTATAATGGCATGAATTTGTACCCTAGGAAAACTCCCCATTTATTTTCCCTTACCTTAGAAATTATAAGTTCGATGATGCAAAACCTGTCGTTGTTAGCTCATTCCTTATGTGTGGATTTATCTTATGTGTCAGTGGGGGAATTTCTATATGAGACACATGCATGCCATGCAAACATCCACATGCCACACTATCGTCCTGATAGGATTCCTGCCCTTGGAATCTACAAAATCATTATGTTTCTAGTTGGATACAAAAGTAACATCTTTTGTCAACCCTTGACAGACAAAAAATAAATCCTTGACTCCATTTTAATCATTCAAACTCATTCTTTCATTCCTTCATGCCATTCTTACACTCATTCATCATTCTTTCTTTTCTCTCCTCTCTACTTGGCTTCTATAACTCGTTCTTGATATAACACCATTCTTCTTTGCAGGTTGAATTGAAGCTCCATCCTCTTAGCAAGGTGTGGCCTTTGTCACCTTGTCTTCTCAAGCCTTGAGTGCTAGTAGAAGGGAGGTGATATTTTTCTTGTTATTTACTTGCATCATTATGTCTAATAGAGTAGCATTCATGCTATCTTTGCACCCCATTTGATAGTGTCTTTACCACTTTGTCTTTATTGATTTTATCTATCTCATGATGTCTTAGTTGTCCATTGAGGGGGGAACACCAAAATGGGGTTTGTTTGTGGCAGACCTCAAAATTCAACTCAACATTTTTTTGTTCTTGTGTGTAGAGGCACAGGTTCATCCATTGGAAGCTAAATAGAGCATCAAATCATAGGTGAAATCATATCTTTTCCTACTCTTTCTTCTTCATTCCCACACAAGAAATTTTTTTAGTATTCTTCTTGTTGTACTTTTATCTTTCTATAATTTCACTATAAAGTTGTACAACATTAATAGTTAGGTAGTAACTAGGCCCTTTACACTTTTTAACTATTTACCATACCTTTGTCCATACAAGATGCCAACACATCCCTGAGATGCCATCATAGGGTGATATAGTCTAGTTCATGTGCTACCGTCCTCAGACAGTGAGCTATTTGGTATGTAGTCTAAAACCTTTGAGGCTGGCTCACTCAATTCTAATCACACTAGTTGAGGTTGGCTCACAAAGTTCTAATCACACTATCTTTAGTAGAAGGGAAATAGTGCATTGTTTTCCCTTCCTTTTCAACCTCTCTCTCAACCTGGATCAAAAAACTTGAGGTAGTTTATGGAAATTCATTCCTTGGAGCTCTCCCATGACTTGGAGCCTTGGAGGTGAAAAATCCCCCATTCTACATGTTGATAAAGTATCATCTCAGTTGTGATAGGGTTACACATGCAGAGTGAGTGTTGGAATGCTTTGCATTCCATATCAGATGAATATTATAATATGCCATCTTAAGTAAGTGTTTACAGATGTCAGATATCTATACACTCTAAGTGGCAACTGTTTTGATTGTTCGTGTGTCAAGTTGTGAAGGAATGGTTGGCTTACTTCATTAGTTTTGTTATATGGTGTCAACCTAAGGGTTTTGGGGTTGTATGAAGTTGTATTATGTTAGGAGTGGATTCATGGGAGTAATTTTAGGTCATGCTGACCTATTCCAGTGTTATACAAGTTTTGGTTTATTCCACAAAGTGTATGTGATGGAGTTTTGGTCTAACAAGCTATGGTATTACACGTTTCATCTAATTAGGTTGACCTAATTGATGATATGTGTGTTTACAATAGATGTGTGCATATATACAATGTTAATTCATTGTATGAAGTAGCAATTGAGAGTATGTGTGTGTGATCTAATGTGGTGTAAAGTGTAAAATATTATAGTGGTAAATTAAGAAGTGTGTATAGTAAGTTTTGAGGGCTTAATTGTGTAGACACGTAAAATATACCAATTGACATTGTGCATCTGATCTTGCTTACTAACATCATTTCTTCCCGAATCATCCTTTGGTCTAACCATTTAATCAAATCTCCTTATCTGACTAAATTCATCAACTTTCATCCCTTAATTAAATAAATCATTTTGTCTAATTAAGTCATTCTGTTTTGTTAATTAAATTAATTCATCTGATCTAATTATCCCTATTTAATTAAATAATCAATTTATTTGATTAAATCTCTAAAGTCTATCCATTAAATTAAATAAATTAAAACCTTATTTGATTTAATCTAACACCATCTGTTTTAATTAAATAAATCAAAATCCTTATTTAATTAGCCTCTTATCATATTCAATTCTTATTTGATTTAAATAAATCCATAAATTTGAGTCAAATAGGTCACATCATCTAACCCCTCTCATTAAATTAATTAATCCTTGATTTATTTAATCTCATCTCATGTCCCATCCTCTAGATAATGCAAGTTGCATATGAAAATGGATTTAATTCATTTATTAAATCTCTATTTTCGTTACAAGGCATCTTTTGGAATATTCTCTCAATTTGAATTCAAAAATTCCAGGTCAACATGTACATCCAACAAGGAAATAAATTCATCTTACATGTCCTTTGCCTTGAGCCAAGTGGCATTTATTGCATTTTCCCTTCCCTCTTGCATGTCATTTCAACAAATTTGAATTTCAAATATTTGCATTTATTGACACAAACCCCAAATCTCTCACATCCTTTATCCACTCATAGTTTGACAAGTGCCATCATACCATTGGATGAATGTTAGTCTCACATTGCTCAAATTTGGACATTCATCCATCTTGGAATTCTATAAATAAAAAGCTCATATCCTCATTTCATCATCCACAAAATATGCAAAGTTATTATGCTAAAATATTTAGCCACTTCATCCATAATGTAATGCCCATAATTTACACTAGGGCAAAAACGCAACTAACAATTTTTTTTTGAACAATAATACAATATTCTAACATTTAATAACCATACATGTGCATGGTACATGCAATGCGTATTGGGTTACATTGCTTGTACAACATTGTCACTAACACGTCGCTCGAGAGTGGGGTAAGAAAATGAAATTTTCTTTTTTTGGGTTGACTCCAAATATAGGGTATACGAGGCTCTTAACTACAAACCAAAAGTTGATAGCCACTCTTGCATGTAAGTTAATGTCCTTGAAAGACCTCCATGGTACGAGTTCTAATGTGAAGAAAAACATAAATATCGTCAAATTGATTTACTATTAATCCCAAGGGTTAATTGATGGAACTTGATAGCCCCACCCCTTTTAGCCATCTTGATGATATTGTTGGAAACCATTTAAAACAATTCACCACAATTTTTAAAAATATATAAAAAAATTAAAAATATTTATAATTTACATGTTAATTATTATATTCTCATTTCTAATTTATTTATTATTAACCTATATATTAAATTATTACTAATTTAATTATTATATATAAATGAATTTAAAAGTTATAAGATTAAATACAAATAGATACATTCAAAATTCCTTTACATTCACATATTATTAATTTCCCTAAAAGGGAAGGAAGGAAGAATATAGGTAAATAGGTATTATTAATTTTTTAAATTTTTTTTAAAGAACCCCTAGTGTTTAGAATACCTCCTTATTTTCTTATTTAGATTAAAGGAATCTTTCTTAAAGGGATGGGAATACATACATTCCCTTCTTTTTATTATTAAGAGCAACTAAACATGGGATATAAGGTGATGTAAATAATAGACAACTCTCACGTTGGAGGTATAAAGTGAACACTAACGTAACACATGGAGCTAAATTAGAGGTAAGGTTACAAGGTAATTTAGTGAGCACCGCCCTCATGGGTATTGACATAACTAGTATCATTAAAACGTGAAGAAAACGATTTTTTTTAATTGAGCATTATATTGAATGCCTGTGACTGTGACTATAACGTGGATTTCAAATCGGAAGATTCATTTCATTTTATTTTCTTATTCATTGTTTCATGGTATAATTTATTTCACTTTCTACAGATCATAATAAAATGCATTTTAAATTTTATTTTAGTCTCTTTTTTAATCAAACGGGCACGAACAAAATTTAATTGTGCACTGACACCCCAAATCTACTAATGTAATATTCAGATAATCAAATGTCATCTATCCCAGCATAATTATAGGCTACCGTTGGTTTTTTATTTATTTATTTTAATAACATTGCCAAGCTTATGATCAACACTAGCCCAAGATATCACCCAATATCAACTTGCCCTATATTCTTTTTTTTAGCACATTACTCTGAATTCTCAGAACCAAGAATCTAGTTAGAGTTGCCACCAAAGATTTTAAATTGCATTGGTTATGGTGTAAAGGGATTTGGTCAATGGATCCGTGTGCTAAGCTGAGTGTGTGACATGCCAAACTTAATGGTGATCCCAAATCTTGTTTTTCTCACATTGCCTTTGATAAGCTTTGCATCGAGCATGAGACACTACAAAAACTAGAAATTGACGTATTAGCAAGTTTGACCAATCACCCAAATGGAGGATGTTGCAACAACCATACGACAGTTCCTTCTCCTAAGCGTGAATTGACATTTCAACTGCCAGGGTAACCCAATCGATCTAGTTGCTTCATTCAAGGTAGAATGGAGATTGTACAAATATATATAACTATATAAATTTTGTTTTGTTCAAGGGATTTAGCCCCTATTCTTTCCTATTTTTTCGAGAGAGTGCAGCATGCCAAAGACTAGGTTCAATGAAACTGCTGGCAGCATTAATTTGGACTTTGTAGCAGTGAACACTCCACAAGGCATATGACCGAAACCTAAATGGGAAAGCAAGGTACATTTCCATTAGTGGAACATTTAGATGAATGTGCAAATAGGAGGAAAAGGATGTCATTCAGGTTTCTCCTGCGGGAATGATATGATTTCTTGCACAAGCTTTAGTCCTAGAGATAATGACATCTCAGATGAAAACGGTGCCTAGTAGAGGCATGATGTAGGGCATAGACTACGAATGTAAATATAGCTTGCAACATAATGTTTTCTTGTAAAATGAATGACCAACTTCAAAGAAAGGTAACTCGTGATGAGCACATCAGCCTATTCCTACAGATATTTGGTTTAACCGAAATACATGAGTTTATTCACCTGCAACTTAAAGATGAGAAATGAACTTATAAATTACCCAACCATGCAACCACTTTATAACTTAGGCACATTTCCACTATGCAGTAATCTCCTGTGCCATCCACTACACCAGCTGGAAAATAAGTTTTTACAGCCAACCAAATCTACGCAGGTATTAGTTCTATCTCATTATCTATTCATTTCATTATTTTTCTATTTGAACATGGTTGAGCTAGACATTCTTTTTTTTTTATGTGCCCCTACATTGTTTATTTACTATTATTTGTTTTTTTTAGATTATGTAGATTTCATTTGTCTAAAGGATAGCCTTACTCAACAGTGTGGTGCAATTACAATGGCTATTAATGAAGTTTGTTTATAGAGATCCTAAAACTGTGATTTAAATGAATACACAAATAAATGTGCATAGAGAATAGAATATCGATCATATATAAGATATCTTTTTATTTCACTTTATCTACTTATACTTTGCTTATATGTCTGTCCAGACCGAAGGAATCATCAAGAATATGGCAACCATGAATTTTTAATCCTTGCAAGGGATAACCAATATCGTACATAGGAGGAAGAAATGTGAATGTATAATTATAGCATTGTGAAGCCTCTAACCTTGAGATGAACATACCTCATCCAACCCTACTATTTTAATGTATAATATGTATTTATATAAGGTCAGCTTTGTCCCATTCCACAAGCAATTTTTTTTTCTTAAAAAATTTATAGCCTATGCAACACGATACAGAGTATACAACTCATTGCACCCTTAAAAGTTAAGTTACACAAATGTGTTAGTTCAGTAGCATATATTTCTCATAAAACCAACCCCTAATATATCCATAAGATGGGTTTTCTGAAAACAAGCCTTCTATCTATATATCTATTGAAAATAAATTACTTACCATTCTATTCCTCTTCTGATAAGCTTTGACAGAGGTTAAATCATTGGTTAGAATTAGGCATTAAGTAACTTATACATACTACGAATGTTTCCACCACAAGAGAGGTATGCATAAAATAAAACTAGCATTGTAAATACTTGTCTGTCTAATCTGTTATTCTTCAAATAAAATCTATTTTATGATGACCGTGTTTCTCAGGGAAAACTTTTTTTTTATATAGAAAGGCTAGTAGGTCATAACTGTTATTTCACCGCTTCCTAGCACTTAACATATGTACATCCTACTGCATAAATAGTTTGCAGGAAGGATGTTATATAATATTCATAGAAATTCCATTTATTTTACTTGCAAGTTATTACGTTTATTCACAAAAACAATGTTGTGACATTTATAGGTCAGCTACATGAAATACACAGATATATTTTTATGTTTCACAATAAAATATATCATACTCTTTTAAGAAAATAAATAAAATGGAGGGAATTTTTTTTATTGTTATTTCTAACATTTATTCTTTCAAAATACAATATATAATCTCATGAATAAAAAGACAATGGAATTGAAATAACAAATGCTCCTTTTTACCCCAAGTTGGAGAATTTACATTTTCATACAAAATATACACCACTTTCACACATATATGCTTTTCTCCCACATCTTCCAATAAAGATAGTTATATTTTTTGTGAGGCTATCTTCACCTCATAAACATAATGATATGAAAAATAGGTGTCCCTTTTCAAGCTTATAAATTTCAACCTAGAAAGAGACAGTTTTACTTGGGTATAATAACACCAACTTTATCCACAAGAAACATAGCTAGTCCAAGATTTTTTTTAGCTTCTTCCAATCTGAAAATACACACAAAATTTTCTCTAGAGGCCAATGGGGTTCTCACCACCCAACCTTTGGTTGGAAGACCAACCACCCCTGAGCTAGGAGGCAACCGGGTACAAACATATCCAAGCAAAACAATATTTACACAAACATGATACACACAAGTTTATTTTCACACCCACCAAGGGATTTTCACATAACATTAGGATTCCATCAAGAATCCAAAGTGGTGGATGGGGGTGGACTATGCACTCCATATGGGGACTTATAATAATAGCAACAGGAACAAGTCAATATTATACTCCCATCATTTGGCATGCTATCCTTCTTTAATATCTTCTCTTTCTCTGAAACCCATACCACCAAAACCATTTCTACCATTTCACAATTACATATGGGTACTCATACCCTTTTTGAGCCTCTCCTCTTAAGGAGGGATTAAACTTCCCCATGGAGGTTCCTACTCCATACCATCCCCAACAAGGGATGCTCTTCCCAACTTGGGTGAGCCTATCCCTACACAACCCTTTTTCCCATAACACATAATACATCAAAAACACAAGAAGATATGCTCCAAGAGAAATTTGAAATAAACATACAAATCAAACACAATAGATAAAATTTCAAGCACATATTTTCACCTACACATATAATCTTTCAAATACAAACATGAAGAAGTAGAAAACAAAAGTGGTGAATCTACCTTAAAACCAAGCTCAAGGAAAGATGGGTTGAGGATCCACACAACTCCTCTTCTTCCAAGATTTTTCTTCAAACTCCTCACTCCCCCAAAATTCAACCAAAATCCATAATGCAAAAGAATCCCCTAACCCTTGTTTTGAGTTTGCTTTATAGAAAATCAAGTTTTAATTCCTTTGAATAGGGAGCTAACATTTGTCAACCTTCCATTCACCCTCCTAGGCACACTCACCCATGTGTTCTCACACATGTGTGAGGACTTGGGAGACTTCCAAGACAACATGGAGAAGTGGGATTGGAAAGGGACTAGTCCCCATCCCACTTCCCAAACCTTATTTTCGTCAAAACTCTTTAAGGCCTCAAAAAGAGTGCCCTATCTTGAGATTGACCCATGATTTTGAGCTAAAAAGGTACCAAACCCATAGGTACCTACCCTAGGGACCTTAAACCCATAAAAACACTTAAAAAATATCACTTTTCAATCCCAAAAAAGTGCCTAAAAGTTCAAATCCGAGTTTGTCCACTTGGATAGACAACTCACCTCTTGGATGGACCGACGTGGCAATAAAACCCAAATTAAAAAACATTCACAAATAACATCAATAATTACATGATGGAACTATAGTCCCTTCATATGGACTTTAGCTCGGTTTCACTGATTAATTTACATAGGGTTCCCAAGGGTCACCTCCAATTTCCATTGGCCATGGAAAGTGTACCTGCACACTCAATGCACATGTTAATCCATCCAAGTAAATCATATTCATATAGAAATAAAACAATTGCATTCACACGGATTTCATAATCCACATAGCATAAAGATCCAATAACATGATTGAAAAATCATTAGCCACCTATCTTATCCCATTTTCATTAACCATAATTTTCATACTCATCCAATTGCAACATGACTAGTTCCCACCACTTGTTTCATTCATTCATCATTAATTTTCCAAATTCAAATTAAACAAACTCAATAACCAGCATAAAATCATCATAGTTAGATTACTAAGAAAGTAGCAAATCAAAATCAAATCATCATATGAACTTAAACATTTAGATATCCTGCCATCAATGGTATCAATAACATAGACCATAAGCAAACACAAAATGATCCAAGTACTAGATGTAGCATAGGGGTGGGCCTCACACATAAATCTTTAGTTCTTAGCTAGGTTTTTGCAGATTTTGGCTTGGAGCTTTCATCTTTCATCAACCAAAGTGCATCAATCATCATCAACATCTCAATCTTGCATCTTAGGAATTGGGAAAGGGCCAATTTTCACATCAAATTGGCACCAATTTCCCCATGGGATCATGAGTGTGCACATCTAATCAGGATTCAATCTTTTGTTTTATCATTTTCATTGTGTTCTTTAATATTTTCTTCCTAGTTTGAATGTTGTAATTGGATTTCATGGGGAATCCTTGTTTTGGCTTGCAATCTCTTGTCTAACTTGTTTATTCTTTTTTTTTCTGCAGGTTCCAAGGTTGGGGTTTGCACAAATTGGAATTGTGTTTTCAATGTGTGTAGATACATTATTAATAGTTCATCTTTTGCAGTGATCCCTTGACAGTGGGCATTTAGCAATGAGCTATTCTATTTGGGCAATGAGTCCTCTATTTTTTTCAATTAGTGTTGATACTTATAATGTATTATGAGCTAATCCTCACCATGGTTTTTCCTTGATTAGGGTTTTCCATAGAAATTTGGTGTTCTTATGTCTATTGATTTGATGCATTCTTTAAATGCTCCTTTCAATTTATTCAAGTTTGATGAGATGATTTGAATGCATGTTTAAGTTGACAAAGTGAATGAATTTTAGAGAATACTGATTCACACCCCCTCTTAGTATTTTGGGTGTTCCACAATACAAGCATGAGGTATCTTATTACCATCTTTGCAACTCCAATTCATTAAATTATATTCTCCTCTTTGAATTCAATCATTTCCCTCCTTTTTATGAGGAATTGAGGAAGAGGAGTGGTGATAGTTCTAAAATGAGTTACATTATTTTTTTGGTTAAGAAACTTTAATCCAATCATTAACTTTATTTAGAATCTACCGCTAGTATGTAATTGAATATAATTTTACATAATAAAATAAATACAAACTATATTCTATTTTATAAATTCACATATTAACTACATATACTCAATTATCCAATAATCTAGTAATTAAATATTTAACAATACGATGTGATAGTTTTGAGCTAAAATGATGATAAAAATATAAGTTTAAACCTTCACCAAGCACTTATTTGTTGAATAACTACATTATTGGGACTTGTGGCATCGTAAATTGTCACACTTGATAATTTCACACTAGGTTTAGCTCTTATTTATGTTTTGATTATGGTAAAGATGGGAAGGTCCCGTGCTTGTTAAATATCAGCCATAAAGGAAAATGATAAAAAAATCTCACTAGTGGTGAGATGAGGAAAAATAGTGAACAAGATAAGTCTTTTAAATAACGAGGAGAACAATGGAACCAATGCATCTTTTGATTGGAGAGAGGAATCAGATACAAGTTTTCAAATGACCCAAAACCAAAAATAAAATAAAGGAGGTATGAACTCAAAATTTTAAGGCACCATCAGAATAGGATAAGTAGAAGAAGAAGCATAAACCCAACCTCTCCCCCAAAAATTCTCCACCTCAATAGGAGACTCTAGTAAGAAACTTGGTGAAAGAGATAAAAAATCTCTTCTTAAAGAGATCAAACCTTGGGAAGATAGAACCCTAAAAAAAGTGAAACCAATCTTTACAAAAAGACCAAAAGGCCTCTTAGGTATCCAACATAGACAAGGAACATCCCACACAAATCTAGGCAAGAAAAATAAGTGAGAGGGTAGCGATAACTCTACACCAAAACCCCAAAAAGATTCCAACACCAACACAAAAGTAAAGAACAACACAAAAGAGCAATTAAAATTTTAAACTTTGGTGTTAACAATATTCATAAAAAAAATCCCACATAGGATCCAACATAAAATTTTGACAATATATGGGTAACCTTGGAAGAACTGGAACTTCATGATACCTTTGACCCATCTAGAGAATAAACAAAATCATTTTTAATGGAAAAGACTCTACCTCTAGACATCACAAGGGGATGGTAACGCAGAAAGGGGGAGCCCTAACATAAGAAAAACATGTTGAAAGGCCTCCAAACATTGAATGGGGATGAAAGAAGAACATCAGGAAGGACCATCACATACCAAGAAGTATTGAGAAGATCAAAGAACCCAACCACCAAAAGAGCACAGGAGAAACCAACTACATAGCTGCAACCCCAATAATATTGAAAATATTTCTTCAAACACCAAGGGGACCAAAAAAACATTAGACCAAACACTTAGACCAAAGAAAAACAAGGGGTCAACCCTATCAAATTTTAAACAACAAAGCCCAAAATGGCCTCAACACTAGCCATATAGAAAGAAAAGCATAGATCAAAGGCCATAAAAGCATGAGAGAATTGCACAAGCATTAAAACCCAAGCCTTCTTGTCAAACATAGTAGAGAAAAGGTATGGAAGATAGAACCAACAACTCGTAATGACCACAAAAATGTATCCAAAGGTATTAAGCTCCAAAAGCCACAAAGCCACAACAAAAGAAACTAGAGGAGAAAATAACAAAGTAACAACAAAATTGCCTCCCCAACTAGTATATAATAATATCAATTCAAGCCATATCACCATACTAAAGAAAAAATAAGGAATATTATCCTTATCCTTTAAATCTCAATCAACTCCCCTTTTGTTACTAGATCTAACTATGTTGATTATTTACCTGTTACATTGTCATTTTTGGAAAATCAGGATATAATTAGGAATTAAAATTATTTATTTATTTAATGAGCACTTAAATCCCAAAATAGGCCTAGTCAAGGGTTCCCATACCCTTGACCAGCCTATTTTGGCTCAATTTTTTATATTTTATCATCACCATTTTTTATGTTTTTAAATTCAAGTTCATTTATCTACTTTTCATAATTAATTTTGTGGGAAATAAAGAAATTCATATAAATATAAGCCTTTTTCATTATTTTAAACTAGAAATTCAATTGGAATATCTATCAAGCATCCTAAGAAGCAGTCAAGGAAATTCAAGGGAAAAATAAATAGCATTTTACAACACTTTAATCAATCAAGATCGTGTTTACATAGCATTAGAAAGAGAAAAGAAGGAAATTATGGAAAAGCAGCGATTATGATAAGTGATGCACTTATTATATTGAGTTATCCTCTATGTGCTAGCTACAACAATCTATTGTATTTTGTGGACTAAACTCTTGCAGGTCTATCAAGAAATTCAAGCATCCATCAAACAACCTTTGGTGACAAATTGTGGTGTGAACACCAATTTGACACTTGAGTTTCATACCAAGGTAAATTTAGGGTGCTACCACAATAGTGTGTCTCACTTTTGTGACATCCTATTTTTTTTCTTCTTGAAATCACTTATTTAAAAAAAAAAACTAATTATTTAAGCCTTGAGAGGCTCCATCTAAAGGGTTTTAATTGAATAGGGTTAAATAAGACCCCCTTAGATCAAACCCTCTTTGATAGAACCCCTCTAGTATTAAATCATACCCACAATGGAGTCTCCTTTGCACCTATCAAAATGCTAGAAAAAAAACACTTTTTCTTTACCTTTTGAGGGATTAGATAAAACCATTAAGAAATTGTATTTTGCAAGATCGTAGCCCTTGAAATGATCTTTCCGAAAAGTATAGTTTTGATATGTTTTCATTTTATCACACATTTAATTTTTAATTTTTATTGAACATAAGTTTTTCATTGTACATCAAATCCTTCATTCTATAGAGTTAAAAAAAAGTAAACCATTGTAATTTTTTTTTTAAATACATTTTCCCTAGGTATTGATGTCCTTGTTTCACCAAAATAAAATAAAATTGGATTTTGAAATATACACAAGTTATGTTTGACAACATACACCTATGTCCAAATTATAGTTACATTGACTTCAAAAATTAATTTAAAAAATGTGTAATAAAAAATTATGAAAAAATATCCTTTCCCTAGATATTGATGTTAATAATCTATATTTTAAAAATTAGAATTTTATCCTTTCTAGAAAAAAAATATGTTTCACAACATAAATGTTACTTTCTAAAAATGTTGTTTACTATTTTAAAAAAGTTATTAAGGAGATGTTGAACGATTCATTATTTATTTAAGAAAATTTAATAAAATATATATTTAGAATCTACACAAATTTCCACAAATTACTAGTTTGCATCATATTCAAATTCTTAAGAGTTTACTTACTATACGTCTCAGAAGGTGAAGATTCAACTAAAAATGTTGGTATAAATGTCCATCTTGGCCAAAAAGTGAGACATGGTAACATGATTTCACCATTGATCATTTCAAAATTTTCATTTAATCCAATTATTATTTCAACCTCTGCTCGACCTAGGGCATGCCCTCTTGATCATCATCATTTGATGTACGTGGAGGTGGAAACACAAAAATGGGGTTTGGATTAGGAAAGTCCCTATACAACACAACCTTTTCCTCTCTTTTCAAGTGTACAAGTCAGATATGAAGGTTTAATCAACAAGCAACCATAAAAACTAGAGTATACTATTACACAATGTTAGAGCTATTATAGATCCCCAAAAAATAGAATTTCTAGTCTAGGGTGCCCATGGCCTTATCCACCTAATTTAGTCTCAAAGTTTAGTCACATATTCCTCTCTATATCCCTTTTTCAAATTTGCAATTATTTCAAATGTTTCCATTTTTGTCTACACAATATATTAGATGTTTCATATCTAATATTTTTATGAAATGGGCTTTTTAAAACACACGTTCAAATTCTCCTCTTTTTAATTCAAAGATAACTGAAACCCTATAAGATTGTCTATCCATTCTTGTAGCAATCCAATAATCAGCTCTATTTGGTTTGTGTTTGAATGTAAAGGGAAAGTAAAAAGAGTTGATCCTAGTTTATCTACTTGTTAGATATATGATATTTTTTCCTACAATACATTTTGTTGAACCAAACATATCTAATAATTGCAATTTTATTATTTACAAAATGTAAAGTCTGAAATTGATAAAAAATTATAGGTTACTTGAATGCATAAGTGCAATCTTAGTTATTTTAATTTTTTAAAGTTCATGCACATAGTAGGGAAAAGCATTGAAAAAGAAAAGATTTGCATAGTGTTTTTCATTCCAAAAGCACAAAATGTGTTATATTAAATAGTATTTTCAAGATAAATTCAATTAGCTAAATAATTTTAAATTTGATAAATTATCATTTGAACTTCTTGCATTGCTTTAAAAAATAAAATTTTATGTATGTGTTTTTCACATAGACAAATTAGGTTTTCAAGCATTTCAAGAAATCTGTTTGATTTTAGACCCAAATATTTGCAACATTAAATCCTTAGACACTATATTTGTTTTTCAAGATTTTAAAATGTTAAAATCTTACACCTCTCATATGGTGGACCCATTCTCATACCTATTTAGTTTGGGATCAAATTTTCTATGTCAAACCTTGTTTATTGTATCCATTTAGATTTGATTCATGTTTCTAGTGGTTGGTCCTAAAACTTTTAGATTCTATTAGACATCACTAGTTTGGCCCTAATTCACTTCATTCATTATATTAACCCTAAAAAAAGTATAGAAAAATATGTTTACTTTTGAAAAAAAATATTTTGACATTAAAAAATATGGATTTCCTAAAAAAAAAATTGAGGCATTAACTTGAACCCTATTCCATGCCATCAAAAGGGATATATGCTTGCCTTCACCAAACCAATAATTTTCCTACACAAAACTATCTTGGTGTAAAAAATAAAATCATTGATAAATTTATTAACATCACTTTACCTAATCATCATTCTTTAAGAAATCATGACACTCATGTTTGTCCTTCTCTCAATATCTCTCCTACTTGAGAGGATATCCTAGTGCAAAAGGATCCAATCAATGATACTCATGTTTTTCCCTCTCCTAATATCTCTCCTACTTGTGAGGATATATTGGTGTAGGAGGATTTAATCATTGATACTCATGTTTGTCCCTCTCCCAATATCTCCCCTACTTGTGAGGATAAATTGGTGCAAGAGGGTACATTCATTGATACTGACTTTTTTTTGTTTCCAAATATATCCCCTACTTGTGAGAATATCTTGGTGCAAGAGGATGCAAACATTGATACACCATCGATAGACTATTTTCAAAAAATATCAATTCAATTAAAATTTTAAATCCATAATTGATTATATATCATCCTTCCCATGTATTTAAACATCAAAATGTGTCTTCCCTCATTATTAGACCTTTGTCAAACCAATATATACCTCTAGTCATATCATAAAATTTTCAAAACAAATTACACATGCAAATGAGTCACAATTACTACATTATCATGTAGTCACTCACACATATAAGACATGAAATAATAAACAACTAAAGAATTTATCCAAGCCAATTCATTTTATTTTCTCAACCATATACTCCACCAACACCTCTTCCTCCCCATCATAGTGATAAAGAGTGTGATATTGTTGAGAAGCTTCATAATAATCTACCCAATATCTCTCTTTGGGACAATTCAAACTTCACCTACATACTACAAGATGCTCCAAGAGGCTTTGCAATATATTGATATCCCACCTTCTATCAAATCAAATTATTTAGTGGCATTATTTGATTATATGCAAGAAAAAAAGTTGGATATTACATTCCCATGACATGAATTACCTGTTCCTGAAGTTCAAATCAACATGATTCTCTAATTATTAGGGTTATTATCAATCATTATGGGGTCAAACATACTCTCATTGATATTGGATTAGGTCTTAAAAGTTGTAGTAGTTATATTCTAGGTAATCTTGGCGTGGATTAATATCTTATTATACATAATTTTCTTTCTATTAATGGTGTCAATAATGTTGGCATGAAACCATTGGGAACAATAACATTACCTATTAAAGTAAGGTTCATAGTTTTACCTACCCTTATCCATGTCATGCTAGATCCTCTCTCATATAACCTTCTTCTAGGTATACAATGGATTCATGCAATGAAGGGTTTCCCATTCACTCTTCACCATACAATGAAAAATGAATATAATAACAAGATATATACAATTAAAGAAGATGCAAATTTTTTATTTACATATTGAAGCCAATAATAATGTTTCCAACTCTCTTAGTACTTAGATTCCATCTTCAAAAGTTGAACCATATCCTTATGATGATAATGGTATTGTGAATGGCGATGATTGGGGTTCATTAGATTTTACACCTACATTAATTGAGGAGTATAAAATCTTACCATAAAATCCTAAAGGGTCGGAAGTGGCTTCAACACAATATTGTCATTCCTCTTCTAAAAATATAAATAATGATCCAAATATTGCTTCATATTCAAATACATGTTTTTGTGATAGTTGGGGTTCATTATATTTTTCACCCTCATTTGTGGGAGGGTACAAAATATCACAATCTAAAGTAAGGAGTATTTTTTTTCATTTGCTGAATATTCATCTACTTCAACAAATATGTAAACATGATCATCCCATAATGGAAATAAAATCTCTTTACCTTTCATCCCTCACGTGTTTATGATATCAAATTCTAACATTTCAACACCTTAAAACAATATGTATTGTTGCAAAAAAAATGATTATTATAATAATTTAGACAATACTTATCCTCCTCCATTTGAGTTGGAAAAGTGTTACGATCTTGGAATTAAAATTATTCTTAACTTGCATATAAGGAAAATATGCAACAAAGAGTTAAGAATAATGTAAAGTCTATAGGTGGAAATGCCTTATTAAAAGGGGTTGAGGTTTCCAATCATGTTTTTCTTCTACATCTAATACTTCGTCATCCACTATAATTATAACTTCATGTTGTAAGAGAGAAAAAAATTCTTCACAAGAGAAAGGGTTGTCTCCTCCTCCTTATCACCTAGCCAAGCAAGAGAATTTTTTTTGAGGATTATCAAATCTTACTTAATTAATCTTCCTCTTCCAACATGTAAGAAGTTTCGTAATAATAATCAATAATAATTTTTTATGCATATCATTGAGTGCATGGTGTTAGTGTGAAAATAGGTATTATTAAACTAGTTAGCTTTTAGCTTACTTAGTAGATTCCTATTCAAACTACACTTAAGCTCACTTAGAGGAATTTTAGACTTTTTCTCACCTCATGTGGTTGAAACAAGTGCTCTCACTTTGTGAGACACCTCTACACCTCTTGCATGATCACTTTCCACTCACTAGAACACATGTCATGTGAGTAGACAAGTGTTCTTTCTTTGAAGGGTTAGTCAGTCATTATGTTTCATAGGACTACCTTCACTAATTTTCTTATTTAATAAATATCATATTTTAAATTTTAATCACTTCTTAACTTTTTATCAATCTCTTTGATAATGAAAAATTAAGCTCATTGTGTGCAAGTGGTTTTTGTGGAAGCACAATACTTTTTTGTTATGATCTTGGATGAAAATATTAACATGGTATAAGATCCAAAAAAATAGAAAATAAATTTGTAAATGAACTCATATAAAGTTCCACAAGAACTGAATGTGTGTTTTGTAGGGAGGGAATTTGGGAATTTTGTACTTACACTTAATTATAAAGTGTAATGGGGGGTTGCATATAGCCTTTATTAGCCATGAAAGTAATGGATCCTTGTAATTCTCAAGAAATGTGTGTGTTTACTTGAATTTCCATCACAACAATGAATCCTTGTGATTCTCACCTCACGCATGTATGCGTTGATGCACACTCTTTTTTAGTTTCTTGTACATCTTTTGGACCTAATTCTGGGTCTAAATTCCTTGCATAGTATTGTGCTCAATTTTAATTGGTCTTCTTATATCTCCTAGCATTAAGGGGGGATTATGACCATGTTATGATAATTCTTCTTTCAATGGAGGAGTGGAGGAACCTTCTACTTTGAGGGTCTCATGGAACTTCTATCTTATCCCTTGAATGGGGGATTATTTTAATGAATTATATTTTGCGAGATTCTAGTACTTTAGAATCAAAATGCTATCTATAATTTTAACATCACAAATTTTGATTTCCTTTATGTATTCATGGTTGAGTAGTGTTCATATGTTCACTCATGCAGTGTTTTGTATCTCTTGTCTTGATCTACATTTCTTGGAGGCTAGTTCATTCTAGCAAACACCGGTTCATATTTAGTAGAGTTTATAACTTCAACATGCTTGAGGAGTTCTTCATCATCAGGTTCCTATCTTCAAGGGATATCTTTTTAGGAGATCTTATCATTATCTTTCTATTTTTTAGAGAGGAGTTTTGTTCCCACTAGGTTTTCTCCCTTTCTTCATCTATAAGGGATTATTTTGATGAGTACCTTACAAGGCCTTGTTGCCAAGACTCGTATTTTCAGTATTTATCTTACTCCCTATGTATCACTAAAAGGGGGTGTTAGATTGAAAAGAGGTATTATTAAACTAGTTAGTTTTTAGCCTACTTAGTAGATTCCTATTCACACTACACTTAATATCACATGAGAAAAGTGTTGTCACTTTGTGACAAACCTCTACACCTCTTACATGATCACTTTCCACTCACTAGAACTTATTTCATATGAGTTAAAAAGTGTTCTATATTTGATGGGTTAGTCAATCACTATGTTTCACATGACTGTCTTCACTATCTTGATTATTTAAGAAAGATCATATTATACATTTTAATCAATTCTTAACTCTTTTATCATTCTTTTTGGTAATGGAAAATTAGGATGATTGTGTGAGAGTGGTTTTTGTGGAAGCACAAGGTTTTTTATATTATAAACTTGGATGGAAACCCTAACACATTAGTGTGCAAAGTGATATTATTAGACAAGTTAGCTTTTATCCTACTTAGTAGATTCTTATTCACACTACACTTGAGCTCATATAGAGGAATTGTAGAGTTTTTCTCACCTCATGTGGTTGAGACAAGTGCTATCACTTTGTGAGACACCCATACACCTTCTTCATGATCACTTGCCACTCACTAGAACACATGTCATGTGAGTTAACAAGTGTTCTATCTTTGAAGGATTTGTCATTCATTGTGTTTAACATGATTGCTATAGAGCTTTCCTTTGCTCTATGTGTTTTTATATATGTTTTTTTTGTCTTTTCAGTCCCACAAGTTTTTCCCATTTTTTCCATCTTCAATTTCTTCGCCATTGGACCCTGCCATGTTTTCGTGTTGGTGCACTTTCCTAAAGGTCATGGAGTTTCATTACCATTATGCCACGTAGCTTGAATTTTTTTGGGCAAGATCCTATAGTGTCGGGAATGACATATTCAAAGTGTGCTACTAGGTGTAGACATATTTGGCCTTTTCCAATCACCATAGATGCTAGTGTTCACTCTATATCACCCACCAATACTTTTAGATGATTAGATCATATTTTTCTAGTCATTTTTTCATGATGCTACATTCTTCCTTTGATAAGGAGAATTTTTCATAGCTCCTAGGTTTCTATCTTAGCAAGCTAATGCATAGTTATCATGAATGAAGCAATTTAGGTTTTATTGCTTGCAATTTTTAGGATAAAATATGATTTTATCAAGAGATTAGGGTAACATTTTTATTGCCACCTATTGGGGCTTTTTGTTTAAAGTTGTGGAGAGTGATCTATGCTTGTTCACTTCCTTTTTCCTATAAAAGGGAATTTTTGAGCCTCTTCACTAGTGGAAGAATTTTACAAAAGTTATGCTATCTTGTATTAGTTGTAATCAATTTTCAAGATAAATGTCTGAACTGGTTATTTGACCTTAGTGTGTTTTTTTATTATTATAAGGAAGGAATATATTAGACAATGCCCACGTTGCCTTCATCTTACATTTTACTCTCCATTCACATATGCTTATGCTCTGTGTCATTTCTCATCTTTTCAGATATAGTTTTGATGATTGATTCTTGTTAATTCTAGATTTTGTATTTTCTAACTAGGATCTAGAGTGTATTGGACCATGTTCTTATACACTTTCAATGTTGTGTGTAATATTTTAAGGTCAATATTTATTTTTTTCACACGCTTGGTGGGACCCAAAGATATTTCATAGCACTTGATGCATAGCCTTGAGGAGGCACTCAAATTAGATCGGTAGTGGCCATTATGGACTAAACCAACAAACTCACACCTAGGATCCAAACAAGGGCATATTCTAAAGGTAAATTCCAATACTCCTAGCTACCATATTTTTCTCCTAAAAGGAGATACACTACAAGTTTTGTATTTCCCATTAGGAGAAATAGAGTCAGAAGTACAATCCTTGAATCTAGAGGCCTATCTACTCCACCGATCAATAGATCTTTTTAGATTATAATACCCATTTTCCATGTTTATAGAGATTTTTTCTCCAAGGCTCTCTAGCCCCCCAAAATTTTTGTGACATGAGATAGTGATAGTCTAGTTGTTCCTTCTACCCCTCTAAATGTATGGACACTATCCCTGCTAATGCTTTAAAAATAGTTCCAAATTTTACTGGAGAAGATTTTAAGAAATCATTAGAAAACCTCTAACATGTGGTAGATGTTTGCACAACCCATAACATTATAGAGTAGAATGTAGCCCTTAGACTATTGGTTGAATCCTTTAAAGGAAAGTCTTAGGACTAGTAGATCTCTAACTTCCAATACCACCTACACTTGGGACAACCTCAAAGATAAACTCTTTGAGTGCTTTGTGGAAAAAGATCACTCATCCATACTACAGTAGTTAATAATGATCAAAAGAGTGCCTCGAGAGGCCATGATGAATTTCAACACTAGGTTCCAAAATAATTGGCAAAGGATTCCCATGTTGGTTAGACCTCTACCATGTCATTCGTGTTTACTTAAAATCCTTTAATTTGGATATTATGGTTATGGTATAGTCACTTGGAGGTGACATTCTTCTTGATGCTATGATCTAGCTGTAAGAGTAGAAAATAGTCTAATCAATACCAAGAAACTCCCACCATGATTGTCAATGGTATTTTTTACAGAACTATCTAGCAGAACACAAGAGGAAGTATCTCCCAGTATGTCTGCTACACCTCTACCATCAATGTATGTGTACCATGGTACACAATCAAGCACATCGGGTTCTTCTTCGCTAGTTGTGGAGATGAATGACATCAAAAATTTATTGAGGACTATTTATAACAATCTTATTAGCATAAAGCACCAAAAAGTGATGCCCCCGAAGCCTCCTCCTCAAAATTACCAAGGGGGAAGACCACCCTTCCAACACAATTCATACTAGGGAGCTATAAGAGAGAAAAACCAACCATAATCACCAAGCCAAATAGTCCCAGTAACCACTCCACTCTAGACCATTTAGCCTAGGACAAGAAAAGACTTAGTTCCAAGATAGAACAATCATGTGAAAGACATAAATTCTTGGTTCTTCCTATGTAATGATGCCCATATGCCTCTAAAATATCTGAGAGGAAATCTCTAATACAAGGTGGTGGAACAAAGGAACCAAGACACCCCTCTAGATGTGGGAGGTTATCAGTCCCCTAGGATAGAGAATGCAAGACTCAATGCATAGATACAAGGTATGCATTTGGAACAAGAGCCCAACATCTTTCCTGACCAAGTGTTCTTTTCTTTGATGGAGAGAGAAGACTCAATTTATACAAATGAAGTCCCGACAATGGAAGCCCCATGGGTTCAATTAGATTACAATACCCACTCAAAAAACTCACTGGAGAGTATGTGTTGCAATCACAACCTCAGATACAACAACCACAACCACAACCACAACCATAACAAAAAGTCATAGAAAAATAGGTTAGTCTACCTATGATGAATCAACCTATTTTGAAACCAAGGGAGGTACCTTTGTTTACACCAAAGGTACCCTTGATCAGATTACTCAACATGGTGGAACAATTAAAGAAATCTCCTACTAAAATGTCCTTATGGAAAACTTTGGTTATCCCAAAGCAAAAGACCTTGATACAAGATGCTCTAAGAAAATAGGAGCAACCATCATAGCCAAGTTTGGACTTGTTGCACAACAAAGAAAGGGAAAAATTACCCAATCAAGAGCCTTAGTCTTCACAGGCCGCAATGTACATGAATACCAAGGAAAAAATGGATGAAAAAGTGGTATGTAAACCAAAACCTACCCCGTTATTTTTGACCCTCATTGTAGGGGATAAATCATTACATAATAACATGATAGATTTAGGCACTAGTGCCACAATGATGCCTAAATTGGTGACTGATGCCCTGAATTTGAAATATGAGCCTCTTGACAAGGGATTTATGCAATTAGATGAAAAAAGGTTCCAACCATTAGACAAATTAAAAGCTTCCCTTGACCCTATATTCTTTCCCAAGTCAAATGGTCAACCAAGAGGTAGTCATAGTTGAAATTCGTCCCATTTTGAGATGTGTCTATCAAGATATTTCACAACCAAGATCGGTGGATACCTAGCTCTTTACTGGTCCCAATTAATATTATGAAACAAACATGACATGAAGATGAAGATATTATTCAAACCTCTACATACTAAGCATATTGGAAAAGATGTGGTAATGAGATTTGAAGCTACACACATATCTATCTCTAAAAAATAGATGTACTAAATTGAGATACTAGAAGATGAGGAGGCCACAAGTGATCAGAGTCTAGAGGAAGAGGTCTTGCTAAATCAATTTATTGAATCAGACCATTTTGGTAACTTCCATGCCATTGGTCTAGATACATATGTGATTTCTAACAAAGACCAGGCCATTCCAAAGTTGGTGAAAGAGTAAAAAGGTTCAAGTGACCACAAAAAATATTAACACGTGGAATTTTCAATTTGATGGTGCCAAATGTAGGATCAGCTCAGGAGTAGTGATTTTCCTCATATCCCCTATTGGATTAGAAACTCTTAGAGCTTTCTGATTTCAATTTCCATGCACAAACAATGATGTGGAATATGGGGGCTTGGTTCATGGTCTAAAATTGGTAGAACAAAAGGCTATTGAAAGGATATAGGTGTTCGAAGATTCATAGATAGTGGTAAAATATATTAGAGAGAAAGTGGTGATGAAAAATGTAAGGATGCGATCATACTGACATAGAGTATGGGACTTGATACAAGGGTTCAAAGCTTTCAATATCTAGGTAGTCCCTAGAGAGAAAAATGACATCATAGATAAAGTGGAATTAGTCAAATCTTAATTTGATTCAACCTCTGATCTGATAGTAAAACACCATGTAGTGTAGGTTATAGTCTAACCATCTATTCTTGATAATGATCGAAAATAGCAAGTTTTTGAAAATGATGCCTAGATCACCACATTCATCCAACAGTTTGGTGAATTTTCCAAGCAATTATAGCTAAAAATTTAATAGGAATATGGAGAGAAAATAATTCATCTAAAAACCAATAAGTGCTCAAGAGGTCTAATTACTCTAGAAAACCTCTTTGTTGATTGTGATGATGCAAGGAATAATAAGTGAAGGTTTATTTTCGACAAAGAGGATTATGCATATCTTGACATTGGGAATGACCCAAAGCTCAAAGTCAAGAAGAATGTTCTATGGGAAGATAAGGAAAGGTTAAGGTTTTTGTGTGTTAAATATGATATAGTAATAACATATACCTATGATTATCTAAAGGGGTATGAACCTAGCATAATACAACACACCATAGACTTGATAGAGGGGTCCAAACCAATCCAATAGAAATAAATCCCAATTAATCCAAAGATGGAGTCCCTAATGACACAAGATCTCAAAATATTAATCGAATCAAGAATCATATACCTAATTAAGCATTCTATCTAGTTATCTAATTTGGTTCTGGTCTAAAAAAAGAATGGTGATATCCAACTTTGCATGGATTTTAGAGACCTAAATAGAGCCTCTCTGAAGGATCAAATTATCTTCTACCTTCAATGGAAAAAATCTTGCAAATTGTGGTAGGGTCGAAAATGTTCTCTCTACTTGATGGATTTTCAGGCTATAACCAGGTTAATGTATTGATTGAGAACTAACATAAGATGAAATTCACCACCAAATGTGGAATGTTCTCCTATGTGAAAATTTCTTTTTAATTTTCCAATGGAGGTGCCACCTTCCAATGCACAATGGATGTTGCATTTAAGGATTTGATCAATAAAATCATCCTTATTTATTTGGATGACTTAACTATATTTTCAAAATTTAATGGTGATCATTTTGATCACCTAGAAAATTCTTCAAGAGATGCCAACAGTTTGGGGTTTCTCTAAATCCAAAAAAATGTATTTTTTAGGGTTCCACAAGGTGAGCTCCTTGGCTATGTGGTCTCCAGAGAAGGGATAGCTATCAATTTCGAAAGGGTGAAATCTATGAAAGAATTACCACTACCAGTCAACCAAAAGGGAGTCCAATCTCTCCTAGGAAAGATTAATTTCATTAGCAGGTTTATTTTGGATTTTGTAGGAATCGTAAGATCCATTACATTAATGTTAAAGAAGGTCCTATCTTTTAAATGAACTTAATAAGGAAAAAGTTCTTTCGAAAAAAAAGAAAAAGCTATTTCTATAGATCCAGAGTTAGTGAACCCAAATTTCTCAAAGGATTTTATCTTGTATGTTTATAGTGGTGAACACAATATTGCTGTTGTACTTGTATAAAAGGATAATGAAGGAAGTAGAGATTACCCCATTTCCTTCTATTCAAGGACTCTTAAGGGATATGAGACTAGATACAATTTTATGGAGAAATAGGAATTCACTATTGTGAAGAGTTTGAAAAAATTCATACAATTGGTTTCAGATATCAAGATCACAATCCTTGTCACTCACCCTAATGTAAGAGAGTACATCATGGAAGGGGAAATCACCGAGAAGAGGGAAATTGGATCACCAAGATCCTGGAGTATGAAATCAAGGTCTGAACCACAAAACTAATCAAGAGAAGAGGCCTATGCAAATTTCTCACCAAGGATCTTGATCCCCAAATGGAAATGAAGAAAATAGAGTAAGTTTTTGTAAACCAATTTGAGTTGAAGGAGTCTTGGGTGATCAATAGAGTGAGGTTCATGCAAACTGGTAGGTATCCAGGGAGTGTTTCAACACAATATATTAAAGGTTTCAAGGCATCAGGTATGTGCTAATTGAGGGACTCCTTTTTAAGAGGAATTTTAATGGTGTCCTCCTCCACTACATAGATAAAGAGCAAGCTGAAAGGGTTTTGGGTGAATTTCATAATAGTCTAGAATGTAGATATTTCTCCACAAAAAATTCTACTTTGAAGATCATGGAAGTTGGTTATTGTTGTCCCACCTTATTTTTAGAGTGTTATGATTTGGTAAGAAGATGTTTGTAATGCCAATTCTTCATCGGCAAGCAAATGTGTTCCACTATGCCATTGCATCTGATTGTGATAGAAGAGCATTTTGTGTAGTGGGTCTTGGACTTCATCATGATTATTAATCCTATCTCCAACTCAGGACACAAGTAGATACTAATATCAATATATTACTTCATGATATGGAAAAAGGTGACCCCTCTAAAAAATGCCATCGAGGATAAAATCATCAATTTTTGTGATGAACTAATAGCAAGGTTCGACTCTCCCAAAACCCTAATCTCTAACAATGCATGAGCCTTTGTGGGAATTGGGATATCAAAATTCACCCTCAAGCATGGAGTCTACCTTAAAAATTCATCAAATTATTATTCATAGGGGAATGGACTTGTAGAGTCTACAAACAAAAATTTGATCTGACTGATAAAGCGGATTGGTTCAAAACATCAAAATGATTGGTACAAGCACCTACAGGTGGCCTTATGGGAAGACCACATTACTCTAAAGGAAATTTTAAAGGCTTCCCCTTATGAATATTGTACAGAAAAGAGGTGGTTTTTCCTATATGAAAATTCTAGCATTACAACCATTAAAGTCTTCAGAGGTCGAAGAAAATAGTGGCATGGAAGCAAGACTAGCCAAGCTACTAAACCTTCAAGAAACATGAGAGAGGGAATTTGACACCATGATCAACCATCAATAGGTGTTCAAGAGATGGTTCGATAAAATACTTCTGACCTTGGTTTCAAAGAAGGAAGCATAGTCCTGAACTACGATGAATGTGCTGTAAAACTAGGGCAACATGCTAAATTTAACTCCTTGTGGAAAGGGCCATTTCACATTTCCAAATACAAAGAAAGTAATTCCTTTGAGCTAGAAAAAATGAACGGAAATATCGTGGGAATATCGATGAACAATATCCATTTGAAGCCATTTAATTAAAAATTCTCATGGTTCATTTTTCTTGTAAGTTTTATACTTTATGTACCATATGTATAAAATTTGTAAAATAAACCATTTTGTGAAGTGGACACACAAATAAAAAAAGGTGAAAAGCTATATTATATTTATATAATATCATTTACATATAGTTTTAGGTGCTTAGGCATATTTTTTAGTCAAAAAAGAGCTTTGAAAATCTCCGAGCATAGTAAAGGTTACAAAGATTGATATTTTTTCATCCCAATAGCCAAAAGGTGATGAAAGAATTAGTCCAAAAGGTGTGAAAAAGTAACCATGAAAAAGTAAAAATACGATGGTATTTTCTGAGGATATGATAGTAGAAACTCTAGTAAAAAATGACCAGTTTTGAAGAAACTGATAAAATCTCATTCTTCAATTTATACCACCACTCCCCTAGTTTGATATACCAAGTCATGGAAATCAATATACCACTCGACGCTATAGAATAGATTAACATTATTTACGTGGAGAAGAAAGGAACTATCACACCTTTCCCATTGGTGATGTCATTCCAATGTGATGGTCTGAAATCTAGGGAGTAGGGAAAGACAATGCACCATTTTGGCATTATCAACGTGGCACCAAAGGTCCATGGCTAAGGGGATGCCAAGGCTTGGGACAACTATGTCAAAAAACTCTTTTAGACCCAATAGGTAATCCTTACAAAACATAGATTTTGAAAGATCTATCACATAGGGCTTGAGAACATTCAGGTCCGGCAACAGGGCCACAAACCGCTAGATAAAATTCATGTCTGAGATGAAATATGACCCCAACACCCACTTAAATGTAGTAATGAATACGTTTTTCTTAGTTTTCAATAGCATTTTAATCCTCTCATCAAAAAATTCTCCAACAAATACAACTTGATTCTTCCTACTTAAAAGAATAATTGGAATACCCATGCCTCTAAAAATGCAGAAAATATAGCTTACAAAAATGAGAAATTTTTTTCATGCAATAGGGTAGGGGTCAATTTATAGAGAAATCAAGTTATAAAATTCTCAAACAAATATATTTTTCTCTATTGAAATGACAACGAGAAACACAAGTTGGTGATGTAGACTAAGAAGAAATCATATGAAGGAAAATTTACAAAACTCTTGGTAATCAATACAAGTGCTGGCATTAACACCAAATATGTGGCTTTTTTCCATGTGCCTAGCCACCTTCTTGCTTGCTAGCTAGCATTATCGTGTGAAAATACTGCTATTAACGCCACCTCCTACCTATTTAATGCAAACATATTTTCATATTACACCTCCCATTTTTTGATGATGTCCTCATTTGAAAATGCTGTGTAAATTCCCTTCCTAAAGTGGAGCTTGCATTTCCCAAAAAATATGCATTTAATGTGCACATATTACCTCATTGGTTGCATTCCAAAGGTTAATTATGTTGGCCATACATTTATCCCCAATACACTTTTAGGAGGTGAATAATAAAAGAGCATTAGAAAGCAAAAATTATTCTAAGTATGAGCTATCAAAGAAAGGGTGAAATTCTCTGATGTAATAGTGTTTTAAAAAGGTTCTCTGAAAATCATAAAAAAATGGTGGCTGAAGCATTGTTCTCTAGTAAAAACATCAATTTTTTTTCACCTTTTCCCTATTATGTTGACATCTTTGGAGAGGTTTCCTTTGCTAATGCAAAGATTCCTAAGGAATGAAACTTTTTCCATACCAAATTCATACATCATGGTGATCTCATCAAACTATAATTGATCAAATATTTCGTAGATAATATCTATGACCCAAAGCTACACATGAACCCTAAGAGCCTGTGAGAAGAAGCCTTGCAAAGAAGAGTTGCGAGGTTGTAAATTTGAAATGTATAATCTCTTGGAGTTCGACTATGGAATTGTGGTTTGTCCCAACATATGTTGCCCCGAACACACTATATGCCTTGAATTGGTGGATAATTGTGCAACAAAGCTTGAAAAAAAAACTGAGGTCATCAAGGGTGAAAATTTGAGAATCATCATTTTAATGTAGAAGCTATTAGAAATATTATCCCCTTTGATTGATTGGTAGAAAACTTCTCAAGAAGAGTGATGGAGCAATATTGGGACTCAATGAGAGACCAATTGGCCTTTTACATCCTCAGGACACACCGTGAGGAGAACAATGTGATGCCCATTTTCCCTTTGGCATATAATAAATTTAATGATGATTTGTAGGATGTCTTCTCAATGCTAGCCTTTATTTATGGATTATATTATGATAATGATGCTCATAAATATCAAATGGGTTTAGCTATTAGGCTTAAGAGGTAGAGGGGGGTTTTTTGTACGAATTCACTAAAATAATTGTAGAAAGGATGCTTAGGTAGTTGAGGGAATATAACCATTCATCTAAGTTTAGGTATTCTTTTTTTCTTATACATCTGATTTTACATCAAAACCCTAGGTTTTTTGGGAAGCACATGGAGCTCCACATTAGGAATGAAGTAGGGTTAGTCAAACCAGTCTTAGTATGGAACCATGTGCTTTCAAGCACACAAGACTATTATTCCTTTTCTGATTTCTTCCTAAACCCCACTCTCCAATATTTGTCACAACAACCTATTCTCATCAGATTCTCTCATGAACATCTGGCCTAGATGAGAGAACATAAGCCTTGGTTTAATTATTTTTATGGGCTAGATTTTAATTTCATTAGGTTGCAAGGGTTTATAAGAGAGCCTTTTAGGCAACCTAGGTGCCTAAAAATCAGAACACTGGCCCTAGAAATGTATTGGAAATTGTTGATCGCACATGATTCCTATGACATTGGAAAAAATAAGGTGAGACTTTATAAAGCTACTGTCACTTTTGGTAATTGCAAAGTAGTTCTCATGAAGAGAGAGGTAGGGGAAGCATTGACTAAAAAGTTGCCATATCTTGGCCTTGGTCTCATATGTGATACATGTAGGTATAATCCTAATGGGTACTTACCCATGAAATCTGAGCCACGACGATATTGGGAGGAAAAGTGAAAACTAGAGAAATATACAAATGATGCACATGTTGACTTGGCCTTCCTACCATTTATGTAACCCACATGGATATCTTTTTATCAAATATTGAAAGAGTTCAAGCCACACATGTCGACGAATAAGACCATGAAGCAACAATTAAAGAAAAAGGGGTGGTCCAAAAGGAAAATAGTCAATTTTGAAAGATATTTGCAAGAAACAAAATAGATAAGTGCCTTGCAAAAAACCATACCCATAGATGAAAATTTTGAGGAGATTTATGATGGGGAGACCAGGTCCAATTCCAATGAAAATTCCAACTCACCAACTCCATGGGTTGAGACAAGAAAAAGAAAAGAAAAAGAAGCACAGTGAGGTCAGGAGTAGCAACCATCCTCATATACCAATAAATCAAAAAGAGTGACATGGATCTGACGATCTATAAGAAAGGCTTTGGTAGTTTGGGGAACTCAAGGTTCATCAAAATCAATAGACGAGGGGTCTGTTGCAAAAAAAAAGCCTCCCATGAAGAAGAAAAGAACCCAAGGATCAAGCAAGCATGGACCCCTAGAGAAGGATGATTTTTCATCCACCATTATTTCTCCTTCTAATTCTTTGGTTTCTTCAACCTTTTCATCCCAAACCCAAGTTTTTTTACCTACCACTATCAACTCGTGCATATTTTCTACCTATCATGCCATGTCTATTATTGATTCTCCTTTAGAAATACCACACATAGAGCGTGTATCTTCTAACACATTCATGGTTGAAATTTTAATTTCCATACCAGAAGCATAGGTTTTAGTACTAAAGCATCCCATGTTGCATGTCTCCTCACTTTTTTCCACTTCCAGGAATATGTCCCTTTTCTCAACCACTGCTCCCCTCACCTCTTATGAGAACTCCACACTCCTCACAATATTGGCGAGGCATCCCACCTTTTTCTCCAATAGCTTTAAGCTTCCTGATGACTTCTCCCCATGGTCAACCAACTAAGAATACTCTTTGCTCCATTCCTTATGGCCTCCCTTCTAGTGTCCTTGTTCATGCATAGAATATCGAGTCCCCTCAAGATCTTTAGATTCATATATATATATATATTCTTGCAAGGAAAGGAAGTAAAGGCAATTAGAAAAGGTTGCATTAGCTCCAACTACCCAAAAATTAGAATCATTCTTTGATGAAAAGTGAGAGTCTTTAATGATTTTGGCCATGAAGCCTCTGACCTCCAAACTAGAAGGGGAAATGTAATACAAAGATTATGAAATCTATGTTATGTAGGCCTTAATCTAAGAAAGATACTTCCTCATGACAAGATAGGTCTCATGAAGGCTACATAGAAGTTAGTATCCACTAACTACCTAAGGCTGGAGAGAAAACTAAAAAAATGAGAAGCAGAGTTAGTGAATGTGAAGGCTACAATTGAAAGACACCAGGTGGAGATCAAAGGAAAATATAAAGATATCTCATTTAATGTAGGTACAAGAACAAAATAATGAAGTAGCTATGTTGCTTCAAACTGTGCAAACTAATAAAGATCAAATTTTAGCAATGTAGTGTAGGAAACAATATGCCTTTTTCACACTTAATTTGGGTGTAATTAATACTAAACTAAAACTAATGTTGCCTTGGTTTAGTGTTGTAATGTGTTTTACACATTCACCTTAAGTTTAGGGCCCTTGTAAACTAAATGGACCTAATTGTGCCTTATTTAGGGTATTGTAAATTGTATCTTTACACTTTCAAACTAGTCTAGGGATTTATTACTTAATTAGGCTTCTTTATGCTTTAATTGGCCTTATTTTGTATCCACAAGCCTTATTTAATGCATTTTTTCAAGGATAATCCCAACACTTATTAATAACTAATCATAATTCATGTATTTTTGGGTTATGTGTCCTATATTTAGTGATCTGGGACTCATACGCCATCTTGAGTGTATGGGTCCTATGGATTGAAAATCCCTAGAGCTCCCTTCGGATTGATGATTTTGTTTTTCTTGGTCTCAGCCTGTGCCTCATGTATTTGAATATCTTTGGACCCGTTTTTGAAGAGCGTCACCTATTGCTTCCATGTCTCTGTTGTGTGCTCCTTGGAAGGATTTATTCCCTTGTTTCTCTATCAGGCCCCACCATGTCTTCACATGTTAGCAACATGGGCCTTTGTGAGCCCACTCCCCTTTGCTTCTCTACTGAGCTCTGCTCATGTGCCATGTAGCATCATTCTGTGGGAATCTTTTGACGGACCCATAGTCAATGCTCAAAACAAAGAATTCTCCATGTATCTTCTCTACATGGATTTTTAGCACCAAAAGGGAAGAATAAACAACAAGCCCCATCCTATCGCGATGTGTCCTAGCCAACTCTTTGGGTGAGTGACACATATTTTCATGGGAGTTTTGTTGCTTCCACATTGGGACCACAACCATCATTCACAGGGGTATGCATCTAGTTTGAAGGTGACTACATTTTATGTTTCATAATATTTTCTATTGCAACAACCATGGGAAATCATTGTGATGGACATCATTGCTCGTGCCAAGGAATTTTTTTGTTATTGGCTCTCAGGCGGTGGAATGCTTTTCTATATATACTGTTTCAACTTTCTAAAAATGAGTTCGGAGAATATACAATTTTTTTTTGAAAAGACACCAAGCCTTTGTATTGTTTTAGATTATTGTATTAAGAGTCACATACTGTGCCATTGTTGTTTGGCCTTTCTATTTCTTAGCTAGTTGACAAAACATTATACTGTGTTGTTATTGTACTGAGTAGCTTATTTGCAAAAATTCTATAATTTCAATATAAGTTTTCTTATTCAGACCATGTATTGGACTCTTCTTTTCAGTAAATGTGTATGAAAGTTATTTTATGCTATATGATAAACTTCTTAGGCTTTTAATCTATGCTCTCTATTATTTTTGGACATGTAGATTGTTGAACGAGCCCTTAAATCTCATCCAAAAAGAAAGATTTACCATGCCCATACTTAACTCTTTGCACATTGCCTTAGGTTAGATCTTTATTTTATATATCTGCTTCCTTTTCCCATTCCAAACCCCCTAAATATGGAAGGAGCCAAATTCTTTAAAAAACCTGTAGGTCACTCAGTTTAGTGCAATTGGTCCTCCCACTAGTTGAGTTTCCCATAAGGCTATTGCTTGAAATTTTTAGGCATCAACAGTTTCCTTTTTTGGCATGCCCGGTGGGACTTTCTTAAATGTATCTATATCTAAAGTGGGTGTATGAGCCATAGGTCTATTACTAGATCCCAAACAATGAATAACCCTAGCTTGCTAGTGCCACCACTAGTAACAGTACAAACAAGAACCCGTCCAATGAATGTTCTGATCCCTCCACCATCCATGTTACCAATTGCTAATAGAAATTATGTGGCATGGGATGCTGGAATCCCTCTTATAGCACCAGTAGCACCCATCGTTTGGGCCCCTATCCCAACCTTTGCTTTAAAAGTTGTACCAAAATTCATAGGTGAAGGCTTGAAAACACCATCTGAACACCTGGAAGATGTGGCAGATGTGTGTTTGGTGCATGGTGTTACTGACAAAAATGTCACACTAAGGTTGTTTTGCAGCCTCTTTCAAAGGCAGAGCATTAGAGTGGTATCACACCCTAGAGGCTAACACTATCGATACTTGAGATCAACTCGGAAATCCTTTCTACAAGCGGTTTTCAAACAATGGAGATCGGTCTTTGCTATTTTAGCAGTTGGCGACCATAAAGCAAGCTCCTCAAGAGGCCATGAATAACTTTAATGCTCAATTTCACATGACTTGGAAAAGGATTTAGCCTGCAATCTATCTACTTGTATATTTTCATTCATGTTATATCTGAAGTCTCTCAATGCTGACATTTTAGTGATGATCTAGTCCCTTGGTGGGAACACCTTGCCAAGTGCATATAGTGTTTTCGTTTAGGGGAAGAATAATTTGATTGATGTCAAAAAGTTATCGCCTTAGCCTGCTATGCCTATATTTGTAGAGTTGTGAAATTCTTGACCAAGAGATAACATCTACTAGTGCGTCCACTCCTCCCCAATCTATGTACACATATCCAAGTGCACCACACAATCTTGCTTCTATGCTTAACTCCTCAAAAGATGAGATGAGCGATGTCAAGGAGCTATTGAGAAGCATCTCAAATGAAATAACTACCATCAAGTGGAACCAGTCCATGCCACCAAATCCAACTTACAAAAATTATGAAGGTGGAAAATATTCCTACCAGCAAAATCAGTTCCAAGGAGGCTTGCACACAAATTCGCAAACTCAAACAAGTAATCAGATGGTGTCGGTACCTACTCCATTGCAGAATGCTCACCCAAGCTCAAGTAGAGTGCTAATGGTAGAACAAAATAATTTTGCTAATGATATAAATCCCTGGTGCTTCCCCTACAATGAAGCACATATGCCTTGAAATTTCCCATGTGACAATCTACAAAGAGTGGCAGAACAACATAGTCAAGGTGTGGCATCAGATTCAAGAGGTTATGAATATGCTTCTCCACAAATGGAAAACATGGTACTCACTGCACAAATGCAAGGAATGTCCCTAGAGCAAGAAACAAATATAGCTCCAGATCATGTGCTCTTCTCATGAATGGAAGAAGAAGAGGCAGTGTTTGCAAATGATGCATCCAAATCCAAGGCCCCACAAATGCAATCAGATTATAACACTCACTCTAAGAGGATATTCATGGGCGAACCAGTTATCTCATAGCCCAAAAGTGTCCCTAACCAAACTCCTAGCACCTCCTCAATTGCACAACAATCTCATCTGTGAAGGGGAATTTTTATAACAATGGATAAGGAATATAAGCCTTTGAATCCACCACCATTCAATGTGGTGGAACAATTAAAGAAATCCTTTGCTAATGTGTCTCTTTGGGATATCTTAGCTATTTTGGAGTAGAAGTCATTGCTGCAGAAGGCCCTACTCAAAGATGCAAGCACATAGCCAACAAATCAATCACTTAATGGAAAGGCCATTGATCCATCACCTCCGAACAAAGTCCTCAGAAAAAATGCAGAGGACTCCTCTACTGAAGTTAGAGGTAAGCCAAAACTGAAACCCTTTTTCCTTTAAACTCTTATTGTGGGTAAGAAATTTTTGCATAATTCCATGATTGATTCTAGAGCTAGTACCATAGTCATGCCCAAGAAGATAGCTGAAGCCTTAGGACTTAGCTATAAACCTTTAAACATAGGGGTTATGTAGCTTGATGGGAACAAGGTTGAAACCATAGGTGTCATTAAGAACCTCCCCTTGGCTCTATTCTCCTGCCCTAGTATCACAGTTCCACAAGATACTGTGATCATAGAAGTTTCCCCCACATTCGGTCTTTGCTTATCCCAAAAATTCACTTCCAAGATAGGTGGATATCTTTCCTTAGATTGGTCAAACTTAATCCTCAGGACCAAAAATGGTGCTAAAATGAAGATAGTGTCTAAACCTCTACATTTGGAACATGTAGCAAATGAAGCCATGATCAACTTTGAGACTGCTCACAGCTCTATCACCAAGGAGCAAATGTATTGTACTGAGCTACTAGAGGATGGGAAAGTGATTAGACACTAGATTGATTAGGAAGAGGTCCTCTTGAGTGAATATATAGGCACTGATCCTTTTGAAAATTATCATGCCACCGGATTGGGAACCTATGTCATCTATGATGAAGATCAAGTGATTTTGAAGGTCATGAAGGAATCTTAGGGTGGTCAAACCTCAAAGCTATGGATGTAGCATTTCAATAAAGCAAGATGTAAAGTTGGTGTAGGAGCCAAGATATGTTTATTGTCCCCATCCAATGAAAAGACCCTCAGGTCTTTTTGCTTTTAGTTTTCCTATTCAAACAATGAAGCTGAATATAAAGGACTAGTGTAAGATCTGAGTCTTGTGGAACTAATGGGTGTTAAGAAAATAATATTGTTCGAAGAATTTGAGCTAGTATTCAGTCAAGTCTGAGGGCTCTCCATAGCCAAGAATGTTCACATGAGATCCTATAGACATAGAGTTTGGGATTTCATTTAAAGCTTTGAAGCCTTCAATATCCAGACAGTGCCCAGAGAGAAAAATATAGATGCAGATCGCATGGCAACAATCGAATCTCAATTTGACTTGGTTCGTGACCTAATTCATAACATACACTTTGTATGAGTGATTTTCCAACTAGATATCCTAGATAATGACCATAGCTAGCAAGTGTTTGAAAGTGATGAACACATCACCTCATTCATACAGTAGTTAGGAGAATTGACTGAGCAACTCCAACTAAAATTTTTCAATGCCTATGAAGGGAAAATTATTCAGTTAAGGTCCAAAAAGCTTCCAAAAAGATTGATCACTCTCAAAAAACTAGTCGATTGTGATGATGCAATAAATGACAAGAGGAAGTTTGTAGCGGACAAAAGCAATGATGCAAATCTTCAGGTTGGGGATAGAAGGAAGCTCAAGGTCAGAAAAGATTTCCTACAGCATGATAAAGAAAGGCTCATCCATTTTTTGTGAAAAATATGGAGTAGTGGGCTAGTCATATGATGACCTTAAGGGAGATGCTCTCAAAATCATCCAGCATACTATAGAACTGATAGAAGGAGCAAAACCTATCCACTAGAAGCAAAGACAAGTAAATCCAAAGATTGAGGCATTGATGGCGCAAGAGTTGACAAAGCTAATTCAATCCTAGATTGTCTTCTCAATTAAGCACAACACATGGGTGTCGAACTTGGTTCCTATCTAAAAAAAGAATGGAGACATCTGCCTATGTGTTGATTTTCGGGACTTGAATAGAGCATCCCTAAAGGACCACTACCCCTTGCCCTCCATGGAGTCTATCTTGAAAACAATGGCTGGCTCATAAATGTTTTCTCTACTAGATGACTTCTCCGATTACAACCAAATCTGGGTAAAAGAGGAGGACCAAAATAAAACAATGAAAATTTTCCTATGTGAAAATGCCCTTCGGTCTCTCAAATATGGGAGCTACCTTCTAGATGGATATTTCTTATAGAAAATTGATCAACAAGAATATCTTAATCTACTTGGATGATCTGATTGTATTCTCTAAGTCTAAAGATGATCATTTTAATCATCTAGAAATGGTTTTTAAAAGATTCTAGGAGTTCAGGGTATCCTTGAACCCAAAAAAATGTGTCTTTGAAGTTCTGCAAGGAAAACTATTTGGACACGTGGTGTCCAAAGATGGAATTGCAATTGACCGGAGTGGGTGAAGGAAATTAGGGAGCTTCCCTTACCAGTCAACAAGAAGGGAGTTCGGTCCTTCCTGGGAAAGGTAAATTTTGTGAACAAATTCATTTATGATTTTGTAGGATTAATTAGACCTATTACCCTAATTCTCAAGAAGGATCAATTGTTCAAATGGACAGAAGAGGCTAGAGAAGCCTTTGAGAAGGTTAAGGATTCCATTTCTTTAGCTCATGTTATGGTAAACACAAACCTATCAAAGGACTTCATAATGTATGTATTCAGTAGCAAATCCAACATTGCTACTATTTTGACCCAAAAGGATGATGAAGGAAAGGGAGAACATCTGATAGCATTCCACTCCAAGACCTTAAAGGATTATGAAACAAATTATAACTTCATTGAAAGGAAGAAAATTTCCATTGTTAAGGGGCTCAAGAAGTTCTGAAACGTAATATCTTACAACAAGGTGGTAATATATGTCATGCATTCCAGTGTGTGTGAATACATTATGGAAGGAATCATAGAAAAAAGGGCCAATTGGATTACCAAAATACTTGAATATGACATTGAGGTCAGACCCACGAAGACCATACAGGGAAGAGGGTTGTGCAAGTATCTAGCACATGACAAAGATGTATCAGCTGAGGAGGAACAACCCGAGATAGTCCTAATGAATGAACCTGGGTCTGAAGATTGTTGGTTGGAAGATTGGACAAGATTTATGTTGATTGGGAAATACCCAATGAGGCTCCCTTCTCAGAAGAGAAGATTATATAGATTGCAAAATAGTGGATATACACTCATTGAAGGAGTCCTTTTCAAAAGAAACTTCAATGGCGTTCTCCTGTGATGCGTCACCATAGAGCAAGCAAAGAAAATTCTAGACATTTTTCACAGTAGTCCTGCGGGTGGAAATTTCTCTATGAAGACCACTGCCATCAAAATTATGTGTGCCAGATATTTCTAGCCTACACTATTTAATGACTCACACTCTTTGGTTAAGGCCTACAAGGAATGCCAATTCTTCACAGGGAGAAAGAAGAACTCAACAATGACCTTGAATCCAATAGTTATCGAGGAAACCTTTGCACAATGGGGCCTTGATTTTATTAGGATGATTAACCCCACTTCTAGTGCTAGACACAAATGGATCCTCATGGCTACAAAATACTTTACTAGATGGACTAAGGCCATGCCCCTGAAGAATGTGATGGAGGTGGAGATTGTGAACTTTCTCAAGGAACTAGTAACGAGATTTGACCCACTAAAGACCATAATATCCAACAATGCCAAGGATTTCGAAGGCTCAAAGGTATGCCAATTTTCACTCAATCATGGCATATTCTTAAAAAAATCTTCAAACTACTACCCACAGGGAAATGGTCTAGTTGAGTCAACTAGTAAAAAATTAGTTTGACTCATTAAAAGAATCAGGTCAGAACATCAAAAAGAGTGGCATAAGAATCTTCAGGCAGTGCTCTGGGTAGACCAGATATCTCCTAAGCAAGTCCTTAAGACTTTTCCATATGAGCTGGTATACAAGAAGGAAGTGTTATTGCTTGTCTCCATTGAAATTCCCATGTTATAGTTTCTCAAGTATCTAGAGGTTGAACATAATGGAGCCATGGAGGTTCGATTGGTTGAGTTGTTGGAGGTGTAGGAGAAAAGAGAAAAAGCCCTGACAACCATGAATAATTGCCAACAGGTGGTTAAAAGGTGGTTTGACAAGAAGACCTCTAACTAGGGTCTTAAATGGGGGGACCTAGTGCTAAGATTGAACAAAAGGGCCGCAAAGCCTGGCCTACATGAAAAGTTTGATAGCCTATGGGAAGGCCCTTTTTGCATTATTTAATGCAAGCAACATAACACATTTGAACTAGAAAATATAGAAAAAGAAGCATTGGGAATTCTAGTTAATGAAATTCACCTTAAATTGTTCAATTAAGCTTCATTAATGATTTTTCTAGTGTAGATATGTAATTATGTAAATTTCCTTTATGTTTTTTGTGTTTTTTTGTTCAGTTGGTCTTTCTAGAATGAACCCATACTGCAGAAGCAAATAAAGGAACTCATAATGTGAGTAGCAGAGAAAGGAAAAGAGAAAAAAATAATTTAAAAAGCTATATATTCATTATACGGTATTATATACTTTGATATTACATTTTAAAATGGTTCTCAGGCCATACTTTTTTAGTATATATATATAGTATGCATTTTTTTGAGTATGTATTAAAATCCTTTCAAGGCATATATACAAAAAATGGGAGAAGGGAGTTCATTCTTCAAACTAGGGCAGTAGGAGCATTAGCAACATTAGGAACAATTTCATCAACAAAATCTGGAACAACAATAGCAACATTAACAACAAGAGCGTCAACAACAATAATGGAAAGCGGTGGAGGATACAACAAGTTTCTTAAATAAGTGTACCACTTCATGTCATAGAACAATACCACATTGTAGCAACACAACAGGAAGTGGAAAGCATGAGTAACCCTTTGGCGCTGCTCTCCAATCATTATAATATGAAACCCACTCAAGAATGACACCCACAACACCACTGCATCTTCTTCAATGTGTCTACAGAGGTCAAAAGCCATGGGAAGACCAAGGCCATACACCACAGTTTTCCCAAATTTGCCAATGCCACCGAGGTAGCGCTTTGGGAAGATTTCCATGGTGAGTCATAGGATCATTGGCTTGGGTACTTGTATGTCAAGTAGAGAGGAAACAAAATGAGAGATAATGCTAGTATTTACCCTATACTCATCCTCATATTCTATGCAATCCATCCCTAGTATCCACTTCATTGCTATAATTTCTAAATAATGCTTTTTCTTCATCATGCATTTCAGACACCTCCTAGAAATTTCACCTAAAAAGGTTGCTTGCAACTTATTGCTAGTAATCCTAATTGGAGTATTCATTTCACCTATCTCTAATCCCAACTACCAAATACAAATTCTTCCCAATTACCAAGTGCAATTCTACTATTGTCTTTAGGTCTATTTATAGAAATATCCAAGGTACATGTGTGCAATAAGCATGATGTTGATTAGGTATTAACTCGAAAATCCTATCAAAAGCCAACTCGAAAATCCTGCCAAGAGAAAACTTGAGAATCCCACCCAACTATGTTTGCTGTGTACGAATTATCGCATGTGAGTTAAGGAGTTATTAATTAGCTAAAACCGGTGGCAACCCCAAGTGATCATCCTCAAGGTCAAGTGCTAATGTGTCACGCTGTGGGCATTTTTATTTCTCCAAGGATGAACTCAAATCTTTTTTGTGTGCTCATTATGATTTTGGCCTAATCATTCTTTTTAGGTTATTAATTGCAAAGCATGCGAAAGATTTTGTATGCCTTCAATCACTAGCTTAACTTCTTAGGAAAGGGAATCATAGGACATAATGACTAATCACCATTATGAATTATTGTATTTTCAAAAGGAAAATAATTCATTTCACATGAAAAAAAGAGTTGGCAGTACATGCCAAATTTATTGTAAGAAGGAAACCGTTGTCTACAACTCCAAGTCGAGAAAAGGCTAAGTGTTACATGCAAAAGAACATTACTGTGAATAGTTTTTTGAATACGCTATTCATCTCTAAGAGCTTTGAGTGTAATTTTTTTGAAGAACCTAAGTGAATTATAGAAAGTTTGAGCATTGCAAAGGTCCAAAAAATCTTGAAATGGCCCAGAATCCTTAGATGGAATCATAAAGAGAGGTGAACCAAGGATGTTTTGATGCCATGCATGTGGCACTAATGGCTAATATTTTCAGTGATGTATCTTATGCTTCGCTTGGAATACCAAGGAAGCCAAAGTGGGTCCACACGTGGGCCATGGACAAGAAATATCACAAGAACCAAACCCTGATAATAGAAGAATGGGATAACATTCATCACCCTATCCTTATAACCAACCCTAAGAGTCTTAGGGAAGTAGCTTGTGAGAGAATTAAAAAGGCCGCTAGCCAAGAGTATTTGGCATACAAGCTATGGTTCTACAATCTCCTGTAGTATATGGTTCCTTTTGTGCATTACTGCCCAAAACTAGTTCATGAGTGCATTGAACATTTTAACCTAGATACCAGCACCTTTGAAGGTTGAGAACTGAGGGTTGTGAGTAGTGTAGAGGCTATAAGGGATATGATATGCATCCCTACTAGAAGGGGCTCTAGAGAAAAAAGGATGGAGACATTCACTCCAAAAAGAGCAGAAGAGTTCTAGAAGACCAAAGATCTCGCTCTAGATTTTTATAACTGAGAAACCAAAAGGCCTAACGAAGATTTAGCAAAGTCGCCATAGATTCCAATCATGCACAACACTTTTAACTCAAACTTGCAGGAGGCCTTCTCTATGATGGATTTTGTTTGTGACATGGACAGTGATAGGTACATGGAATAATTTTAAATGGGTTTGGGTTTTTAGTTGAGGAGACAACATTCTTTATTTTGGTATGACTTCACATAAGTCATCATCTGGGAAATGATGAACCAAATCAAGGAATACAACACACAACATAAGTTCAAGTTTTCTTCTCTCCTTGCTCACATGTTTTTGCACTAGAACCCTGAATTCTTTAGAAACCGTATGGGCTTGGATATTTTTGATGAAAATAGAGTAAGAAGGCTAGTTTCTATGTGGACTCCCCTCCTTTTTGTAACTTATGATTACTATGCATTTTTAGAGTGTTTCTTGACTCTGATTTTGCAATATTTTAGTGAGGATGGAAAGCTTTATCAGCTTTCCATTGAGAAAATGGGGTGGATGTAGAGTTTCCATCCTCCTTGCGATTGGTTTCTCAGGGAGGATTTCACATTCATTAGGCTGCATGAATTTACTAAGGAACCATTCTGGCTCTTGGTGCATGTCACAAATAGGGTGTTGGCCCTTGAGGTGTTTTAGAATTTTTGATTATCGACAACAACTTTTGTGGAGGGAAAAATAAGAAACATTTTTTCTTTTTCCCTTTGAGCTTCAAAATGGTGATAATGGTAAAGAAGTAGACACATGGTTTGCTAGAAGCCAAGTTGGCATATTTGGGGCTGGTATTAATTTGTGACAAGTGGAAATATAACCCCAATAATGAATTAGTAGACCTAAAAGTTAAGGTGACTCACAACTCTTGTCATTACTAGGAAGCTCAGTAGAATCCATAGTCAAAATAAGATGATCTATTTGTGGACCTAGCCTACTTTCCTACTAAAGATTAGAGGTTGCCATGGCTCTCTTTCTATTTCCCTTTGGAGAAACCAAATGAGAAGCACCAAATGTGGGCCACCCTTTGCAATGAATTGGTCAAGCATTGGTAGTGGAGTGAGGAAAAAATTATAGACTTCTAGATTTATTGTCAAGAGACCAAATGCCTTAATTCCCCATTCCAGGAGGTAGACAAGGATGAAATATTTGATGATCTATGGAATAGAGGGAATGATAATACTGACACAAGAAATGATGATGATATAGATCCAGAGGAAGCTAAGGCATATATAGTGAAGGGAAAGGAGGTGAAAAAGGCCCCAATGTAGAAAATTGGAAAAGTGGCGAAGCGGCCCGACAAAGCTCCACCGAGTGCACAAGTGACTGCATCATAGCCAGAGGCCCCATGGCCATGCACATGGGCTGAAAAAAGACCCAGGGTATCCCAACAACCTTCAGAGGTCATAGAGGTGGATAATTCTCCACCCAATAAGAGGCCATGCACGGAAGCGACTTCTAGAGAAGGATCACAATCTTATGCACCTATGGTATCTTTCTCTCCCCCTCTTCTCACTTCACAATCTTTGGTTACCTATGTTGTATCTGCGCCCCCAATTACTTCAGGTGTCGGCCTTTCCTTTACTACTTCCATGCTCACAAGAGGTTTCTCTCAATTCTCCCAAATTGGACAAGCAACTTTTACTCCCCCATGATCGAATCCACCTTTCATCAAAGCCCAATTCGGATTTGCCATTGCCACCCCTTTCACTCCTATTGTGTCAACTCTGACTCAACTTTCCCAACAAATGGTATCCTCTGCATCTCCACTGTCGCCACCACTCCCCATGATTCCTTCTGTCACTTCCCAAATTGGGCCTTGGTATAACATTCCCCTGTTCTCCCCATTAACGGTCTCTCTGCCAAAGAAGACATCAACCAAGACCACAACTCTCTTGTTCCCTTTTTCTCTTCCTTCCAATGTGCCCTTCACTGGTGAGCTGATTAGATCACCAACAAAATTTATTTGGGAAGGAAACTAAACAAAAGGAACACGTGCTATCAAGGTCTAGAAGAGAAAATACAAAGATGCTACAAAGTCGGTTGAGCCATGTGTGCAGACCCTTTTCAATGAAGTTTAGTAGCCATTTCATTTTACAACCATGCATCCAAACACCATCAAACCATAGGGGGAGATGCAACCCTAGGATTATACGATGCATGTTGTAGGGATTGATTTACACGCAGCTCAACCACAAGACAAAGTTGAGCTAATGGAGGAAACCCAACGAATGGTGACTACTAACTTCCTCAAGCATAGTTGCAAATTGAAGAAGAAGGAAGATGAGCTCAAGAATGTCAAGGAAAGGATGGAGGTTCCACTGAAAAAAGAAAATGCAAGGGAAACTGAAATTACACGAATATCTCAGCAAGCATAGGTGGAAAGTGCCAAACTTTGGGGCGAAACTTGCAAAGTTCTAGTCCTTGGATCCCAACCTAGTTGTCAGACTGCAATAGAAAAACCAAGAATTACAAGGCCATCTAGCTCGAGTAGAGGGAGAGATGCAACAGAAAACTAAAGAGCTTTGGTAGTAGCAAGCTCAATTGGAGGAGGAAATGCAACAGAAAGATCAAAAGCTCTAGGGAAAAATAACTTAGCTCAAATAGGAGATCCATGAAGTAAAGCTTTCCTTGGAAAAAGAATATGGAACCTAGAACCAAGTTGAGGAGCTATTGCAAAGTAGGGACACCGAGTTGGAAACTCTGCAGGGATAGCTCTCTGTGAAAAACAAGAAAATTGAAGAGCTAACCCAGGATATCAAGTCAAAGGAGATGGAAATTGGTGTTTTGAAGAATCCTCCCCAACTCCTTGCTGCTCAATTGGATCTCCTTTCAGTAGCCCAGCAACTATGCATCTCCTACTAGGAGAAAGTCAATAATTTTTGTTTGAATCTTCAGTCAGTGCTTCAATTCATGGAAAAAGTAGCAGGTTTGAGCAGGGAAGTGCATGGAACAATTGAACAGTTCCCACAGTTCATTATGGAGAGGGTTCCCGAGGTGAAGAATTTGCTAGATAAGTTGTACACGGTGGTGAATGAAGACTTGGTGAATGTAGGAATTGAAGATCGAAATTCAACGATCCAGAAGGTGAAAGAATTCATCTGTTGCCATGCAACCATCCTCCATGCCAGCAATTGCTCGACAACACTGAATCGAACTATGAACAGTATGTGAATGAAATTATCCCAACTGAGTCAGATGGGCTTTCCCTCCCTGTTTCTCTCTAATGATTCAGTGGCCACAATGGAGCATATCACAGCAAAAATTGAGGAAAAGCAGTAGGATTTATCCACCTTTCAGAATTTCAGCCAACCCCTACTATTGAGGACATTGAAGGTGTCACCCATTAGATGGTGCAGCTGCTCTTTCAACTCAAGTCCAGGACTAAGATATCCATGGAGCTTCCCTTCAAAGAAGTAATCGATTTACATGAGGCACAAGATAATTTTCATGCCATATAAATACCATCTGAGGCTGACTGGCTGCCTCTGCAGACCGTGCTCTCAAATCTCTAACTCCATTGCCCATTGAATCGGGCTTTGGTCTTCAAACCAGAAATTTTGGGTTCCCATTCTGCAGGCGAAACACCCCTAGTAGTCACCAAAAGTTGTGGATTAAAAATCCCTTGAGCTCCCTTCGGGTTGATAATATTGTTTTTCTTAGCCCCGACCCACACCTCATATGTTAGAATATCTCTGAGCCCTTTTTGAAGAGCTTCACCCACTTCCTCCATGTGTTTGCCGCACGCTCCTTGCAAAGGTTTATCCCCTTTCTTTTTTATCGAGCCCCGCCATGCGTCCATGTGTCAGTAGCACGGGCCTTTGCAAGCCTACTCCCTTTTACTTCTCTACCGAGCTCCACTCGCATGCCACATAGCATAATTCCACGGGCACCTTTTGGCAGACCCCACAATCAATGCTCAAGACAAAGACTCCTCCATGTGTCATCTTCGCAGGGATTTTCAACGCAGGAGAGGAAAAATGAACAACAAGCTATGTCCTGTTGCCACATGTCCTAACAAACTCTATGGGTGAGCAACACATGTCTACATGGGAATTTTGCTTCTTCCACACTAGGACCATAGTGATCATTTGTAGGGGGATGCATCTAGTTTGAGGGCAATTGCATTCTATGATTCAAAATATTTTTTGTTGATATGGCCATGGGAAATCATTGCGATGGATATCATTTCTCGTGCTGAGGAATATTTTTTATTACTGGCTCTCAGGCGGTGGGATGATTCTCTTTATATGCTACTTCAGCTTTCCGAAAAAGAGTTCTGAGTTTGGAGAATACACAAAAATTGTGGAAAGACACCAGGCCTTTGTATTGTTTTTGATTGTTGTATTAATATTCACAGACTATGCCATTGTTGTTCGGCCTTTCTATTTCTTATCTAATTGATAAAACATTATACTGTGTTGTTATTATACTGAGTAGTTTATTTGCAAAACTTCTATAATTTCAATATAAGTTTGTTGATTCAGACCATGTCTTGGAGTATTCTTTTCATTGAATGTGTATGGAAGTTATTTTATGTTATTTGATAAACTTCTTAGGCTTTTCATCTATGCTCTTTGTTATCTTTGGACATGCAAATTGTTGAACGGGCCCTTAAATCCCATTTGAAAGGAAGATTTACCATGCCCATACTTAACTTGTGGCTCATTGCCTTAGGTTAGATCTTTATTTTATATATCTACTTCCTTTTCCCATTCCAAACCCTTAAATACAGAAGGATCCAGCGTATTTAAAAACCTAGAGGTCACTCAGTTTAGCGCAATTGGTCCCCCCATTAACTGAGTTTCCCATAAGGTTATTGCTTGAAATTTTTAGCCATCAACAAAACACAGTGAACACTTATACACTAAACAAAGAAATCAACCCTTTTTAACATGGGATCATGGTGTGTTGACATCTAAGTATGATGAGGTTCTATATTGTGATGAATTTCCCTTTTATTCCAATGTTATTTTAAATTCATCTCAGTAGTCATGCACAGAGGATGACATTGAGGATGCAAAATTTGAGAGGTATGTTGATGATACTGAACACACATCTGATTTATTATTGCTTGGTGGTAATTTTGAGCAAAGACATAGTAGCCTTGATTTTGAGCAAAGAAATAGTAGTCTTGTTGATTTGGATCCTCAACCAAATGCTGAAAATTTTCATCAAGGTGGTAAAAGAGAAGTTTATGAGATTTTGGAAAGCCAGAGAGATGTTGATGATAGGTATGTTTGCATGCATTATAACAACAATACATCAAACTTGCAAAATCTTGAAATTTGTGATAAAAGATGGAAAAATCAATTCTTGGTGTTTGCTAAAAAAAGAAGTGCAAGTTTTATCTAGACTAGATAGTACACATAGGCATGTGGAAATCATAATTCAAAATCTGCCAAGAAGTCAAAATAGGTTAATATTTCCCTTGCTAATTTGCTAACAATGAAGAACATTATGGAAGAAATTAAAACAATCTACTTGCACATGATGTATGATAAAGATATAGCTACCAAGTTTGTAGATGAGACTATTGAATGAACAAGACAACTGAGGGGTGGGTGAATTAGTTATATCTTATCAAAACATCAAAAACCCTCATTAACATTCAAATCCACATTCATTCATTAAACCTTTAATCTATTATGATGAATTAGCATGAAAAGAAAATAATAGAAAATGAAAAAAATTTAACACCATACACAAGAGAACACCAAATTTATGTGGAAACCCTAAGCAGGGAAAAACCAAGGTAAGGATTAGCTCACAATATAAGTAATTGCAAAACTAGTTACAAGGGATCATTTCCAAAATAGGACACACTGTCCAGAAAGGCTCATTATCAAAATAGAAATAAAACATAGAGAAGAAATGATACACAAAGAACATAATCTCAATGCAACATAAAATCCACCATAATATCTTCAACACCTTCACAATCTATTTCAATGTTTTCAAACACCTTCTACTCTTTGCATCTAGTAGTTTAACACTTGAAATTTTGCACTGTTTTGCTCAATTTTGTACCTTACAACTCTGTAATTCACATCATTCACATAACATACTTTGCAATATCATCTATCTTCACCTCCTTCAACAATTCAGCTCATACTTATACTATCCTCAACCTTGAAACCATTTCCAAGGTCGTCTATGTACCTCAAATGTGCAAATTCAAATTAGGTCAGCGCTAAAACATTTCCATGGTAGATAGAAATGAATGTGCACCACATCAAAACTTAAATGGGACCCAAATCAACAACACCACTTAAACACACACTACCACAAACAATATGTATCCTTCACATGTAGTGTAAACACCAAGTCATTCATTACCCATGCAAACACCTTTAAACATTTAAGTACATGCTTCCTCAAAATCAAATACAACTTGTGAACCACACACCATGCTTGAACATGATCTAGAATATTCCTCAAACATCCTGAAAACAATCAAACTCTGCAACAATTTCCACCTAAAGAATGTACAAACCTAGTACACTCAGACAACACTACCATAACTGTTACTTGAAAAACTATCTTTCAAAGCACCAAACCTCAAATCCTCTTGACTAAGGTAAACTACCAACACCATCAACACACCTTTAGAATCGCAAGACCTAAAGTATAACTACAGAGAAACTTGGAGTAAGAACATTTCTCCTAGACACCTTTGCAATGCAAAGTCACACACTAGTGAACATGACTTCTACTATATGATGATCTAGAGCATACCATCTCTTGAATATAATATCTCTAAATACCTCTCATCAACATATCTAAATTGCATAGGCAGATCTTCAACCTAGAAGAAATGCAAAGAAAAACCAAAAAATCTCTTTGTAACCCAAAACAACACTGCAACACATTGTTTCCTCTTTTAATCAAATTTTCTCAAAAGCACATGGAAACCAAGCACCAAAGACACATCCAAAACATCTTAATCACTACTTCATCCATAGACATAAGCTTATCAAAGTAACACCAGAGGTTAACACCATTACCTTAAGTGATGACTACATAATGCAACAAATCAAAGCATAGACAACACCAACTGTTCATCTTCAACACCAATCTTCCTCAACACATACAATTGATCAATGACAACATAATATTTTTTACATCAATGACAACACCAATATGCACATACTTGAAATAGAGACTTTTCCCATGACCAAACAATTAAGGGGGGAGGTTAGAGAGATCACCATTGATCTTAATTCCATGAAACTTTCTTGGGAGGTATCCAAGAGACACTTCTTGAAGAAAATGATCAAGGTTCAATAGTTTAGAGAGGAGAGTAGAGAAAGGGCCAAGGAGGTTAAATACAGGGAAAACTTTAGTGGAAAATTCTAGGAATCAACCAATTTGAAGTTGGCGAATTTCTTGCACCCAACAGGGTGTCCAAATCGCCCAGATTTTATGAACTATAGGTCCAATGCATGTCCATTCACCAATGAGTTTTTTTATGAGGCATATTTAAGCAAAAAAATTTCCATTGTAAAACTACATGTTTCAATTGGATTGACTAATATTTTTTCCTAGAATCCTAAAATCATTTAATAAAACACCTACATATTTGCCAATACTATTAAAACGACATTGTATCAGGACCCATTTCACCAATTAAAATTTACAAATAGTTGCTTGTGAAGACCCATTTCACTAATTAAAATTTATAAATATTTGCTTATGAGGATCTATTTTTCCAATAACATTAAAAAATAATTACATATGAGGACACATTTCACCTTGAAAATCACACTGTATCATTGTATAAGCATGCAGGATTCACCAAATTTTTAATATACCATTTAAAAATCCCGCAGAATTCGCCAAATATGGAATCATGGATTGATATAAATACAATCGAAAGTTTCATTTATTCTTACACATGTTTTTCGGTTCTAAGGTTCTACTTCTCGATTCAAAAGTCAACAAAAGCCGAAAACGTAGACTTAAAGGTGAGTGATCATTTCTTCATAGTGTTATTAGTTATAATAATAAGTTTTCTTTATCTCTTTTTCATTCTTGCTTCAATCTTAAAGATGATATTGAGTAGGGAATGGGATCTATATTATTATTCTCTATCCTTAAACAAGAAGATATTTTTTCTAATTTTTATTCAAAGTGAGATGAATATGTCAAGCGAATCAGAGATCAAAATGTTGAGTGACTCGAGTAGTAAGGGTAAGGCTCATGCTGTTCCTCAAGGTGGTGAAGAGACTCTTACCTCTCCTCAAGGTGGTAAGGCTCTTGTCACTCTTCAGACTCTGACTGCTCCTCAGGGTGGTGAAGAGACTCCTACCACTCCTTAGGGTGGTAAAGAGACTAGGAGGCCATCAAAATGCTAAAAACTTAGACTACCATATAGTCTTACTTTGGAATTGCCAAAACTTTTGATCCATCAAGTTAAAATGGAGCTACATCATCAAATCTTCCACCAAATATTGGTAGCATTCACAATACCTCACCGCCACCAGAAGGTCAAGTTGAGATTGTCATTTATTTAAATCAAAATGTATCAAATTAGGATGGAAATACTGTAGAATATGTTCCAAGGGATTCCCTAGGCATGGTTAGCCAGAATGAGATAATTGACTTGGATGAGGATGATGATGTTGGTAGCAAGAAAAGAAGAAGCAAATCAAAAATGGGGTGCAAGTGGGAAATGACAAGGAATTTTCAACTTGCTTGGTTGTCAAAGTACCCATTCATGGTACCAATGGGGATTGATAATGCAAATGATATTGAAAAGGAAAAATTGGGAAAATGTACGATTTGTAGTTGGAAATGTGGAAGAGCCAAGATGTTGCAACTAAAGATTGACACTATAGAAAAGAATATCGGTAAAGTTTATGAAAAACAAATCATAGATGAAAAGGAACAATCAGTCATACAATGGAAATCAAAGGAAGAATGTCTTCATGTTAGGTATGTCGTAGATTATGAAGAGCATGAAAAAATAATTTTGAACATTGCTTCATGCAAAGGTACACTAGAGGCTCAATTTGGAAAAGAAATGGAAGTAGCAAATATGTCAAAAACTATTCAAATGAGTGTTATTTTTCATATTTTGTCTAGAGGGCATCCTATGATAGCCTACCCAAAATATTCTGGTTTATTCTCTTTTTTTAATGTTCCTCACTATCCCTTGTCACATTGGTCAGTAAATGTTGAATGGGAATGGGAAAACTATCTTGTTGCAGCTGAAAAGGAGATTTAAAGGAGAAATTAAAAGAGTCAAATTTCATTGCATTATCTTTAGATGAAGTTATTGTGGTAGAAAATACTTCTTGGGTTTATATGCATTTGTATACTATAGAACAACATGTTCACCAAGCTCATCTTCTCTGTGTTCATAAAATGAAGGATAGTTCAACATCACAAAATATATTTGAACTAGTCAAGAAATCTTTGAATGAAATTTTAGGTATGGATGAGTTGACAATTGCCAAAAAGTTGGTGTGTGTAGGAGTTGATGGAGCTATAGTGATGCAAGGTCAAAGGGTCGATGTTTGCACAAAGTTACAAACTACTTGTGCACCATACATGCTTGGTATTCACTGCATGGCCCACATAATGAATTTAGCATTCAAAATTGTAAGCAAGTTTCCTATAGTATTAAAAGTTGAAAATCTAGTCTATGAGATCCACACATACTTTTTCTGAAGTCCAAACATTTCGTAGAATTTCAAAATTTTGTTGAGGGAATAACAATAGGAAACAAGCTTCTCAAGGATGTCAATACTAGATGGATCTCCCTACATGGACCAGTGCACTGAGTTCTTTCAGAATATCAATCCTTGATTGGAGTGATGTACGAGCATCACAGTACAATAGACAAAGCTCCTGGCCTCTTACATAGGTTAAGCGATATAGAGACACTCTTGACTTTAGCTAGTCTTCTCCCCATGTTGAATGAGATGAACAATCTTGTGAAGAAAGCCCAATATAGAACTATGTATATTCATGAATATGCCAATCTATGTAAACATACATGCTTGGCCCTCGATCATCTATATCTAGATCTAACACAAGATGGCCCAAATTATTTCATGTGGCAGAAAATTACTGATTTGAATAATCCTAAAAATTATTTACAGTTTAATACAAGTGGGAACTTATGTATCTGTGTATGTGGATATGAGATACCAATGTACCATTGTAAGATAGCCAGGTGCTCTAGCAGAGAAGTAGTTGTTAAGGAGGAAGATTTTAAAGGCATTGTTAAATCTGTTGGTGATCATTTGAAGGAAATTGCAAAATCTCTTTCCTCAGAGATACGTGAAAGATTCCCTTGACATGAAATACTTGAAGCCATGGGTATTGTGTATCCTCAATTTTGGGAAAATCGAGAGAACCTAAAATATTTTCATGATCAAGTAAAAATATTGATCGAACAATTTTCAAAAAGTGTAACATACGATGAGAAAAAAATAGAAGGAATTTTCAATGAAGCGAAGCTTAGAAAACAATCTGGGAGATTTGAAACAACTATGAGGGACCAGTATAAATCCATGGGAAAGGAGAAGGTCTTTGAATCGGGATCAATAAAAAAGGTTTGGACAAACTTAGGTCAGAGTGAAATAGTGGTTCGATATTAGAATATTTCAAACTTGCTAATTTATGTCAAACAATGATATTGGGGTCGGTGGAGGATGAGAGAGTTTTCAGTACATTGGGGTTTTTGAAATCAAATTTAAGAAACAAACTAGACAAGAATTTGGAAATTTTCTTGAGGTTGAAAGCAATTGCGTATGTCTTTAATTTTCCTTTTGAAAGGTCACTCACAATCTGGAGGTCCACATGTGAAAGAAGAAGGACCAGGTTGTGCAACACTCCAATTCCAAAAATTGGTACTAGTGGTAGTGGCAGTGGTAGTGGCAGTGTGACTAGGATAGATGAAATTGACACAAATCACACAATGAAAGTTGAATTTGAGACACAGGTCAAAGAAAATGAAGAGGAGACTTGGAATCAAATTCAAGATGACTCTTTTACTTTATTTGATGATGAATGTCAATTTGAGGACCCTGACTCTATTTGGGAAATGGAAGAGAATTAGTAGCTTTTAGGTATTTATACTGCACTTCATGGAATAGTTTTCATTGTTCCATACTCTAGTTGATGATATTTTATATTATGTTTAATGAAATTGTGAATCATTGCACTTCATGATATTTTATTTTATATTTCACTTCATGAATCATATTCCAAACTCAAATTGTAGTTTATGATATTTTATGTTGTATTCCATGAAATTGTGATATTTCATAGTTTATATTGTATTTTATATTTTATATTAGTCCGTACATAGCATTCAATGAGGTGTCAAATGATGACACCTTTCAAAGGAAAGATAAGTCCATAATGTTGTGTGTTCGTTGAAACTTGGAACCTTAGAACCAAAGTCTGAAGTTTCAAAGTTTTCAAAACCTCCAACCCATGGACATGGACTAGAAAGATGACCAAGAAAGACTTGCAACTCAACAAAGTGAATCATCAACCAAGTGGGGGAATCGGGAAGTTATGAAAATTTAGAACTTCATGACAAGGTTATAAAACTCTGAGGACTAGCGACTAAGGTTAGGAAAATCCAAAAAAGTTATATTGTATTCCATGGTATTGAATTTTATATGCAATTCTGCATCATTTTTAAAGAACAACACTTATCACACTACTTATAAATTCCTATTGCATTTCCATTCACACAATCTTTGATAAATAATTGAAAGGAATATTATTAATCCATTCCTTGAACAAAATCTAACAGTTCAACATCCATAACTTATAAGTTATAAGCTAACAGAATCTAACAGTTCAACATAAATAACTTATAAAGGCATCCACCCAACTTAAACAATAAAATCTTAAACTACCAAATCACCTAAATTATACTGAGAAATCCTTACGCATCCATCACCATAAAAGCTTTATTCACAAATAAACATTCCACAGTAATGAAACTAACCAAAAATCTATCATTCCAATAATAGACAATCCATTGGAAAACTACTCAGCAAAAGCACAATAAATCCACATAGTACACACCATAACTCAAAGATTACGCATGCATGAACTTACCGTTGTCTTTCTATATTGAAATAACAAAAAAGCAATAAAAATAGTAGAGTTTTTTTTGTATTGATAATGGTTTCTTGAAGACAACCATTTTAGAAATTAAAATAAAAAGTCTTTGAAGTATCAAAAGAGCCAAATTAAAGAAAATAACATAAAAAATAAAAACTAAACAATGGTCCCACTCCCAGCACCGACTCCTTCACTTTCAATTATTTCTACCTCCTCTTTCAGTAATGCTTCCTATGCCTTTACTCTTTGCCTGTATTCCTAGTACTTGGTGATAATTGCAATAATGTCCTTGCTCCCTGGCGTTGTAGTAATCTGTAATCTAGTTCTCCATTTGCCCAAAGCATTTTTAGACTCAACAAACATCTGTGATCTTTTCTCTTCTCCAGATTTATAAGTCTTCAAGCATATATCCATTCTATTGAGTTTTGAGAAGGACTCCCATTTCACTATAGCAAGATCAACTATTTCTTTATTGAATATCTCTCTAAACTTCAAAGAGATCTCTCTTATATCTAGAATGTTTTCATCAAACTCATCAATAATTTCCACTCCCAAAATACAACAATCTTCTTTAATTTCCACCAAAATTTCATAATATTGATCAAGTGTGTTATTAATTTCCTTCACCAGATTATCATGCATATTCAATTTCCATTCCAATGAAACAGACCAGGAAGGGTCTAGCTCCTTAGGATTATTCACAATTTTCTCACCAATTAATATCTCCAAATCCATAGAGTTCAATTCTTTCATTTCCTGAGAGAGCACATAGAGGTCCTAGTTTGATCTTTTTTGAGCTACTGAAGTTTTGTTACTAACTCCTTCCTCTTGTTAACAACTCAAGTGTAAAAGGGCACAAATTTATTTAGAAAGAAGATGGCCTCTTGAGATATTTTATCGATCCCCTCACAAGCAGCTTTGGAATAGCTCAAATTCTTTTTAATTTGCTCTATGGTGAGCACATCAATTCCCTCTACTTGAGAACTTGAGGCTTCATCAGATGTAGGAGGAGTGGCCATGGAAGAAATAAAGTTACTCAATGTGAGGACTTGAGATTGCAGTTTTATATTTTCTTTCCTTTGTTCTTTCACTCTTTTAATCAAGGTATTGATTTAATAATTGGCATGGTACACATCACCTTCCAGTTTTGGATGCCCCCATATCAACATGTATGACTTTTTAGTCCACCTCCATTATTTCATCTTCATTTAAATCCTTCACAGGGTCAACAATTTCTAACATTTTATTTCCAAAAGTAGCATCAATCACCATCCTTGACATCCTCCTAGTTTTCTTAGGTTTTGAAGAGATTTGGAATAACTTTCAAACTATATACACTCCAACTGTCATTGTAGGAATATGTTTTCTCTTCTTCTCCACTACTTTTTTCAGCCATCCTGGGGAGGCTACTACCAGACCATAATTTTCATTTCCACTAATATTTTATTTAGGAGCACAAGGAGTGAAAGGTGGATTATCAAGTAGAGAAGAGGGAAATTCAAACAAAGGAGGAAAGATATTATCTTCAGCGATCTGTTGAAAGACAGCTTCAAAATCTACAACCACAAGTTTTTCTTGATTGGTCTTCTTCTTAGGGGTAGGAGAAAGCACACTATCTTGTTCACATATGCTCTTCAACTTGACTGTTTCTTTTGGCCTATCACCATCACCTCCTGATTGATAACTTGCACTAGAGGACATAACAGAGGGTTTCCCCAATGATACACTTGCACTAGATGCTTGCGTAGACCCCTGTTCATTCTTCTGTGACGACTTAGGCTCCTGAACAGGACCAGCAACTTGCTGCCATTTCCCATCCAACCAAAATTGGGTTCTTTTAAGCACTAGGGCAGTACACACCCTCATATCTGAAATTTCACTTTGGCTCCAATCAACCCTAGGGTGGGATTTATTAGGCAATTTTTCATATGCAGGATCTATGATTGTTGAATTCTCAACTAGATTTTTAGGAATGTGAAATGACAGATTGAAAGCCTATATATGTTTTAGTGTTAGCCTCATATAATCTCTTCTCAAAACTTCATTCTCATTGACACAATCTTCCTAGAAATCATTGATAGATGGGTGATGCCAATATAAGCTCCCTCCATAGAGATTCTACTTCACAAAACCCTTACTATCAAAATTAGCTCTCATAGATAGATTCTAGAGGTTATATTCCTTGAGAATTCCTTCAGCTCCCCTAGCCATCTAGTTTTTTTTGCACATAAAAGAAGGGGTCTCCAATGGGAAGACATACCCTTGTTTCACCATGTTCGTATACTTAATATTAACCATGGCCATTTTTCAAAAAAATTCCAAAAATATCAGTAAATCTTTAGGATACCAAGGTAATTTAAATGGGGCTTTCTCAAAACCCCCTATTCTCAAATAGGAAAACTTATCAAATTGGATAAAAAAACTCCCAAATTTTGATACAAGAGAAATCGATTCACGGAAAAGGTGCATTTCTGGATTTCCATCTAGCTTCCTCACAACCTCCATTAAAAATGCATCATTGACACGAAAAAAATCACCCATTCCAAATTGTTTAGTGAACTGAGAAAGGTGTTTATACACAGGCATATCAGAAGTGGGGGTTCCTTGTGGCTCCAACCCAAGCAAAAAGGATCTCTAACTACCTACAATGTACGTCAAGTAAGAACACATATGGAAATTGATAGTCTTATGGAAATTAATTAATTGCTCATTCAAATGGAAGCAAATAACTTAAGCCCAGTCAACGAAAATGTTCTCATCATAGACTATCAAGATAAACCAGCACATCCGATCCTCAAATAACTCAACTTGTGCATTCCCAACAATGTGGTGCAATAAAGAAATATCATTTGCAATTTCTCCCTTAAAATGCACTCTTCTAAGTTTACTTGGCAATTGTGACTTACCTTTCTTTTCAGACTTCAACCAGGTTTTGGCCATGGAGTTCTTACACCAGCCCTTATTTGCTTTGAAAAAATCACCTACCACTATGACATACATGTCTTCTACAAGTTCCCTTTCTAGAATCCCCAGTGCGTAGGAAATAGCTTCAGGAGAAATTTTTGCAATTATAGTCCCATCCGCAGCTTTAATTTCTCATGTCTTCAGAATGTACCTTCTTGCACATGCACTTATCAAGTCCACACTCAACACAGGTTCTAGAAACCCTCTAGCATGAGCTAGCTCACTTTCTAAGAGTTTTATATCTAGCTCAAACTTGTCGTCCCTCTCCAGGCATGCCCAAAATCTGTCTAACTTAAAAGGTTCAAGCGTCATATCCCTTACGCTGACCCAATGTTCACTCTACATGAGCACAAATTCATGAAGAACAAATGTTTACACTTAAGAAGTACTAGCCTTGGAAAGGAATGATAATGCAAGCTAAATGTTTGAGTAAAAAGAATGTTTGCACTTGAGAAGTATTGGCCTTGGCAAATAATGATAATGCAGGATAAATGTCTGAGTAAAACTTTGCCACCTACTTATGCCATTATTTTTTATAAGATGTGATTTAAATGTGGCATTCAATTTCATTCCTTGAAAAGATAGCCTTTAAACTTGCATTCTTTTGGAAATTCCTAAAAAGACAACTCAAGTTTAGTCCATGCATAACATTCAATGAGATGTCAAATGACGACGCCTTTGAAAGGAAAGATAAGTCCATAATATCACGTGGTCACTAAAACTTGGAACCTTAGAACCAAATTTTGAAGTTTCAAAGTTTTCAAAACCTCTAACCCACTAACTAAATCCACACACCATAACTCAAAGGTTACGTATGTGTGAACTTAAGTTACTCAACAAAGTGAACGAAGTCGGGGAATCGGGTAGTTATGAAAATTTAGAACTTCATGACAATGTTATAAAACTCAGAGGACTAGCAACTAAGCTTGCTTTTCTCCCTTATTTTTAGTCTACAACCATACATCAAATGTTCATCGAATGGTTGAGTAATTTATGATATAAATAATAAACATGTGTTTTAAAGTTTTTTAACCATTAATGCGCTCGGATTGACATCAAGGCCTTTATAAAATGAATTACGATGTCACATTAATAGCACATTAACACTTAATGTTACAAAGGACTTAATAAAATGAATTACAATGTTGAATTAATAACGCAACCATTTATTTTATTACAACTGAATTATAGTGTCACATTATTACATAGTACAAATACAAATGTAAATGCAAGCACCAATCTTCTATTGGACCACTGGTGAAAACATAAATGTAATACATGTGTATGAAAATAAATGGGACTTGTCGGGTCAACCATGTGCTCTGAAAATAAATGCATGGGACTTTTGGGATCAGCCATGGTGTCTAAAAATAAATGCATGGGGAAAGGCGAGCTAATCAAACCAGGGAAATGGGAGCTATGAAGATACAAAATGTACTTCTCCCCTTTGAAAATTAGATTCATGCAGAAGATGAGGGGTTGTAAAATTGCTCCCATCTTCTACTTGTAGCTTCCATGCACTAGGAGAGCACTTATCTCCATTAGAGCTCCTCATCCTGGCTCAAAACTTGTCTAAGAAGTCAGGTGAACCAAATCAACTTCTTTCCAATTCCACCCATTCTAAACTTGAAGGAAATTGGCCTTTTACTCTATAACTACATAATTGTAGGCACGAGAATTTAGAGTATCTTCAATAATGCCATATCATCTTCTTCCTAAATCCTATTCCTTATTAACCCTACAAAATGAAAACCCTTATGACAATTCAAACATTGCACTCAATAGTAAAGCCTTTAGCCTTCAAAAAATGATTTCAATTTTCAGTTGTGCTCACTATCCTTATTTATAGGCCAAAAATGATGCCAATAGTGCCACTACCAGCCTGGTCCCTGTGTACACCTCACACGTGTCACATGTGAGGTTAGGTATAATCATGATTCATAATCATGATTCACGCAAACCAAAAAACCAACTTAAATTTTAATCGATTCGTGTAACTTAAGCCTTACATTTATTTAAATGTTTAATTTGATTGATGTCTAGACTCTAAAAACCTCACTACATGCAAAATGTACTTCAAGTTGACAAGCTGTCAATTGTCAAAATTGCCAATGCCACTCAAAGTTCAAACGTATGAAATCATTACAAATCTTGTTTCACTAGTCATTTAGTCATGCATTGGCAGCAAATTCTAAACCGTTGATCATTGTAAATCTAATGGTTAAAGGGTAATTTCAGAGGTTGAAGTTTGCAAGACTAGCACTTTGTGCATTTCATTCTAGAATGCAACTACAACCATACATCAAATGTTCATCGAACGTTTGAGTAATTTATGAATTATGATATAAATAATAAGCATGTGTTTTAAAGTTGTTTTAAACTTTAATGCGCTAGGATTGACATCAAGGCCAAAGGGTCAATAACTTAATGTTGTAAAGGACTTAATAAAATGAATAATGATACCGAGAACTGAGGGAGAAGGTCAATGAAAAATTAGAAATCAATAACATTTCGGTAAACCCTAACAAGAGTGACAACTTTTAGTGTTTATAATGTTTTTTTGTCAATTTGATGGTAACTTTTGTTTTTCATTTGTATTTATTTATGTTTAACTTTTAAATTTGCATGCAATTATTTCATAAATAGATAATACTTAATTTCTTAAAGGAAAAAAAAATTGATTTGAATAGATTCATAGACACTTAACTCAGAAAATAACTCGTGCTGCAGGATATCTTGTTGTAGGAAATCCTAATTTTCCTCATACCCTTGATTCTCAACTTGTTTTGCAATATCAACAAGATCTACCAATGTTATGTTTGTTGCTTTCTCAAATATATCCTCTTCCTCGACATTCACCTACCCCATTGGAGCTTTTGTGTCCCCCTATGATATTTCTCTAAACTTAGGACTTTCCTGCAGAGGCATATCAAAGGTTGGCCCGACTGGTCTTGATTTCCTCGAAGGGCTTTCACATTTTTCTTTGGCTGCAGGATGAAAAATTCCTTCCTTCCACTTCCTAGAGCTGGGTACTTATTTTCCTATCGGATGCTTTTTAGCTTTTCATTTTCTTGTTTCTGCTTCTCTCTTTTGTGCCCTAGTTTTCATTACGATGCCATGTGGAACATCATCATCAAAATCTGGGGAGGAACTTTCTTTGTCTGAGTGCTCTGTCTCAGAAGAGCTAATCTATATGGTTTGTTCTGTTATAGGAGGGTTTGCACTACGGCCTTTCTGATTCTTAGCTAACATGATTGAAAGAAGGTGGTAAAGCACGTTCCGCACATTCATCCTCCTCATGTGTCTCATGTGATTCAAGAGTTTAAAATGCACTAAATGTAGATTTTACTGGCATCCCTCACAGGTGATATATTTTATGACATGAACAACTATTTTCTTCCATGGCTCAGGCATAGTGGCTTTTTTTGCACCTTCTTTATCCACACTCAATGGAGGGTCACCAGGTTCTATAAATTCAGCACTAGCTAACCTAGAGTCTCTGGAAGCAGGGTAATCTTCACTATCGGTTGGTAACCCTATAACCTCTCCAATTCTTTCTTTAGTAGCCAATACTTCTAGCCATTTTACCGTGGCTTTTCCCTTAAATAATGTCTGGGTGAATTCTAGTGCAATTTCTTCATCAAAACCATCCAGCTTTAGGAAGTAGTCGAACTAGCCATGTAGTTTTTGAATTTAGCTTGTGAAGGTGCATCCTGCAGTAATACCTCATGAATCATGGGTTCATTCTTTATTAACCCTCCTGTTGGAAATAGGATGCCATTTAATTGCAAATCCTAAAACATTAATTATTTCATGTATCTCCTAGTTTCTTGGAATGTGTTCAACAACACTAAGATTAGGATGAGAATAATATTTGGATGAAATAAATCATGAAATTGACATTTGTATTTATTCCTAAATAATAGGAGCATGTGGGTGCACACATGGTAAGGTGAAACTCACCTTGTGTTCAGTTAACTATACGGAGTAACAGTTAACACTTCTGAATGCATGTAAAGATCCTAGAAGTTAGGATTTGATAAGCCTGCATTGCCGTGTCTGCCATGGTTCGCCTGACCGTCACCGCCAAGTTGGGTTAAGTTCACTACCAAATTAATCAGCTTAGTTTAGTCTACCAAGCCAAGAGTCTTCGCTTTGCATGCAAGTACATGCTGTAATGCATGTTTGGTTATTTTGAGCGTAGTTAGCTTCCGCTAACTTGTAATGCATGGCTAATAACATTGAGTTGTATGACGTATAACAGTGGACTACCTCCGCCATCAAGCGGGATGACCATTCTTTGGGAATGGTGTTGAGTAATGTTTCAGCTAACAAGAAATGACTTGGAGCCAACTTGGGCGCCCAAGTTGCTTTCTTGGAATTACCTCCTATGCATGTTGAGATATTTCTAAAGGCTCAGTTAAGTGGGACCTCTTGTTTCATCTTTGAGGAATAGCTTTGGAATTATCACCGAAGTGAAGGAGAAGTTGTAGCTTCAGTTTGGGACACCCAAATGCATGATGCACATGTTGTAAGCTTTAGTCTTCACTGAAGAACTCTACTTGAAGGAATATGGCGTACCTTTTCAAGGGCTTGTGCTTATGCATTGTAATTATCACCATTTGGAGATTACAAGGTTGCATATTGTCTATATATCTCATTCAAGTTGAATAGAGTTTGGAGATTGGTAATTGCAGGTGTGAAGGAGATTGGTAATTGCAGGTGTGAAGAAGATTGGTAAAGACAGAAGAAGCATTCTCAAGCAAGAATTGGAGCTATTGTAATTCAAAGTTTGAATAATAGAATAATTCTTGGTGGAGTTTTTTCCCGAAAGGGTTTCTCCACGGTATATCTTGTGTGATCCTTCTATTATCCTATCTAGTTCTTCTAAATAAATCTCTCTACATTCTACAAAAGTAAAATGGATTAATCAAGATAATCATGCACAAAGAATTTATGTAACAAAGAAAATACTTACTTAGAACAGCAATATTAAAGTTTTACAGAGTATTAAGCTAAGAAAACACCTCAATTTTCAACACCTCCTACAATCAAACAATCACTCTATAGTTTCCTTCCAACAATTCTCATCTAAAAACCAAATTCACCGTCCTACAACACTTGCTAAATCTCCAATGCCAATGTCGCCTGAATTTACCTTTTCTTTCTTTCTATTTTACCTTTTGGCGACTTAAGATTATGACAAGATCAATAATGGCAGTAAATTAGTAATAAAGGAAGGTTATGATGGAGAAAAATGGTGGTGGAAGTTGGTGTCACCTCACATGTACGAGTTGTCATCTTACTTAGAGTTCAAATTGGCTCGATTTAAATTTTGTTGATGTAGAACAATATGGACTGACACGTGGGAAAAGTACTCACATCTTTCCCACCCCCCAAACCTAAATTTGAGCATGTCTCCTCACATACGAGGTGGCAAGGATGATTTGATAGGGATAGGGAATAATGACATGCTATGGTGAATGTCCATATTAATTCATAGCAATTAAATGAATGCACTAAAGATAATTAATAGATAGCAATTAATGCACACATACCTAAGTTCATTGCAAAAATTGTGGAGAAATTATTGGTCACCTTTTAAGAAATAAGTTGAGCAATAAATGAAAATGAGGTGGAATGAGGTGGCGTGGAATGAAGTGAAGTGATGGAAGAGAGAGAAAGGTGGAGATGGATGGGCGGATAGGTGGATGGGTGAAGAAGTGGACTCCCATAGAAGTGGAAGTCTTTATTCTAACAAGTACATACCTTAATTAGCTAGAAGGAGGGACACTAGGTCCACTTCATTTGGTTACAGGAAGCTCGGGTGTTGCATTCTGAGTGAATTGCTATAGGAACTCTTCTTTGGACATTGGCTTGTAATACAGTTTGAAGTGATGACCATTGACAAGCAGCTTAAATCTTACTAGGTCAATAGTAGTGAGTTGCACAACACTATTGGGGTATACTTCAACAACCTCATGACATGGTCACTACCTTCAAATCAAAAAATGTCTAGTCACAATCTTCAGTCCACTGGAATTCAACATCTTTAGTGAGAAGAGTATACAATGGTTCTTCTATTTTTCTAAAATCCTCGATGAAATGACTATAATATCCTACATAGCCCAAGAAACTCCTAACATCCTTTTGTTTTGCAGGTGTGGGAAGATTTGTGATCACCTCAATCTTTGCAGGATCTACTTGAATTCCTTTGTGGGAGATGTAGTGACCAAGGACTACACCTTCTTGCATCATCATGAAGCATTTTTCAGTATTTAAAAACAAATTTTGGTCTTCACATCTTGTGGACTCTCCTAAGATTTTTCAATGTCATTTAAATCAGCAATTATAGGTGGTGTTCAATCCAAGGAATTTCAAAGTAATGAAGAGAGATATGAAAACATGATGATGATCAGTTCCTCAGTGTTGGAGTAGGTGCTATCAGATAATCCAAATGGGGAGTACCAGTAGGAATAGGGTCCCCATGGATAGGGTAAAGGGGTGGTCTTCTCTCCCAGTCCTCAAAAATTTGATCCGCTGTATCCACTAAATCCATCTAGAAAAGAAAAATATTGTTTTCCTGCAAGTGAGTCCAAAACGTGATCTATGAAAGGTAAGGGAAAATGGTCCTTTTTGGTGGTAGCATTGAGTTCCCTATAATCAACACAAACTCGTCACTTCCCTCCTTTTTTGGGCACAATCACTAATGGAGACACCCACTGGCTATCTGAAATGGGGTAGATAAATCCTACATCTACCAATTTTTGTAGTTATCCTTTTACAATTTCTCTTAGTGTAGGGTTGATTCTTCTTTGTGGTTGTCTAACTAGGGTACAATCATCTATTATATAAATTCTATGAATGCAAAGCTTAGGGTACAATTCCTTCATCTCATGATAGTCCCTTGCAAATGCATGCTGGTGGGTCCTCAACAAGTTTGCCAATAACAATTGTTGTTCCTCACTCAGTTTGCTATTAACATTTAGATATTTTCCTTCTAACACTTGCACTTGTGTAGTTAACTCTATCATGGCTACTTCATTAATGCATGGTACTTTGAGTTCATATGGCAACAATGTATGGGACATACATGTTGTTGCAGGAAGAGTGGCTATAGAAAGAGTGCCTGCAAGAAGAATGGTTGCAGGAAGAATGGCTGTAGGAAGAGTAGGCAGAAGGGTCCTGACTGGACAACAAAATGAGAAGATGATACTTCCTCCACTTCACAATGATTTTGAATGATGTTATCAAATACTTCATCTTCATCTTGAATTTGCATGAAATAGCTTCTACTTAACATCATAAGTTGTTCCATAGAATTAACTTCCGCGGCCTCTTCACCAACATGTAGCTATATGGGATTATCCTCATCATGGGATGGCTGAGTAGGAGGATAAAGAGAAATATTGTTGGTGCTCTTTCCATCATAAATGGTCATGTCTCTTGTCCTACATCCAATATATGCATCTGTTGTTGCTAACCATGGCCTTCCAAGAATAATGGGATACCCGCCAAGTGTGGCTTTAGTAGAAAGAATCATGAAATTTGATGGCTAATACCATGAGTCTAGGAGTAGGTCTCATGCTTGCAACATTTAGTTGTTGCAGGATATCCTTAGTCATTACATTCATTGTTGCCCCCAAGTCAATCAAAGCAATCTTTATTTAGATCTCATTTATAGCAACTCCTACCACAAGACTACCTAGGTCATTGTACTTAGGGAAAGTCACTTTTTGAAGCATTATTTCAACTAGTTGTCCCACTACATAGACTGTAGTGGGGTATTTCTTCTTCCTTCCTGGCTTCTTAAGGCATGCTTCGTTGATTTCCTTGCCATAGATTGGAACATATTTTATGGCCTGAAATAGGGGTATTTGGACACATATATGATTCAACTGATCTATAATGTCAAAATTCATGTCCTCCTTTTCTCCCTTCTTCTTGGAAACTTCCAATCTCTAAGGAAATGGTAGTTCTTGTTGAGTATACATGACTAGGACTGGTTCAAAATTTTTAGGTGCACTGGGCTGAATGGGGGTATTCAGAGGCTTCTCTTCTTCCATAGGAAGCTCAGTGATAATGGGTGTGGAAGGAGTTGGTATAATAGTTCCTAAACACAAATGGATGTCATTATAGAATATGTAGGGAATTGATTTGAATCAGCAGAATATACAAGTTGCTCGTGTGGTTTGTTATTTGGATTGGGTGTGGGATGAGTTGGTAGCTTAGTAGGTTTAGGTTCATTTGAGCTTGAATTAGTAGGGGGAGGCATTATAGTAGGTTTTTGGGGCTAAGAAGGTGGATACATGTAACTAGTTGTATGGGTTGGCCATTTTTGTCCTCCCCTCCATTGATCTGTTTGCTGCCAATTTCTTGGAGGTGGCTGCAAATGCCCTTGAAATTTCTTCCAATTCCCCTAAGGTTGTTGCCACTGGGGTGGAGATTTTTGATGATTGAGCCAAGAATTTGGAGGCTTACCCCAAGGTTGTGGTGGGTATCCTTGATAGATGGATGGATATGGGGGCTGCCATTGGTTACCAGATGAATAGGAATTGAAATATGGCTCAACATAAGATAGTGTATCTGGTGGCATACCTTGTCTTGGAGCCCAAGGCCTCCTTTGTGCAACATAGTAGACTTGATCTTCTTCAATCTGAATTGGCTTGAACTCAGGTGAAATCTGCTTACTTTCAATATTAGCTACCATCTTGCATCTTTAGTCCTTCTTCTTTTGTCTGCAATGGGGGCAATAATCTGCCAACATTTCCTCTACCTCCTCTTGTTTCTTCCTGGCCTGAAGTGTGTCTAGCTGAGTAGCTAGATTGTTTTTTATGTCTTGCTTGAAATCTTCCAGCAAGTGTCTGATCTCCATCCTTGAAACTCCACTAGTAGATGACTTACCCATGGAAGATTGGTAAGCTATCTCTTTATTTGAAGCTACCCTTGAATAGTTTTGGCATATTTTCTTGATGTCTTCCCAAGGAACTTGGGTGATATCTCCTCCTACCACTAGGTCCAAGGCATCAGTGCAACTCTAATTAATTCCTCTCAAGAAAAGAAACTTTTGTGATTCTTCATTAAGTGTATGGTGTGGAGATTTTTGTAGGAAAAACATAAACTTTGTAATGTAATCTTCCAAGCTCTCATCTTCCTTTTGTTGCATCCTAAAAATGTCACCTCCTCTCATGTCACTACCCTTGCAATACTCCTTGTATTTCTCAAAGAATTTTTTCTTCATGTGATCCCATGTCTCCACAGTATCTCTACCTAGGCTCATGAACCATCTTAATGCAGCTTCTTTCAGAGTGGTAGGAAATAGCTTAAGCCTATGAGCATCAATGGTATAGTCATAACTCCTACAAAGTATATCAAACTCGAACAAGAAGGTATCAGGGTCTTCTGTAACAAGTCCATAAAACTTAGGAAGGGCTGAAGCAAGGATATTTTTGAGATTATGAACTTCATTCTGATGGGAAATAGAGAAAGGAAAAGTTAGTTGGTTAAGTCTATTTCTATTTGCATCACCCATGCCTACTTTATGGATTTCCCAAGCAAAGGGGTTCTCAAACTTTTTTTGGTCTTTAGGGGAGGCTTAAAAAATGGTCAGATCAGGAAATGCATCAACAAAGGGGTTTGGCTCTTCTTCTTCTTCGTCTCTTGGCAGGTTCTGGTATTCAACTAGCTTGATGGATTAGGATTGTTAGGAAGGAATCTCCCATAAGCATCTCTTCTCCTTCCTCTATGCATGCGGTATCAACTCACTATTAGCCAACTCACACAAAGAATTGGTAAATAATAAGGGGGTCATTACTTTCTAAATGAGGGGTATACTAAGAACAAACTTTCAAAAATACTACAGCAAGAAAAACTACCAATGACTCCAAAGAACTTCCTAGTTTGACACCATCCCTGACAACAACACCAAAAGTGTTGGCCTCCTACAATGATATAACAACTAGGCCTTTACAGCCATGATTCAAAGATTGGACATCTAACCTAAATAGCTATTTCAATCATCATGAAGGTGCATTTAACTTGTCAACCTAGGGACGTGAACTTGAAATAGGTCCGCATAGTATGTGCACTAGGAACCCAAAGTAGCCATTTTAATTCTAAAGCTAAGAAAGACACAATGCTGAAAGTAAATTGCTTGGAAAGGAATAACATAAATGTTGAACATCAACCAACAACTATACTAAGCTGAAATGCATGATAGAAATGAAAATATGAGCAAACAAATAGGAAACTACTCTGTCTACTTTGGCTGCAGGAACAATCACAAAATGGAATTCTAGTCGCAATAGAAATAGTCGGTGCCAGATTCTTAACTAATTACTGAACAAAAAGTAATAAATCTACTAAACTAAGCTAAAGGATGGATTTCTCACCAAGTGGGCCCCCTTGGATGAGTATCCTCTAAAATTAATGTAAACTCAAATACTCAAACTTAGAACTCCATTTTATTCACTGGAATTCATGAGTACAAAAGAGTAGCATAACTATATTGCTAAAAACTTCAGAATGCAAGTACAATATCAGATCACACAATCTCTTGAGAAGGAGAATCTAACCCTTATTTATACTACCAACTAAGCAAGGTGGTCAACTCCATGAATTGGTAGGACGCCACTTTAGGGAAAATAGAGAAAATGGAGAGGTGGTTATGCACACATGGAATCTGGTCAAATGTGTTAGCCTCAACGTAGATTTAGCACAACAATAACACCTATATTCGCTCAGCATTAATAAATATCATTTACAAGGAAGTTACAATTTGGTTTGCATGGGGAATCTCTTGTTGTCGACCTTCTTTGACCTTTGAATGTTTCCCTTGTTGGACATTATGGTGCATGCCCAGCTGGCAGTGTCTTTCCCAATTTAGTATCCTCAAATTATATCTGCACGAAAATGTTAATACACACAATAATTGTATATCTATAACCCTTAAAAAAAATCCATTAACCACATGCAGAATTAATATAGAGGGTCCATATAACATGCCAATGTCATTAAAGATTTTCAGAAATAAGATTAGGCCCAATGTCTAAAGTTTTAAGGAAATATTATAAAAATGTCAACACATAACATCAATGTCCATGACAACTTTAGCAAATAAATCATAAATTCTACCCAAAATTAGACCATAAACTAGACTCCTCACTCCCCCCAACCTAAGATTTTGTTGGTCCTCTAACAGGGGATGGGTTGTTCTTTTTCTTAGTCAGAGCTCTAAAATTTGCAGCTGCCAACTATCCCACATTAGTGGTTACTATGCGTGAATCAAGATCGCAATAGAACCCTTGTTGTCTATCCAATCTTTTCCATCTTTGTCTCTCTGTAGCAATATCATAGTTGTAAAACTTGTAACTTGGCATGGGCCACATCAGGAGGGGTGCCTGAAAAGTCAGTGGAAGCCAAAATCATCCTTTTGTCCTCCCAATTTGTATATATTTTTCAATTCTTTTAAGAGTTGCAGCATAGTTCTGGATGGAATGAGGCTCGGTCTTCTTTAGCTCATCAGTTAGGTTGTTCCATCTTTGGGATAGGTATCTCTTCATAGTTTCCTCTTTTGTCTTTTCCACCACCTCATATTCATTGTAAACTCCTTCTATCCAAGGCATAATCCTATTACCATAGCTGGGTCTGAGAAGCATTCTATGCCACTCCTAGTAAATGTCCCCTGGATTTCCTGATTCAACCTTGACAAGCAGAGGGATGTTGGCTTCCAATTGCTTATAAGCACCATATTGTTGTCCCCAAGTGATCTCATTTTGTACCCAAGACATAAATGTCCTTAATTGGACATCCCCTACATATAACAGTGGATTCCAATCATGGTCTTAAGTTACAACATAATTATGCAAATAAAATTCACATAACAAATTTGTCATCACATGGGAAGCAATCTGATAAGCATTGAAAAATTCAATAGGAGTCTCAATAGAAGGATTCAAACCTGCGACAATTCTTGTCAGCTTAAAAGAAAGATATTTCTCCTTCAAATGCAAAGCATAGACCCTTGGAGGGTCCCTACATTCTATTATTTGGGGTACCAAGGCTATCATATCATCCACCTTCTTCTTTATACTAGAAATTTTTGCATCCTTGTCTGTAATATCCTCATCTTTCTTTTGAATTTCCCTCTTTAGCCTACGTTTATCTTCTTTCCATTCCTCTTCTCTTCTTTGCATCTCTTTCTATAAGTGCATAGCTTCCATGTGCATTGAAAAATTAGGGGAGTTATGTATTCCTACCAACATTTTTCCTAGAACTGATGCTTGCTCTCCATATAGTACTAACTGCAAGGGTTCAGGTTGTTCAGTCAAGTCCAGTTGCAAGACCTCTCATTCCTATTTTTGCTCATGTTGCATGATCTATTCCTACAATAAATCTTGATTTTCCTCATACCCCTGATTCTCAACTTGTTCTAAAATATCAGCAAGATCTTCCATTGTTATGTTTGTTGCTTTCTCAAATATATCCTCTTCCTCGACATTCACCTGCCCCATTGGAGCTTTTGTGTCCCCTTGTGATATTTCTCTAAACTTAGGGCTTTCTTGGGGAGGCATATCAAAGGTTGGCTTGGATGGTCTTGATTTCTTAGGAGGGCTTTCACATTTTTCTTTGGCTACAGGATGAACAATGTCAGCCTTCCACTTCCTAGAGCTTGGTACTTATTTTCCTGTCGGCTGTTTTTTAGCTTTTCCTTTTCTTATTTCTGCTTCTCTCTTTTGTGCCCTAGTTTTCATTAGGATGCCAATTGGAACATCATCATCTAAATCTAGGGATGAACTTTCTTTGTCTAAGTGCTCTATCTCAAAAGAGCTAATCTCTATGGTCTATTCTGCTGTAGGAGGGTTTGCACTAGGGCCTTTCTGAGTCTTGGCTACCATGATTGAAAGAAGATGGTAAAGCACATTTGACACATTCATCCTCCTCTCGTGTCTCATGTGCTTCAAGATTTTAAAATGCACGTCCGGAATGTATATTTGACTGGCGTCCCTCACAGGTGATATATTTTGACATGAACAACTATTTGCTTCTATGGCTTGGGCAGAGAGGTTCTTTTTGCACTTTGTTTATCCACGCTCAATGGAGGCTTGCCAGGTTCTATAAATTCAACACTAGTTGACCTAGCATCTCTAGAAGCAGGGTAATCTTCACTATCGGTCGGCAACCCTATAACCTCTGCAATTCTTTCTTTAGTAGCCAATACTTCTAGCCCTTTTATTGTGGCTTTTACCTCAGACAATGTCTAGGTGAATTTTAGTGCAATGTCTTCATCAAAACCATCCAGCTTCATGAAGTAGTCTAACCAACCACAGTTTCTGAATTTAGCTTGTGAAGGTGCATCCTACAATAATACGTCATTAATCATGGGTTAATTCCTAATTAACCCTTCTGCCATTGTCTTCAATCAAACAATCACTCCACATTTTCCTTCCTGCAATTCTTTTCTGAAAAAAAAATTCACCTTCCTACAACACTTGCTAAATTTCCAATGCCAATGTCACCTAAATTTTCCTTTTCTATTTTACCTTTTATTTCTTTTTATTTTACCTTTTAGCGACTTAAGATTATGACAGGATCTATAATGCAGTAAATGAGTAATAAAGGAAGGTTATGATGGAGAAAAATGGCAGCGATAATTGGTGTCACCTCACACATACGAGTCGTCATCTTACTCAGAGTTCAAATTGGCTCAATTTAAATTTTGATGGCGTAGAACAGTATGAACTAACATGTGGGAAAAGTACTCACATCTTCCCCCCCCCAACCTGAATTTGAGCATGTGTCCTCACATGCGAGGTGGTAAGGATGACTTGATAGGGACAAGGAATAATGACATGATGTGGTGAACGTCCATATTAATTCATAGAAATTAAATGAATGCACTAAAGACAATTAATAGATAGCAATGAATGTGCACATACCTGAGTTTGTTGCAAATATTTAGTGTAAATATTGTGGAGAAAGTACCGATTGCCTTTTAAGAAATAAGTTGAATAATTAATGAAAATGAGGTGGAATGAGGTGGAGTGGAATGAAGTGAAGTGATCGAAGAGAGAGAAAGGTGGAGATGGATGGTTGGATGGGTGGATGGGTGAAGAAGTGGACTCCCATAGAAGTGGAAGTCTTTATTATGACAATTACATACCTTAATTAGCTAGAAGGAGTGATACTAGGTCCACTTCCTTCGGCTATAGGAAGCTCGGGTGTTGCATGTTGAGTGAATTGTTGCAAGAACTCTTCTTTGGACGTTGGCTTGTGATACAGTCTAAGGTGATGACCATTGACAAGCAGCTTAAATCTGACTAGGTCAAACTAGTGAGTTGCACAATACCATTGGGGTATACTTCATCAACCTCATATGGTCCTAGCCACCTTGTCTGCAATTTTCCTACATTATCCTGATATCTAGAATCATAAAGCAAGGCATAATCTCTTGGTTGGAATTTCTTGTCCTTGATGAATTTATCATGCCACCTGATTCTCTGATTCTACACTACCTCTATGTGATGCAAGTCTACTCTCCTCATCTCATCCAAAACATTCAGCTATAGGATTCTTTCTCTTTGTGCCTTAGAGATATCCATCCCCAAGTCTACTACAGTCCTAAGATTCTTATGTTTGAATTCAATAGGCATCATGGTTGTTTTTACATACAACAACTCAAAAGGAGTGAAGCCTATAGTTGTCTTCTAGGTTGTCCTATAGGCCCGGACAGCTTCGGGTAGCTTGTTTTCCCAATCCTTTTTATGAATAGCCATTGTTTTGGTCAAGATGGCTTCAACCTCCCTATTAGTCACCAGAACCTAGCCATTGTCCTAGGGGTGATAAGGAGTATACTTCATGTGTCTTATGTTGTACTCATTGACCAGTGTGGCAACAAGGGTTGATGTGAATTGAGCCCCTTGATCAGCCACTATCTCTCTTGGAACTCCATGCCTTGTGAAAATATCCTCATAAAGAAATTCAACAACCTTATTATCTCTTTTCTGCTTCATGGCCTTAACTTCTACCCACTTAGTTACATAATTAGTGTAAACTAAGATATAAGACTTATCATTTGATGGAGGATCAATGGGTCCTACAAAATCTAGTCCCCATTTTTTAAATGGAGTGATTACTACCTAAGGGAAAAGTGGCATCTCATTAGATTTGGTTGGTTTTCCCATCCTCTGGCATCGATCACATTTTCTTGCATACCTTCCTGCATCCTTGTGGAGTGTTGGCCAGTAATATCCTGTGTTTAAGATCTTCATTGTTGTCCTCTTGGCTGCAAAATTTCCTCCACATGGTTTGTTGTGGCAAGCATGAAAAATATCAAATGTCTCATCTTCTCTCACACATCTCCTTGTGACATGGTCTAGTCTAGTATAAAACAAACATCCAACAATCCATGAAAAAGGAAAATATTTTTCAATGAGCTCCCTTCTCTCTTTTGGAAAGAAGTGAGGAGGAACTCTCCTTGTGACCAGATAATTAGCTATGTCAGCATACCAAGATGTTTTCACGCTGATGGAGAATAGAAGCTCATCGGGAAAGGAGTCATCTATGGCTTGATTGTCTTTTGATGTAGTCAGGATTGAAAGAAAATCTGCAACAACATTGGCCTTCCTTGGTTTATCCACAATGGTTATGTCAAACTCCTACATTATCAATAACCATCTTTCTAGCCTACTAGAGATCAGAGGTTTATTCATGAGATATCTAATGGTTGCATGATCAGTGTGCACAAATATTTGATAGCCTGTTATGTAGTGCCTGAATTTTTTCAGTGCATATATCACTGCCAACATTTCTTTTTCTATCACTGTATAGTTGAATTCAGCTCCCTGCAAATTTTTGCTGACAAAATTAATGGCATTTTCAATAGCTCCTTCTTTTTTTCCTAAGACTTCTCCTATGGAATAATCTGATGCATCTATATGGATGTGGAAAGGAACCTCCCAATCAGGTCCTTTGAGTACAAGAGCATGAGTCAAGGCTACCTTCAAATCAAAAAATGTCTAGTCACACTCTTCAGTCCACTGGAATTCAACATATTTAGTGAGAAGAGTATACAATGGTGTTGTTATTTCGCTAAAATCCTTGATGAAATTCCTATAATATCCTTTATGGCCCAAGAAACTCCTAACATCCTTTTGTTTTGTAGATGTGGGCAAATTTTTGATCACCTCAATCTTTGCAAGATCTACTTGGATTCCTTTGTGGGAGATGTAGTGACCAAGGACTACACCTTCCTACATCATCATGAAGCACTTTTCACTATGTAAAGACAAATTTTGGTCTTCACATCTCTGTAGGACTCTCTTGAGATTTTCCAATGCCTAATTGAAATCAGCACCATAGGTGGTAAAGTCATCAATGTAAATTTTCATGCAATCAAGGGAGATATCTAAAAATATGTTGATGACTACCCTCTAAAAGATTGTAGGTGCATTGCATAAGCCAAATGGGAGTATCGAGTAGGAATAGGTCCCCCATGGAAAGGTAAAGGTTGTCTTATCCTAATCCTCAGGTGCAATTTGGATTTGGTTGTATCCACTGAATCCATCTAGAAAAGAAAAGTATTGTTTTCCTGCAAGTGAATCCAAAACTTGATCTATGAAAGGTAAGGGAAAATGGTCCTTTTTGGTGGCAGCATTGAGTTCCCTGTAATCAACACCAACTCGCCACATCCCTCCTTTTTTAGGAACAATCACTAATGGAGACACCCACTGGCTATCTGAAATGGGGTAGATAAATCCCACATCTAACAATTTCTACAGTTCCCCCTTTACAATTTATCTTAGTGCAGGGTCAATTCTTCTTTGTGGTTGTCTAACTGGGGTGCAATCATCTCTGATATAAATTATATGAGTGCAAAGCTTAGGGTCTAATTCCTTCATCTCATGATAGTCCCACACAAATGTATGTTGGTGGGTCCTCAACAAGTTTTCCAATAACAATTTTTTTTCTTCACTCAATTTGTTGTTAACATTCAAATATTTTCCTTCTGACACTTGCACTTGTGTAGTTAACTCTATAATGGTTGCTTCATTAATGCATGGTACCTTGAGTTCATATGGCAGTAATGTATGGGACATACCTATTGCTGCAGGAAGTCTGACTATAGGAAGAGTGGCTGCAAGAAGAGCAAGAAAAAGGGTCTTGACTGGAACTACAAAATGAGAAGATGATGCTTCCTCCACTTCACAATGATTTTGAATGATGTTAGCAAATACTTCATCTTCATCTTGAAGCTTCATGAAATATATTTTTCCTAACATCATAAGTTGTGCCACTGAATTAACTTCCTCGGCCTCTTCACCAACATGTGGCCATATGGGATTATCCTCATCATGGGATGGCTAAGTAGGAGGATAGAGGGAAAGCTTTTTGGTGCTCTTTCCATCAAAAATGGTCATGTCTCCTATCATGCATCCAATAGATGCATCTAATGTTGCTAACCATGGCCTTCCAAAAATAATGGGATACCCGCCTAGTATGGCTTTAGGAGAAAGAAACATGAAATTTGATGGGTACTCCCATGAGTCTAGGATCACCACAAGATCCTGTACTATACCATTAGGCTTAATAGTAGAACTATCAGCAAGTTGTAGGATAGTAGGAATAGGTCTCATTCTTGCAAAATTTAGTTGTTGCAAGATATCCTTAGTCATTACATTTATTGTTCCCCCAAGTATATCAGAGCATTCTTTTTTTGGATCCCATTTATAACAACTCCTACCACATGACTACCTAGGTCATTGTACTTAGGGACAATCACTTTCCCAAGCATGATGTCAACTAGTTGTCCCACTACATAGACTATAGTGGGGTCTTTCTTCTTCTTGCCTTGCTTCTTAAGGCATGCTTCCTTGATTGCCTTGCCATAGATTGGAACATCTATTATGGCTTGAAATAGGGGTATCTAGACACATATATGCTTTAGCTAATCTATAATGTCAAAAGTCATTTTCTCCTTTTCTTCCTTCTTCTTGGAAACTTCCAAATCTCTGAGGAAATTGTGGTTCTTGTTTAGTCTACTTGATTGGGATTGGTTCAGGATTTTTAGGTGCACTAAGTTGAATGGGGGTATTTAGAGGATCCTCTTCTTCCACGGGAGGCTCAGTGATAATGGGTGCAGAAGGAGATGGTATAGTAGTTCATGAACGCAAGTGGATGCCACTAACACTCATAGCATATGCAGGGAATTGATTTGAATTAGTAGAATATACAGGCTGCTACTATGGTTTGTTATTTGGATTGGGTGTGGGATGAGCTGGTAGCTAAGTAGGTTTAGTTGCATTTGAGCTTGAATTAATAGGTGGAGGCATTATAGCAGGTTGTTGAGCCTGAGAAGGTGGCTACATGTAACTGGTTGTCGAGGTTGGCCATTGTTGTCCTCCCCTCCATTGATTTGTTTACTGCCAATTTCCTAGAGGTGGCTGCCAGTGCCCTTGAAATTGTTGTCAATTCCCCTAAGGTTGCTACCACTAGGGTGGAGAGTTTTGATGATTGGGCCAAGAATTTGGAGGGTTACCCCAAGGCTTTGGTTGATATCCTCCATAGGTAGATGGATATGGGGGTTGCCATTGGTTACAAGATGAATAGGAATTGAATTATGGCCCAACATAAAATAGTGGATCTAGTGGCATACCTTGTCTTGGAGCTCAAGGCCTCCTTTGTGCAACATAGTAGACTTGATCTTCTTCAATCTAGATTGGCTTGAACTCAGGTGGAATCTGCTTACTTTCAATATTAGCTACCATCTTTCATCTGCAATCCTTCTTTTGTCTACAATGGGGGCAATACTCTGCCAACATTGCCTCTTCCTCCTCTTGTTTCTTCTTGGCCTGAAGTGTATCCAGTTGAGTAGCTAGATTTTTTATGATGTCTTGCTTGAAATATGCCAACAAGTGTGTGATCTCCATCCTTGAAACTCCATTGGTAGATGACTTACCCATGGAAGATTAGTAAGCTGTCCCTTTCTTTGAAGTTTCCCTTGAATAGTTCTGGCATATTTTCTTGATGTCTTCCCAAGGAACTTGGGTGATATCTCCTCCTGCCATCAGGTCCAAGGCATCACTACAACTCTCATTAATTCCTTTCAGGAAAAGAAACTTTTGTGATTCTTCATTAAGTGTATGGTGTGGAGATTTTTGTAGGAAAATAGAAACCTTGCAATGTAATCCTCTAGGCTCTCATCTTCCTTTTGATGCATCCTAAAAATATCACCTCCTCTCATGTCACTGCCCCTACAATACTCCTTGTATTTCTCAAGGAATTTTGTCTTCATGTCATCCCATGTCTCCATAGTATCTCTACCTAGGCTCATGAACCATCTTAATGCAGCTTCTTTCAGAGTATATCAAACTCGAACAAGAAGGTATTAGGGTCTTCTGTAACAAGTCCATAAAACTTAGGAAGGGTTGAAGCAGGGATATTTTTGAGATTGTCAACTTCATTCTGATGGGAAGGAGAGAAAGGAAAAGTTGGTTGGTTAAGTCTATTTCTATTTGCATCACCCATGCCTGCTTGATGGCTTTCCCAAGCAAAGGGGTTCTCAAAATGATTTTGGTCTTTAGAGGAAGCTTCAGAACTAGTTAGATTAGGGAATGCATTAGCAAAGGGGTTTGGCTCTTCTTCTTCTTCATCTCTTGGCAGGTTCTTATATTAAACTAGTTCGAATGGATTAGGATTGTTAGGATGGAATCTCCCATAAGCATCTCTTCTCCTTCCTTTATGCCTGCAGTATCAACTCACTATCAACCAGCTCACATAAATAATTGGTAAAGAATAATGGGGGTCATTACTTCCTAAATGAGGGGTATACTAAGAATAGACTTTCATAAATACTACAGCAAGAAAAACTACCAATGACTCAAAAAAACTTCCTAGTTTGACACCATCCCCAGTAATAGTGCCAAAAATGTTGGCCTCCTACAATGATTTAACAACTAGGCCTTTACAACCATGATTCAAAGATTAGACATCTAACCTAAATAGCTATTTCAATCATCATGAAAGTGCATTTAACTTGTTAGCCCAGGGACGTGTACTTGAAATGGGTCAACATAGTATGTGCACTAGGAACCCAAAGTAGCCATTTTCCTTCTACAGCTAAGAAAGACACAATGTTGAAAGTAAATTGCTTGGAAAGGAATAACATAAATGTTGAACATCAACCAAAAACTATACTAAGCTAAAATGCATGACGTAAATGAAAATATGAGCAAACAAATAGGAAACTACCCTGTCTACTTTGGCTGCAGGAACAGTCACATAATGGAATTCTAGTGGTTGTAGGAACAGTCAGTGCCAAATTCTTAACTAATTACAGAACAAAAAGTAATAACTCTACTAAACTAAGCTAAAGGACAGATTTCTCACCAAGTGGGCCCCCTTGGATGAGTATCCTCTAAAACTAATGTAAACTCAGATACTCAAACTTAGAACTTCATTTTATTCACTGGAATTCATGAGTACAAAAGAGTAGCATAAATGTATCATTGAAAACTTAAGAATGCAAGTACAATATCAGATCGCACAACCTCCTGAGAAGGAGCATTTGATCCTTATTTATACTACCAACTAAGCAAGGTGGTCAACTTCACGAACTGGGAGGATGCCACTTTAGGGAAAGCAAAGAAAATGGAGAGGCGGTTACACGTGCATGGAATCTGGTCAGACATGCCTACCTCAACGCTGTAGATTTAGCACAGCAGTAATGTGTATATTCACTCAACATCAATAAAGATCATTTACAAGGCAGTTTCAATTCGGTTCAATGCATGGGGTATCTCCTACCGTCGACCTTCTTTGACCTTTGAATGATCATTTACAAGGCAGTTTCAATTCGGTTCAATGCATGGGGTATCTCCTACCGTCGACCTTCTTTGACCTTTGAATGATTCCCTTTTTGGATGTTATGGTGCATGCCCAGCTTGCAGTGTCTTTCTTAATTTAGTATCCTCAAATTATATCTGCATGGCAATGTTAGTACGCACAATAATTGCATATTTGTAACCACCTTAAAGAACATTCATTAACCACATGTAGAATTAATATAGAGGGTTCATATAACATGCCAATGTCATTAAAGATTTGCAAAAATAAGATTAGGCCCAATGTCTAAAGTTTTGAAGAAATATCATAAAAATGTCAACACTTAACATCAAGGTCCATGACAACTTCAACAAATAAATCATAAATTCTACCTAGAATTAGACCATAAACTAGACTCATCACCAATTCCACCCATTCTGAACTTCAAGGAAATTGATCTTTTACTCTATAACTACATAATTGGAGACAGGAGAATTTAGAGTATCCCTAATAATAACACAACATCTTCTTTTTGAATCCTTATTAACCCAAAAAAATGAAAACCCTTATGATACTATCCACTATCACTAACCTATTTATGGGCCACCAATGTTGCTAACAACCTAGTTCGTGCAAACCAAAAAACCAACTTGGTCGATTCATGTATCTTAAGCCTTACATGTTCAATTAAAATGTTTAATTTGATTGACATCTGGCTACATGTAAACTATACCTCAATCTGACAAGCTATCAAAATCGCCAGACTCCAGTCACCTCTACCAGTGCCACTCAAATGATATGAAATCATTACAAATCCTGTTTCATTAAAGCTATGAGCTATCCAATCAATTTCTTTGGATGTTCAAAAGATTGATAATTTCAATTAAATGAAATGTAATATGTCAAGGCATTGAAAAGAGAGAAATGAGCCTTGATCTCGCCACGTGTCCGCATCTAATAGTTCTAGTGTTATTTCGAAGGTTTCAATTCGCAAGTCTACTGCTTCAGAAATTTACTTCCAGAATGCAACTACAGTCATCCATCAAAAATTCATCGAATGGTCATGGTTATATTGATTTTCCTTTACATCCTTTGTGTAAAACATTCTTAAGTTTTTAAGCCTTGGTCCTACATTCTTCCTAGGCAGTCCCTCTTTTAAAACAAACTTTATCATGTGCATATTTCTGCCACTTAAGTTCTTCCATCACTCATCGCCAAAATCCAACCCATTGGGTTCATTACCACGATGATGAGCTTGGATCTCGCCATATGTCCACATCTAACGGTTCTAGTGTAATTTCAGAGGTTTCAATTCGCAAATCTAGTGCTTGAGAGATATACTTTCGGAATGAAACTACAGTCGTCCATCAAAAATTGATCGAACAATCATGGTCCATAATGTTGCTTGGTCACTGAAACTTGGAGCCTTAGAACCAAAGTCTGAAGTTTCAAAGTTTTCGAAACCTCCAACCCAGTGACTAAAAATATGACCAAGAAAGACTTGCAACTAAGGTTAGGAAAAGCACCAAAACCTTGAATTTGGTGAATTAAGATAGGAAAGGTGGCAAGGATGATGCATTTATGAAGTGAAGATTGCAGGAAAATTTTTAACCTATTTGGTAGTGCATTTATGAAGAAAGACTTGCAACTAAGGTTAGGAAAAGCACCAAAACCTCGAATTTGGTGAATTAAGATAGGAAAGGTGGCAAGGATGGTGCATTTATGAAGTGAAGATCATGGACAGATTGGAGCAAGTGGACATGACTGGAGGAGATGGGTAATTAAGATCGGTATGTGTGGAGTTTGGAAAATTATTACCTCTAAGCCCTTGATTAGCGAAGTTAATAATAGAGTTTGGCATGGAGAAGAAGGCACACAAAAAGTCTGAAAGAGTGGTGGTGGTGGTGGTGTAGCTGCAATAGTTTTCAAATGGAGGCCAACTTCACTTTGCATTCAAGGAGGAAATTAAACCCATTTTATGGTGAAGTTTCTGACCAAAGATTAATGGAGATGTTTTTATTCACTGATGGGAGGTTGGTACAAAGTGTGCAGATGATTTTGGGGAAATTCTTTGGAAATTTGAGGCATAGATACAAGACTAACATGGATGTATACTACTTGATTTTAGCATGGGGTTTGGACTTGGGGGAATCGACAAGCACAGTGAGAGAAGTGATGGAGATGATTGTGCATAAAGATTTCTTAGAAGGATTAGAATCAATAATTGAATGGGTAGTTTCAGGTGAAGGTTTGGACATCTGGGAAGGCTTTGAAAATGTGGAATTGGAAGGGGCAGAAGGATGCATCCCTTTTGTGTGTTGGCTGGAGAATGAGATTAAAAATTGATGTATGGAAGAAGCAAGGTTAGGCTGACAAGCATTGAAGTTCTTTATAGAGATGATGAAGGTGGAAGCAATTATAGCACAAGCGAAAGTGGAGGCAAAGTGTATGAAAAAAAAAGGATAGAATGCAAGGAAGTGGAAGATGAAAGGAAAAGCAACAAGGAAAGTTGGTTATGAAATGGGTAACACTAGTTGAATTTGTAGTTTTTCTAGGGTTTTTGCAGAATTAATGCAAGACTAGTAGTAAATTTTTGGCTTCCTAGGGGTTGAACCCTGTTACGATTGTATAGTGTGAATAGTAGGTACTAGGATGGGTAAAAGAATGATTGAAAATCTTGTTGAAATATGTAAGGTAGATACAGATAGTTGTGGAACTGGTTTTAGTTGGGCAGGGTTACTTTTTCTGCTATGAAGCATGTTAAGATGCTTTTTTGAAAAAAATGTTATAGTTGTAGGTGATTTTTGGATTCTTGATGAAAACAACGAGGCAAATGATGTAATATTTATTTTCATGCAATACAAAATCCTATTATCAACCAAAAAAAAAAATCTAACGATTCTAGTGTTATTCCAGATTTTTCATTTGCAAGTCTACTGCTTCAGAGATTTACTTCTGGAATGCAACTACAACTGTCCATCAAAAATTCATCAAACGGTTGAGGTTATATTGATTTGTACTAACACTTCGCCACTGCATTTTTTTATTAGTTTGATATTATGTTTAATTTTCCAATGTTTTTTTTTTCTTAATCACTTGAAAATAGGTTTAATTCGCCAATGAATTTTATTTTTTAGTTTGAAAAAAAGTTTTAATCGCCAACAAAATTATTTTTTCTGGTTTGAAAACAGGTTTAATTCACCAATCGAAATATTTTATGGGTTTGAAAATAGATTTTAATTGCTAATGGAAAAAAATTGTGGTTTTAAAAAATTTGCATTTTGCTAGGATTTTCCACAGACTTCAAGCGATTAGAAAAGATTCGCCAATGGACTTTTTTTTCATGAAAAATGAAAAAAATCACCACTAAAATTAATATTTTTATCGGGAAGTATACAAGATTCGCCAGGATTTTACACCTTCACCAAGTGGGGGGGGTTCTTAAAGTTTTCCCTAGTCAAATAGGTAAGGAGGAGCTAGATTGTATTCAAGAGGAGTATAATCTTGCACACTCAAAAAATAGAAGTTTGGACTAGCAAGAGGATAGGTCTAATTTTGGATCTAAGGATAATCTTCAATCTATTGATAATCATCTATTTGAGTTGGGTGACAAAGACTTGGTCGATTTTAGTGATGAGAATGGATTTGATTACAAGATTTGGGACCCAAGCGTAGATTATGACTATGAGATGTTGTGTCTCTGGATTGGAGTAGTGGGTCAACTTCTAGTATTGGTGTTGTTGCTAAGTTTTTTATTAGTTTGCACATGACTTCATATTTTGATTTTCAGATGAGTTGGATGGTTTCTTTAATCCAAAATGTATTTTTTGGTTGAGGCTAGATGGTAGAGGTTCATAGGAGATGATCTTGTTGCTACTTTCACTTTCATACTCATCTCTCCTATATTTTCAATAAGATTTTATTTTGGTTACTACTACTCTTACATTTTTTTGTTGGTTATGGAGATATATTTTCATGAGGAGATTTTTATTGAGCATTGGAAGGCTTTTGGGGCATTTGGTTGAGTATTTTTCTAGACATAGTTCATTCATTGCTTCCACTCTAGTGAGTGGTAGTCACTATAGTTAATACATGGGAATGATATGCATGATTTTAGATGATATCTTAACTCTTGTAGTGGTTTGGGTGTGTTGGTGTGTTTGAAACTTTACATTTGACACTTGGAAGTTAAGTGTCGATGTTGTGATTTTGAATGATGATAGTAGAGGGATTCTGTAGTTGGTAGTTTCAGAAGTGTGGCAGTAAATGAATTTTTTCATAGTTGTGGTAGTGATGTTGGGGTTTATGTTTTATATTTGAATAGGGTGCCTTTTATGTTACCCAAGATTGTGATCACTAGTAAGTTTGTTGATGTGGATTTCTCTAAGTTTCCTTGGTAGGATATATTTCATAGCAATAATTTTAATCCTCTCAAGGATTTTAGTATTGGTTTTGATGATGCTTACTTTTTGGATTTATAGGAGAGGAGAGTATAATTTAAGTATGGTTATTTTTTAGTTATTACCATAGTGACACATCATCAACAAGGCACTTGGGTGAAATGGCTGCATTTAGGGGAGTATTGTTATAACACCTTCCATCACATGTCCATTGACAAGAAGAGAATGAAGAGAGCCTTTGAGGTTGGTGATTTTTTTTATAAGGTTGCATCCATATAAGCAAAGTTCCCTAAAGAAAAGTGGAGCAAAAAGGCCTGGCAATGGACCTAAAAAGTCATTAGGAAGGTAGGAGAAGTAGTTTATGAGCTAGATTTGCCACCAACTTATAAATACACAATGCCTTTCATGTTTCGTATCTCAAAAAATTGGTGGGATGGAAAATTGTGATTTATCTTGAGTTTCCACCCTTAGATGATGAGGGAAATCAAAACTTGATACATGAAATTATTTTGGAAATGAGAGAGAGAGACCAAGCACTTAATTAAATGGAAATATTTTCCCATTGAAGATGCAACATGAGAAGGGATAGAAGGACTCAACCATACAAATCTTCATTGCTTAAGGAAAAGCAATCTTTGGGAGGGAGGACTTGTCATGTCTCCTTTTCTAAAAATAGCATTCACTATTTTTAGCAAACACAGTTTCCTAAGTAGCAAGTTAGGACCTGTGGATGAATAAAAAAAGTTTGGTTTTCAAAGTGAATTAATTAAATCATTATTGGGTGAAGAATTTATGAATATTCATAAATTATATTTTTTAGGCTAAGTTGGGTGCATGGGTTTTAGGATAGAGCAAGTAATGGACATTTTTGGTTTTTAATGTTGCAAGATAGGGGTTGACACTTGGAAATTTGATGGAATATATTCATGACAGGAGTTGCATTTGATTCATGCAAGATTCCCAATTTGGGGAATCAAATTTTGAGTTCCCAAGTTGGTGTTGGAAGTGGTTTTGTATAGTATTTCTTTTGTCTCCCAAGTTTTATTTCATTCTATGCATTTTTTCTCTCACAAGTTGTGACAATTCTTCAAAGGCTGGTAAACTAATAAAAGATGAATCTCCAGGGCTAATAAACTAGGGGTATTGAGGTTCAAATACAATGGTTATGAGGGTATCAAAGAGAACTTCATTCAGGCATTTCCAATGTGTTGAAACATTTCCATTCTGAGTTCTTATTCCATTTTGATTGCAAGTGTTTGGTGTAGTATAGAGTGCATAGTTTAGATTTTTGCTTTCAAATTGTAATTGTTGATGTTAGCAAAATATTTTGATGTTATTAGAGTATTTTAATATTTACCTTGTCATTCAATACATTTTTGTGAAGTTTGGAGAGTTTGTGTGGATTTGGCAATAGATTTTAGTGGGTGTTTGAGCTTCCAATTTAGGGATTCTCTCGATATATTTTGTAGAAAAATTTCATTGTTGTTACCTATTGTATATGAGAAAAAATATGATGTGAAACCAAATTGATATCAGTAATAAAACATTCTACATCAATTGCCCATCTTTTTGTGTTAGTTTATAATATTTTGGTGAATATTTCTTTCTACCCTGTTTGCATCTATTTTTAGTTCATAGAAGTAAAGACTCCAAATTTCCATATTTTCTATAGTTGATCATTGTTGTTATCTGATGTATTTAATAGAAAAAATTATGTAATACCATGTTAAGATTTGTAAAAAAGATTTCTTCTTTAGTTGCACAATACCCAATTTTAGTTTGGAGTATTTTGGTGTTCATTTTAGTCTACCCAATTTTTTTTGTTTTAAGTTTGATTGGAATAGAGATTTATATAGTTTAAATTAATATTTTATTTGATCTAGATATTACAAGAAATTTTCCCCCTATTAACCTAGCACCTTGATTCCACAACCCCTACTTCCTTGGCCACACATGTACCTCTTTAGATCTTCAAGGGTTTCAAGATGATGACCTACTCTTACAAAAGTGTCAGTCGAGGTATATCAAACCCTAAATCCCTAGATCCCCATTGTATTGTTACTATCAAAATTTGAATCCATGAAATATTTTTGTATTACATCCTCTCGTAACTTGGAATCCTTTCATTTCATTCTCGAAAACCCTAACCTTGGACCTTGAAAGAGCATAGTGATGACACTCCAAATAGATTTATACTTTTGAGAAACATCCCAAGTACTAATTCATCAATCTCTCTTACAATTACATCCTCCTAGTATGCATTTCCCAACACTACCACCTTCTAGTATTCTATTCTAAAGCTTCACCATTCAAACAAGGAGTTTGACCAATTACCCTTGCCAACCAAAAACACCACTAATTGACTCAAATTTGATTATGATGAAATGAAGTGAAAATTTCAAACATCTCTCAGCACATGCGGTCCCATGCTAAGCCTTCAACCTCTATATAGGGAAGACAAATTCATTTTTTTGGATCATATTTTATTATTTTCATCAAACCATAACCCTAATTCAAGAACTTGTGTTTAGCTATTGGATCTAAGGATGTAAACCATTGGGTTCTAGAGATTAGTAGATGAAAACCCATTGATTTCTTGGATATTAGTGTCACACCCAAATTTTGACTTGTAGTTACTTTTAACTTTTACGTTAAATATATGTTTGACTTGGCATCAATGGATGATTTTATTTCAATTGATGTTTATAGATAAAATCATTTTATTTCAATTAATGTTTAGATAAAATCATAATACAATATAAGTTTTTTCATTAAAAGATCAAAGAATTGTGACAATTATTACTTTTAGTGATTATGATATCATGGCTATTAATGGACTCACCATTATGATGGCTTTCTAAGTTGAATGCAGCAACAATGTTTCCCTCTTGGATGGAGAGGGAGAGTATCACTAGAGAGAAGTGTATAGACATTGTGAATAAACGAGTAAATGTCATCTTGAGTTGATCACACACTCACATAGGTCTTGCACCAAATTTGGGTAAGTTTCTCCCAATGTTGTCGATGAGTTAATCTTGTGTCTTCATTTGTGTAGTTGGGTCATAAGGATAGGTTGAAATCATATTCGCTCTTTAGCCTAGTCCCAAGTATTGGTTGAGAGGCAATATTATTGTGTCATCATCATCTTTATGGTTTACCTATTATTTGTTAAGGTTTATTTGATTATTATTTAAATTATATATATACTATTATTATTAACAAAGCTATATATTATGAAAAATAATATTAAAAAATAAAAATATTTTATAAAAAAGAGAAAAAAGAAAGAAAAGAATCAAATATTCTTTTACATTTCAAAAAACAAAAACAAAAAACCATACTTATTATACTTTACAAATTAAAATAATAATTATTATGTTTTTTAAAAAATATTTTGTTATATTGAATTTACTGTATCTAATTAATCATTGCACTTTATACAAATACAGAAAGCAAAGAATTAGATATTGTTTCTAATTTTCCACTAACATTCAAAAAATAAAAAATAAAACATAATTATTATATTTTACAAATTAAAATAAAAACAATTATATTTTAGAGAAACATATTTAAACACACTAAATTAGCTTATCAAAATAATCATTGCACTTTATGAAAAGAAAGAAAGTAATCATTGTACTTTATAGAAAGAAAAATAAAGTAAAGAATTAAATATTATTTTTAAATTTTCACTAATATTCATAATATTAGTTTTTAAATTAAAATAATAATTATTATATTTTATAAAAAAATATTTAAATACACTAATTTAGCTTATCAAAATAATCATTGCACTTTTTACAAAGAAATACCTATATAGTAAGCATTTTTATTTCATCTTCCTACAGTTTTTCAAATTCAAAGCAGCTAAGCAATAGCAACCAATAAATCAATCAAAGACAATATGACGACTATAAATCCAACAAAAGAGAGACAAAATTGCATAGACTAACTTAATATGTTAAAAAGAAATTGATAAATAGATACATTTCTAAATATAAATTTATATAATAAAATATGTACCATATTTTAAGAATTCATGTCAACAAAATATTATATTCTTAATGAACAAATAGATTATTAATATGTATTGCTTGTCTTTTAACATAAAAAAAACACCAACAAAACAAAACCAAAAAAAAAAAGAAAGAAAAAGAAAAAAACGAAAAAAAGAACAAAATGCTTACATATTCCATTTGTAATGGTACCTTGTGTGTACACTATTTATATGCATTGTTTACATTCAACATAAATTAAAAAGAATAAATATTGTTTTTATTTTTATTTTTTTAAAAAATTAATTGTAAATATTTTTAGTAAAAAATTGAAGATTAAGAATAATTATTTATAATTTCATCTTAAAATGTTAAGTTTTAAAAATTTGAATTGAATTTTTACATCTTAAAATGAAAAAATTTGAATTGAATTTTTACAAGAAAAAATAAAAATGTAATTACTTGATTCACTTGATTTCAACTTCTTATATTATAAACTAAACTGTTAAATCATAAAAAATATAATAACATAAACAACATTCATTTAACTATTCAAATATTAAATCATGAAAATCCAAATTAATCAACACAATATAAACAAAAGACTTGTACATAAAAAATAAAAAATAAAAAATTTCCTATACACAAAAATAAATAATTAAAAACTTATTTTATATATATATATATATATATATATACCATCCATTTTTTTTCTATATTAATATTTTTTAATTCTAAATAAACAACTTTCCTACCTTCATTTTTATTATAATTTCAAACATTATTCAATTCAAATTTATCATTAAGTAAAATCTCCACATTGCCATTGAATGTTTCCCATATTAGCGAATTCAAAGCAAATATATGAAAAAGAAAAAAGTTATCATAAAGCATAAAAAAATCATTTTTGATAAAAGTTATCATTTTTTATTTTGCTTAGTCAAAATATGGAAGGAATCTTTCCCCGCTACCCAAAGTTCCAAGTCAAGCTAAAAAAATGAAAATGACTCTTATTACAAGATGGTTGTGAAATGATAATCTCATTACCATGTGCACCAATTAAGGCGTCTTGTGAAAGCTTTGCCATTTCACTCAATTCCATATTTAGTGTACTCCAAACTTTTGGGGGTCCTACAAGGACATCATCCCTGCAAACAATAATGTGCTCTATGACACATAAATGTGGTCCTCCTAAATCTTGACCCTATATCATTGAAACTCATAGCTAGCTTTGCATTCGTCCAAGCTTATACCCTGCCCCACTAGGACGTATACATTATAAATGATTGGAACTTGTGCACATTTATGTGTATATGATTAGGGGATGGTGCCTCTCATAAGCTTTCACATAGTGGGCCCAGGTTCCATCATGTTAAGGTACATATTTTGGTATTAGTGATAGGGGAGGGTGCCTTTCATAAGTTTTCACATTGTGGGTCCGAGGGTCTATCATGCTAAGGTACATATTTTGTGACTAGTGATAAGGGACGGTGCCTCTAACAAGTTTTCACATAGAGGGTGCGGGGTCCACCATGCTAAGGTACATATTTAAGTTGGGTTAAAACTTTTATATTATGGTGGTGCTTCAAAAGGATTGTGATTTATACAAAATTTGTTATCAAATTCAAATTGTAAAACTTGATCTTTAATTTGATGAAGTTGAACCATGGTCTTCAAATTATTTTTGCATAAAACTTGCTAGTGTAAAAACAAAAAGCCACTTGAAGAAAGATGTGAGAATAAAGCCTTAAAGTTGTAGTTGCTTGATAATATCTTTTAGAGAACATTTTGTTTTTTATTATTATGAAAGTTTTGAAATTGAATATGACATCTTATGTGATATTTTTTTTATATGAAATAAAGTTGAATAAGATATATAAGAAAATGCAATCAATAGGGTCGTATATTTGAGAATTATTACAAAATAAATGTTACAATAAGATGACATCAAAATTATTACTTTAGTATAAATAGTACTTAAAAATAGTTAATTAATGGGTATATAGATTTATGAGAATAAGAAAGGAATAATCAATATAATATTTTTTCATGCCTAAAAATAAATTTATAAAAGTTTAAGAGTTTATGATAGAAATTAAATTTAGTTGTAATTAAATAGAATTAACTATATATAATTTTATGTGAAACAAATTGATCTTATATACCACAAAAGCTATCTAATTGTCTAAAACTTAAGAGAACATTATTCCAAATATATTTATTATTCAAAGGGTGAAAGTGAATGGTTATAAATGAACCCACTTGGGATCAAGTCTTATTGAGTCGAAGGCCTCCAACACTAAGGGATGGTCACGATTATGGCCTCAAACAACTTTGGTGAAATATATACTTCTTAACTTTTAAATGAAGAAATATCAAGTTGGACTTATATTCCTAAATAAAAATACACAAATAATCTAAATTTAACATAAAACCTTATACGTATGTAATACACATAAAAATATTCTTATCTTCAAATGAGAAACATTAACCCTAACATAAAATAAAATAATTCTCCAAAGCAAAATGAAATGATTGTTGATTCTAATAGACAAATTATTTCAAAGCATATATGCACAAGTAGATGCGTTGGTGTGTTTTCTAGCAATTGTCATTAGGTAAATGACACTCTATGACTTTACTCTAACATATTTCTTCAAGTGGTTTTATTGCTTTCACAACACCAAGTTTTATGCAAGAAAAATGTTAAAGTCATGGATGAGCTTCAACAAGTTAAGGAACAAGTATTGAAGTTTTAGTTTGACAACACACTTAGCGAAGGTAAAACTATTTTTTTTTAAGAAAAGGGGTAAATTTTTTTTTAATCAAGCAAGAACTACAAAGCATGAGTCAAAAGGCTCCCAACAACCACTCAAAGGTGGAAAAAGTCCCAAAAGCACCACACCCACAAAACTCGGATCAGAAGACCATTACTCAATCTTGTCTGTAGTAATCAACCTATCCAAATCTTGAGAATACTCTAGGGATAAATGCTCTCAATCTTCCACTTGTCAACCTCCAGCATTCTCATATGCCCATTTCACCAAGCAATCGACCTCTTTATTCCATTCCCGTGAAATATGTTTGAAGGAGACAAATGTAAAACTATTATATAGCTCAAGTAATTGTTATTTTTTCTTGCAACCTTTGTGACTATGTTATTATTGAGTGTATAATTTTTATCAGCTAAAAAAATAAAAAAAATAGAACATTATTCCATCTATATATTCGTACTAGAAAGTTATTTTCTTACCCTTAATACGGAACATTAATCCTCTGCATGGAACAAATTCTATCTTTATATATAATAGCAACATCAAATTCTATTCTTACTCTTCTTGCACGAGGGACATTAGTCTTTATTACGAAATAGTACATATAGTGCTAGAAAGAAGAGTTATTCCATCTAACTTCTCAACAAACTCTCTCCTCCGCTCCCTCCATCTACTTCCCTCATGTTTCAATTCAACTACCACCATCACAGAAGGACTATAAGATTCCAAAAGCATATACCTCCTTAAAGGCTTTCTATAAGCACAGTAGCTTGGGAGTCACCGGTACCTGGTTGAGGACTAGTATGGTATAGGCAAATTGCCTGCCCCTGCTCAGTCCCTGTCCCTTTATTCATTTCATTTCTCTGTGCTTTTCCACTTACTTTTCCACTCATTATACACCCAAATCTAAATTTCATCTGCCCAAGTCAAGCCTGTGAAACTTCAATGCCCATCTACCCAAATAAGGCCTTGAGAACACCCAGTATATTGACTTCTTAGTATCCTCCATTTGCCCAAAATCAGACCTCTGGAACACCCTTTATAGAGCACGGCTCTGTACAATATCCAAAATCAGGCCTTTGGAACACCCATTAGATTCCCCATTCTCAGTATTTTTTCGCCCCAAACAGGGCTTTGGATAAGCAGCATCAATAGAGACCTGATATAAAATCATTTATAATGGCTCTGAATCTCAATGCTTGCAGGAATGTGTTTGGATTGAAAGACAATGGTGGCGAAGTAGTGGGTATCTGCAACAGCCGGCAAGGATTGGCTATTTTGTATCAAGCAACAAGGCCATGGAAGCAGCCTCTTAGTAGACTTATCATCAGAAGTCATTTGGGAAGGAAGCCTTACCCCAACAATCCTCTGGAGCCCAACGGAGACCTGTCTCTTGCAGCCGGAAGAGGCTCAGATTGGCAGACTTCATGTGCTATACTAGCAGGGCAAGCGTTGGAGAATGGGAATGGCAGTAATGGTGTGGGGATAGTACCTGTGGAGAAGCCGCCCAATGGGGCTTTGAATACCATAATATCTCAAAATATAGCAACCATGCCTAGGCCTCTGAGCATAACGGATCTAGCACCACCCCCAATGCATGGATCCCAACTTCGTGTTGCTTATCAAGGAGTCCCAGGGGCCTACAGTGAAGCAGCTGCAAGCAAGGCTTATCCATGCTGTGAGCCCATTCCATGTGATCAGTTTGAGGTTGCTTTTCAAGCTGTGGAGCTGTGGATTGCTGATAGAGCAGTCCTGCCTGTGGAAAACTCTCTAGGAGGGAGCATACACAGAAACTATGATCTGCTTCTCAGGCATTCACTACATATTGTTGGGGAGGTTCAGTTTCCAGTACATCACTGCCTGCTTGCATTGCCTGGTGTGAAGACAGATGGATTGAGGAGGGTCATGAGCCACCCACAAGCTCTAGCACAGTGTGAGAATACTTTGACCATAATGGGACTGAATGTGGCCAGAGAAGCCTTTGATGATACTGCTGGTGCTGCAGAGTATGTTGCTGTCAACAATCTCAGAGACACTGCTGCCATTGCAAGCACAAGAGCTGCTGAGATATATGGAATGAATATACTTGCAGATGGTATTCAAGACGACCGTGGCAATGTCACCAGGTTTGTTATGCTGGCCAGAGAGCCTGTGATTCCAAGAAAAGACAGGCCTTTCAAGACCAGCATAGTTTTTGCCCATGAAGAAGGTACTGGTGTACTTTTCAAGGTATTGTCAGCCTTCGCTTTTAGGAATATTAACTTGACTAAGATTGAGAGCAGGCCTCAAAGGAGCAAGCCTGTTAGGGTTGTGGATGACCTCAATGGAGGCACTGCCAAGCACTTCTTTGAGTACATTTTTTATGTTGATTTTGAGGCCTCTATGGCAGATCCTAGAGCACAGAATGCTCTGCAAGAGGTTCAAGAATTTACAACTTTTCTGAGAGTTTTGGGTAGCTATCCTATGGATATGTCTCCTCTTAATGGGGCTGATCATTAGAATTATGTCTACTGTCACAGAGCTTGTAGCTTTGTTATATATATAAATATAACAAGAATTTGGATTTCTATTGTATTAGTTGGGAATTGTAAATCAATAAAGAAAAACAAGGTGTTTTTATAGTGTACAGAGAACAGTTGTTTGTACAGAGATTCAACAATGCTTTGTAATTCCAGAGAGCAGTAAACAACGAGTTCAGTTTAATTCACTCCCTTGTGTAAGGATTATTTCATTGTTCAATCTGGTTATCAGACTTTGCATGAAAGCTCAATAGCCACTCATCTAATTCTCATGTTTTCTTGTTCTGTGCTTGGCTGATCAGGTCTTCCTTGGTTGATCAAACCCACATATTAAATTAATGTCCACAATATAAGGTCTGGCATGCTTTTCATGAGATGTTGATCATTGCTTGTGGGCTAATTTTAAGCTTGATATTTTACAGTTTCATGAATTTTATTTTTATTTTGGGCATCCACTTGCTATATCATTAGGTTTTACCCCCTTCCCACCACCACCCCCAAAATATCCTTTATTCCTTGCTATCGTCTGCCATTCCTTTGTATCATTTGGTGGTAGTGATCATAGTTGTTGATAACAAGTTTCAATTATCTGAACAAACTACTATTCATAATTCATTAGCTGTTAGGTGGGAGTAGTATAGCCACAAATTTACTCTTGTCTATATCTAGCTGCAAGCACCATGTGAGGCATAACCCAACAACGCTGGATATTTTTGTTACTCGGCCCTTATCAAAAATCTAGTACAAAGATTAATAGATCCATTTGAGTGTTTTTTAATCTTTGAACTGCAGTGGTCATTTCATTTTAGAATACAAACAATTTTTATTTATTTTTTTGTATTGATAATATGCCTAATACAAAACAGCAACTACAGAAGTTACATGACAGCAGCTAATAGCAAACAAAATAGCTACAGCAGTATAATTACAAGACAAGCAGTTAATACAACTGCTAATATCAACAGCAACATTGAAAAATATGACAATAGCAAAATATTAACTCTTATGGCAAAAAACATCACCAACAAAGATGTGAATCAATCTATTTAAGACTTTAAACACTGCGCTCAAATAACCTTTCTGTAGCTGAGTAGTTGGTTAACATGGGGTTTGCGTCCCTCTAGGTCATAGGCTTGACTCCACTTCGTAGTGGGAAAGACAAGGGTCAGTAATATTGTGCCAGTTCGGATAAAGGAATGAACTTTGCCCTTAACTTCCTTGATGTTAGATAATAATGTTTAAGAGGTGGGACAAGACTAGTCTCACTCCAGCTCCCCCCCCGGTACCCAAGATATGGGCTGCTAGACCACTGGGCTGGGTCGCATGGACACTCTTGTTGTATAAAAAAAAAAAAACTTTAAATAAATAAATGTTTTAAATTTTTTGTTGATGTTCAAGTTCTTTGGATTTACCCATTTTAATTTATAGGAAACTAGGTTTGTAAAGTCAATATCTAGTAGGAATTTGCATCTTGGTGGATTTGTCAACGTGTCATGTCCTTTAATGACTATATAATCATTTAAAATATTACTTATAAATAATATATAAAAAATTGCAATTGATAAGATTGACTTTAAACTATACATTTGAATTCTAAAATTAAATAGCAGGTTTAATTAATCTTATTTGCAATCCATTTTTTTTATGGGTCATGAGTGTGATATGAAAGTTGATGCAAAATAATTTGTACATAGTTAATTCTAAAAATTTCTTACTCTTTCGACATATGTGTAAAAATCATATTTCCTAATAAGCAATCCCTAAAATATTACTCATATGAAAATAAATGAGCTAGAAAGATTTATAATTAATGGTTCATAAGATCCGTAGAATTTTAGTTTTGGAAATCCTTCTTGCAGACTTATTTGTTGCATTCTCTTTCTTTTTATACATTAAAAGCAATGTACATAGATGAAAGTTTTGCAAATGAATTTATAAGCGTGTTCCAATGTGAAGAAACTCTATTTAAAGAGTCTTGAGTCCAATTAATGTTTTGATAACTGGCATCTCAGAAAATAATGATACAATAATGCAATGATCATTCATATATGAGAATAAATTCTTAAAAATCTCAATAATAGACTTTTAATAAATCATCACATAATTTAATACTTTACTTTTATTAAAAATTAAATTCTAAAAAACCTATCACATAATTGAAGACACTCCAAAAATACTTATATAATAATAGATTGGTTGGTACATCAAATTTAAAACAAATATATTTTAAATAATTGTACGTTACTTTGAACATATTTTAAATATACCAAAATTTAAAATAATTAATTGCTTAAATAACTAGCAAGGTATTACACGCATAGTCCTCACGCGTGGCCGCCAATAATTATATGTGTACTCGCTAAGATGACGTAAGCATGACATCATAGGCCAAGCTTTCATTCACACTATTTTCCTCCGTGAATTTCTATCTCTAGTCACAAGGGAATTCATTTTTTAATGCCACTCATGTATACTTTTTTGGGCATTGAAATATGGTTACATGTGTTAGGCTACCACACTTTCTTTATTTTATCCAAATATTATGGAAATAAGAAAGATTGCATGATTATAAGTATTTGGTAATAATATTTAAGGGATTCAGCCCGTCTGGTAGTGGAGTTGGGGCCGTAGGTTTGCTCTCCATAGGTCTCGGGTTCAACCCCCCACTCTCACAGTTGACCGGTAGGCCTGTATGCAGGCTATGGCGTCCACCCATAGGGGGCTAGTCTAGCCCCAGCTCAGCCCAGGTACCCAAGGTATGGGCTACTGGGCCGCTAGGTTGAGTCGCGGGGACACCCCTGCCGCATTAAAATAAAATAAAATTAAGGGATTCGCTTTTAACAAAAGTAAAGAAAAGTGGATTTTATTTTTTTAAAATGTTTTATGTTTTCATTAGCTTGTGGGTGTCCTTGATGCAATATTTTAAGATATAATTTAGTTTTTATTAATTTTAATTTTGAAATTAATATTTTTATAAATAAAGATATACTTTAGTTTTTGGGTGTATTTATTAATTTTTAATTGTGAAAGCAACATTTTAACAAATGGATTCTATCAATGTAATTAGATTTCCACAATCCATATCAATTTAAATCTAATTGCTTCTAGATTTGATTGTTTGGTAGTCTTTTTTCATCAACGTTTCAGATCACACTCAGTGATCCATCATTAGGATAGAGAGTTGAAAAAGATGATGGATCACTGAGTGTGATCTAAAACGTTGATGAAAAAAGACTACCACACAATCAAATCCAGAAGCAATTAGATTTAAATGGATTCTTCCACTTAAAATATGTTTAGTTAAGTTTTCATTTCATTTTTATTTTAGATTGGATCATATTTGTGATTCTGTCTTCTAGGTTGGATCTTGCTCATTCTCATACATAGCTTTTAAAGTTAGTTTTTCCACTTACTAAGATTACCAATCTCTATATTATAAGAAGTCCAAAACATACAAACCAACATGGCATGTCTAATTCTTACCCAAATCTTCAAGAATTCAATATAGGATATAAAAGCAAAGACATGGTCATTGACACACACCTCCAAAGTAAAATCTTGCTTGTTAGACTCCCTAGGACCTTTCTAGTTGTCTTGAAAGCATTTTTTTGTAAGGAAGCTAAAGTAGTAGAACAACTTCCTACACTAATCTTGAAAGGAGAATAATGCAAATTTTTTACAAATCTTTAACAATTACAAAAACTTAAACAAAAATAAACACAAACATCATGCATACCACCACACAATGATTTACGTGGGAAAAACCCTTTTAGGAGAAAAACCCCACACTCCAAAAGTCGCCCAATATATTATTCAAAAATCACAAAGATTACAATATACTTGCAAAGCAAGCTTCTCAAGGAGTATCACCAACCAAAGATCTCGAGACAACATGACCACTATCAAACTCTCATAATACATCACACTACACAGTCGTAATACAACTCCCTCATAAAATAGGGTTTCCTTCTAGTGCAAGTCAAGCTAACAAAAATATCGGCTGTCAGATATGAGACATAATGATGAACGGTCCAAATTTACAATAATAAAGTGTACATAAAATTTGGCTTCTGAGGTGCACTGCCCGCTAGACCCCTAGTCGGGGGGACGATCCCCCTAGATCCCTTGCGCTTGCCCCCTTGCTGTCATCGTATGAACATTACCTTATGTATCAACAATAACTTATTTAATTGCAAGCTTGAGACACATTTTTCCAACATTTTTCCCATGTAAACCTTTATTGTGGTATAATTTTGTTTATGCTTTTGTGTTTCTCCTTTATGTAATTGTAAAGCTCTAAAATTTGCACATTACTCCTTTAAGATTAACTTAGGAAGCATTTTTGTATACCTTTCTTCCTTTCATTCGGTATCAAATCTTGATCACCTTAGATTATAGATGTTGTATAAAGAGTTTTTGTACTAATACTCATTTAAGTGGAAGCTTGCACAAAAGGGTTTTCATCTTATTGTAGAAAGAGATGGCAATCCTATCTAGGATAAGAATGTATAAGTTATTAGGCACCAATCTAAGCTTTAGAATCTCAAGATGGAGGATATGCATAGGGATAGATATCTATGGACTATAGTATCTAGATCCAAGCTTGCTACTATGTCACAAAATGACTAGGACAAAATAGACAAAAAATATAAGGGTCTTATTAGATTCTATTTGGTAGATTTAGTGTTATTGAATGTGCATCAAGACACTTCAATATTTAATTTTTGGAAGAATTTGGGTGAGATTTATCAAGATAAATCCTTGCTAAATATATTTTTCTTAGAAAGAAGTTGTATACCCTCAAGATGGAGGATGTTTGCATGAATTTATTGTGTTTTTTTCTAGATTCATCAAATCACTTAGTGATGACCATCGAGATTACTACCTCAAAACTCAAAATGGATGAGATACCAACATCATTTCTTTTCTAAAGAGATGCATTCAAAACCTTCCAAATTAGCGAGGTAGAGCCTAACTATTCATAGTAGGCAGAAAGAAAAATACAAGAAGGATAATAAGCAAGACAAGTTTGGATCTAAATCCTAAGGGAGGTCCAAATCTTTTGGTAATTCCAAGGAAAAATGCTAGAATTACAACAAGATTAGCTATGTTAGAGGCGAATGTAAGGAATAAAAAAAGAAAAATAGAGGTTTTGATAGAGTTTGAGAAGTCTCAAGTTAATGGTGATGTCTATGTTATATTCTTGACTACATGTGCACCAAAATGTGCACGGTTTATTGACTCTAGTGCATCTTTCTATATGACCTCACATTGGAGTTGATTGATAAAATATGAAGAATATGATGGTGGAAAGTTTTACATTGGATATTATTTTTGTTTGAAGATTATTGGCTAGAGAAGAGACTTGATTTGATTCCTTGATGGATGAGTGAAGGGGATCAATGATGTACTAAATATCCCTCTTTTTTTTTGTTATCCTCAGGGTATCCCCATGACTCAAGCCCAGTGGGTTCCCTTTACGAGGCGAGCTTGAGGTGAGACTAGTCTCTGGGGCCATGGGGTAACCAAAGCAACCCCCAACATTCGCAGCAGGGTGATTTTTGGGCTAGAGATAGTCGAACCCAAGACCTCGGGGAGCAAGCTCGAGACTCAAACCAACTCCTCTAACCCGTGGGGGCTACATATCCCTAATTTTGAGTAGAAGCTACATTTTAAAGTTAAATTGAATGTTTTGGGTATGCACATTTTTCTTAAGTGGAGGGTGCAAGATGCTCAGAGGTTCTATGTTTCTTGGTAAGGGTGTTTGAATAGGAATTATATTTTAGTTTGATCCATACACAATATAGTTCAATATTTCTTATGTTATTTTAGTTAATATATTTACATAATCATTTACTTCACTATTGGAACCAAACAAAAAGAGGAGTGTTGCATCCACTTATAATTGTCATATTTTTTGGGTACCTAAGGGTGATCATACTTTGAAGACTAATATTCCTATAAAAAAACTATGTTATGGCACTAAATGATCCATTACATTGGTGTGAAGGGTCTAAGGCCATTAAAAGAACTTGTAGAGGGGATAAACAATTATAATATTGACTTTAATTTTTGTGAACATTATGTTTATTTAATACAAAATTGTGTGTAATTTTATTTTAATTATCATAAATTTTAATGTTCAATTTTAAAATATGCTTATTATGTTTCACTCATTGATGACTACAATAGAAGGATGTGGGTGTATTACTTTAGATTAAATTTAAATCCTTTAGTTGGTTTAAAGAGCTTAAGGATCTTATAGTGAATCAAACTAGTAAAAATGTTAAGATTTAGAGGATTGATAATGGTGGTGAGTTTTGTTTAGAAAATTTTAATAGGCTCTACAAAGATCATGGAACAAAAATATATAAGATGACTCTTTACACTCCGTAGAAAAATAGAGTTGTAGAAATATTATATATGGCATTAATGAAGAGGGCTAGGAGTATGCATAATGAAGCCAAATTGGAATATGATTTATGGATAGAAGTAGTTACTATGACTAGTTACCTTGTAAATAAGACACCTATTTATCTTGTTTATTGGAAACCTACAAAGTTGTGGTCAAGAAAAAAAATTAATTAATACATCTTAGATTTTTAGCTACAAGGAATATGCTCGCATGCCTAAGGAGAAGAGGTCAAAATTAGAGAACAAGATCGTAAAATTATCTTCATTAGTTATAGTATTAGTGTGAAAGGGTAGAAGCTTTGGGATCTTGTGGCCAATAGATTTTTGTATATTAGAATTGTTACTCTAGAGAATCTAAGTCTTCTTCCACTCTTTTGTAGCTAGAAAAGGATGAAAAGAAAGATGTGGTTCAACTACTCTAAAAGACCAATAAAGATGAACTAGAAGCCCATGAAGGATTTGATAAGGAAGATAACTCAAAAAGTTCAAAGATTTCCAAAAAAATTTATAACTAGTTAGGTATACTCCTTTTGATTGAAGATGCATTTTTTCTTTAATTATGTTAACATTGATGAGCATAGGATTGTAAAGGAGGCTATGGGTATGAATTATTCAAAGTTCTAAAAGTGTCTGAGTGAAGAGATGATTAAATTGAATAAAAATGACACATGGGTGTTGAAAATATACTAGAATAATGAGAGGGGGTGAATCGGTACTCTATCAAATCTCAAAACTTTCAGAACAAAAGAAACTTCAAACTCTATCACATAACAAAAACATGAAAGATAGAAACAATGTACAACACCACACGACACCAGATGTACATGGAAAAACCCAAGGGGGAAAACCATGATGATAAATGCTGATAGGAGCTACTATCCTAATCTAACCTTACAAATGAATAACAATTACTACTTTGTTTTAGGGCTACAACCCAAGGAAGCTACTACTTCCTGAAAAGAGGTTTTAGGGTCACTCCCAAGGAAACTACAACTCCCTACAAACTTTTTTTATGACTACAACCCAAGGAAGCTACAACTCCCTAAACTAAGAAAAAACTCAGGAAAGATTACAAAATGACAGTCCTTCCACTATCTGAAACTGACAATTAGGATCAATCCTTTTGATGATTATAATTCTAATTTTTCCCTTCTCTTTTAAGGATTGTAATTTTTCTTTGTCACTTCTACAAATGTCTTTTCTATAGCTTACTGGCTCATTGCTTTCAGCATTCAAGAAGATTTTCCTTTGGCTAACTCCCTCCAACAAACAATTAGGCACACTCTTCACTTCCTTTATGTCACAGAGATACGATCAAATTGAATCTGGACATGATCTACAACTACTTTTTCTCTTTCAATCACTTATACAAATATCATAATGCATTAAAAATCCTCGACACACACTAGACCTAGATCAACTAGGTTTATAACATATACATGATATTACATTGATTACATTACATATGTCAGCCTAAAACAAAGAATATTACAATTACAAATTGGCCAAAGATAAAACAACAACATGAAACATGTAGAGGGAAAGACCCAAAAGGACTACATGCAACACCAGGAAGAGGAACATGCCTTGTGGATTCCAACACACGTTTAACTTGTTCCTAAACACTCTTCATAGCTTCAGTCTTCAATGAACATCATTTTCACACAAATACAAAGTAGGTCAGCCTTAAACAAGAAAACATGAAACATGAATTATGTCGGCCTTCACAACATTGGAGGTACACATGAATGATAATGCATTACTTGTGCTTCTTCCAGATGAGTCGAAATGACCCATACAACACCTTCAAACACTCCATGAAATCCACACAACCTTGAACTTGTGGTGCATACCTTCAACATACCCTAATTGGCCAAGAAAAAGTATAACCTAACAACACCTTCATTCCATACCACATCCTATTCCAGAGAAACCAAGAAACACCTTATGGAGCAACATAAAACATCATGTGATATTTAGGAACACTCTCATACATCCCTTTCACAAATTCAAATAGCGAAAAGTTGGTGCAAGCCACCAAACATTGAAACCAGTCATCGGACAACATAGTCCTAAACTTTGTCACCTTCAACTTTCTCTTCAAAAGGACTAATGATTTGGAAATTTGGATATAGAACCTTCACAACACTATGCACTTAAATTCTAAACCACATAACCATATCTAAAAATGCGGAGGAATGCAAAGCCAACTTTTAAACCTCTAAAAGAACCTTCATAGAATCAACATAGTCCTCAAATTGTCACTCACAAACACATCTTTCTGGAACCCAAAAGGACTAAAACTTGGATCACACATGCCTTGACACACCAAAAAGCTATCTTCCAAACTATAGAACCAAAGAATCACCAGCGAAGAAATGCAAAGCATTTCTCAGAGACTTTGGCAACCAAACAACCAACCCACAACTCTCCTTTGACATCTACAACTCTCTTTTTACATCAATGACAACCAAACTACAAGAATCTCCCCCTTTTCATTCATGGAAAAACCATCCTCACGCCATTTTGGTGGAAAATCTCTCTCCCCCTTTGACATCAAAGACAAATGGAAAAAGGACTTTCTCTCCTTCTTGAAATAACTTGTAGGCTCCCCCTGTTAGCAACAACCACTACTTGCTCCCCCTAAGAGGTAGCCACCATCAATCCAAGAAAAAGGATATGACTCGAGTTACTCCCCTTAGACAGATGCACCAACTATGCATCTAGGAATAAGAAGTAGGGGAAATTACCCCTAACTTCTATTGGAGATACTCAAATGTATCCTTTGCAAGTGCCTTTGTGCAAATGTCAACAATATGATCCTTTTTAAGTATATAATACAATTTCAATTATTTCTCAGCAACCATAGATCTCTTAGAAAGTGATACTTGATTGATATGTTCTTGGTTCAAGAATGCATCACCGGATTCTTGGAAATATTGATAGCACTTATGTTATCACATAGAATAGGAATGGGTTCAATGTATTTGATCTTGATATCCTTCAATGTTTGCTTCATCTACAATACTTGAGTACAAAAATATATTGCAACAATATACTATACTTCTAATTTTGATAGAGATATTGAATCTTGCTTCTTACTATGCCACGAAACCAACCTTCTTCCTAAAAATAAATTAACACATCTAGTAATCCTTCTATCATCAATATGACCATCAACATCAATGTAATCACTTAGATCAAAGCCATTTCCTTTTGGATACCATAATCCATAATCCAAAATTCTCTTCAAGTATTTGAAGATTCTCTTGAGTTCCTTTACATGAGTTTCTTTAGGATTAGATTGAAATATTGCAACCAAACATACCGCATGCATAATATCAAGTCTTGAAGTAGTTAAGTACAACAAACTTCCAATCATAGATCTGTATAGAGTCTGATAAGCCAAGGGAGACTCATCATATTTTCTCAAATGACAACCACTTACCATAGGAGTACTCACTGGTTTACAATCTTTCATACCAAACTTCTTCAACATCTCCTTGATATACTTTTCTTGAGAAAGAAAGATACCTTCATCTAGTTGAGCAATTTTAAGAACAAGAAAGATGGATAACTCACCTATCATAGAAATTTCAAACTCTTGCATTTCTTTAGTAATCTTCTTACAAATTTCATCATTCCCACCAAAGATTATACCACCAACATATACAAAAACTATCAAAATTATTTCATCCTCAATCTTGAAGTAAAGGTTACTATCTGTGGTACCTTTCTTAAAACCTTGTTGAAGCAAGTACTTGTCCAACCTTGCATACCAAGCTCTAGGAGTTTGTTTGAGACCATATAATGCCTTTTTGAGTCTGCACACCATGTTTGGTTCTTCTAATAACCATAATCCATCAGGTTGCTCTGTGTAGACTTCTTCCAAATCTCTATTCAGGAAGGCTGATTTGAAATTCATATGATATACCTTGAAGTCCTTGTGGGAAAAAAGCAAGAAATATTCGGATTTCTTCCATTCTTGCTATCGTAGAAAAAGTCTCATCAAAATCGATTCCTTCTACTTGTGAATAACCTTTACAAATTGGTCTTGCTTTGTTTCTAACAACTTCTCCTTCTTCATTCAACTTATTCCTAAATACCCACTTTGTTCCTATCACATTTTTGTATGTACAGGCCTAGGAACCAGTTCCCAAGTTTGATTCTTCTCAATCTGATTCAATTCTTCTTCCATTGCTTGTATCCGTCCTTCATCTTTTCTAGCATCAACAAAAGTTTTTGGTTATACCTTTGATAACAAACAAAATTTTACTTGTTCATTTGTATTTGCAAGCCTTCTTTTGGTTAGAACTTCTTCATTCTTATCTGCAATAATTTTATCCTCTGAATTATTCCTTTGAACATACTTTGTAGGGGTCTTACTATTCTTTTCTATTGTTTCTTCTTTCTCTTCAACTTCTTCTTCTTCTTCTTCTTCTTCTTCTTCTGAGAAGGGAGGTGCATCAAATCTGTTGTCCTTAATTTCGTACATATTTTGATGTATATCTTCATCAACCTTGACATTTTCACTTTCAACTATTCTTCCCAATCTTTCTTTGTAGCATATGTATGCTTTACTCTAAGATGAATATCCTAGAAAGATACCTTCATCAACTCTTGAATCAAACTTCCCCAAAGTATCTTCATCTCTTTTGGTGTAGCATTTACTTCCAAAGACTCTAAAACACCTGACAGATGTAGGTCTTTCAT
>VDFB02258620.1:218734-424683 GCA_007258455.2 Sequoia sempervirens
TTGACATATTCATCTCACTTTGAATAAAAATTAGAAAAAATATCTTCTTGTTTAAGGATAGAGAATAATAATATAGATCCCATTCCCTACTCAATATCATCTTTAAGATTGAAGCAAGAATGAAAAAGAGATAAAGAAAACTTATTATTATAACTAATAACACTATGAAGAAATGATCACTCACCTTTAAGTCTACGTTTTCGGCTTTTGTTGACTTTTGAATCGAGAAGTAGAACCTTAGAACCGAAAAACATGTGTAAGAATAAATGAAACTTTCGATTGTATTTATATCAATCCATGATTCCATATTTGGCGAATTCTGCGGGATTTTTAAATGGTATATTAAAAATTTGGTGAATCCTGCATGCTTATACAATGATACAGTGTGATTTTCAAGGTGAAATGTGTCCTCATATGTAATTATTTTTTAATGTTATTGGAAAAATAGATCCTCATAAGCAAATATTTATAAATTTTAATTAGTGAAATGGGTCTTCACAAGCAACTATTTGTAAATTTTAATTGGTGAAATGGGTCCTGATACAATGTCGTTTTAATAGTATTGGCAAATATGTAGGTGTTTTATTAAATGATTTTAGGATTCTAGGAAAAAATATTAGTCAATCCAATTGAAACATGTAGTTTTACAATGGAAATTTTTTTGCTTAAATATGCCTCATAAAAAAACTCATTGGTGAATGGACATGCATTGGACCTATAGTTCATAAAATCTGGGCGATTTGGACACCCTGTTGGGTGCAAGAAATTCGCCAACTTCAAATTGGTTGATTCCTAGAATTTTCCACTAAAGTTTTCCCTGTATTTAACCTCCTTGGCCCTTTCTCTACTCTCCTCTCTAAACTATTGAACCTTGATCATTTTCTTCAAGAAGTGTCTCTTGGATACCTCCCAAGAAAGTTTCATGGAATTAAGATCAATGGTGATCTCTCTAACCTCCCCCCTTAATTGTTTGGTCATGGGAAAAGTCTCTATTTCAAGTATGTGCATATTGGTGTTGTCATTGATGTAAAAAATATTATGTTGTCATTGATCAATTGTATGTGTTGAGGAAGATTGGTGTTGAAGATGAACAGTTGGTGTTGTCTATGCTTTGATTTGTTGCATTATGTAGTCATCACTTAAGGTAATGGTGTTAACCTCTGGTGTTACTTTGATAAGCTTATGTCTATGGATGAAGTAGTGATTAAGATGTTTTGGATGTGTCTTTGGTGCTTGGTTTCCATGTGCTTTTGAGAAAATTTGATTAAAAGAGGAAACAATGTGTTGCAGTGTTGTTTTGGGTTACAAAGAGATTTTTTGGTTTTTCTTTGCATTTCTTCTAGGTTGAAGATCTGCCTATGCAATTTAGATATGTTGATGAGAGGTATTTAGAGATATTATATTCAAGAGATGGTATGCTCTAGATCATCATATAGTAGAAGTCATGTTCACTAGTGTGTGACTTTGCATTGCAAAGGTGTCTAGGAGAAATGTTCTTACTCCAAGTTTCTCTGTAGTTATACTTTAGGTCTTGCGATTCTAAAGGTGTGTTGATGGTGTTGGTAGTTTACCTTAGTCAAGAGGATTTGAGGTTTGGTGCTTTGAAAGATAGTTTTTCAAGTAACAGTTATGGTAGTGTTGTCTGAGTGTACTAGGTTTGTACATTCTTTAGGTGGAAATTGTTGCAGAGTTTGATTGTTTTCAGGATGTTTGAGGAATATTCTAGATCATGTTCAAGCATGGTGTGTGGTTCACAAGTTGTATTTGATTTTGAGGAAGCATGTACTTAAATGTTTAAAGGTGTTTGCATGGGTAATGAATGACTTGGTGTTTACACTACATGTGAAGGATACATATTGTTTGTGGTAGTGTGTGTTTAAGTGGTGTTGTTGATTTGGGTCCCATTTAAGTTTTGATGTGGTGCACATTCATTTCTATCTACCATGGAAATGTTTTAGCGCTGACCTAATTTGAATTTGCACATTTGAGGTACATAGACGACCTTGGAAATGGTTTCAAGGTTGAGGATAGTATAAGTATGAGCTGAATTGTTGAAGGAGGTGAAGATAGATGATATTGCAAAGTATGTTATGTGAATGATGTGAATTACAGAGTTGTAAGGTACAAAATTGAGCAAAACAGTGCAAAATTTCAAGTGTTAAACTACTAGATGCAAAGAGTAGAAGGTGTTTGAAAACATTGAAATAGATTGTGAAGGTGTTGAAGATATTATGGTGGATTTTATGTTGCATTGAGATTATGTTCTTTGTGTATCATTTCTTCTCTATGTTTTATTTCTATTTTGATAATGAGCCTTTCTGGACAGTGTGTCCTATTTTGGAAATGATCCCTTGTAACTAGTTTTGCAATTACTTATATTGTGAGCTAATCCTTACCTTGGTTTTTCCCTGCTTAGGGTTTCCACATAAATTTGGTGTTCTCTTGTGTATGGTGTTAAATTTTTTTCATTTTCTATTATTTTCTTTTCATGCTAATTCATCATAATAGATTAAAGGTTTAATGAATGAATGTGGATTTGAATGTTAATGAGGGTTTTTGATGTTTTGATAAGATATAACTAATTCACCCACCCCTCAGTTGTCTTGTTCATTCAATAGTCTCATCTACAAACTTGGTAGCTATATCTTTATCATACATCATGTGCAAGTAGATTGTTTTAATTTCTTCCATAATGTTCTTCATTGTTAGCAAATTAGCAAGGGAAATATTAACCTATTTTGACTTCTTGGCAGATTTTGAATTATGATTTCCACATGCCTATGTGTACTATCTAGTCTAGATAAAACTTGCACTTCTTTTTTTAGCAAACACCAAGAATTGATTTTTCCATCTTTTATCACAAATTTCAAGATTTTGCAAGTTTGATGTATTGTTGTTATAATGCATGCAAACATACCTATCATCAACATCTCTCTGGCTTTCCAAAATCTCATAAACTTCTCTTTTACCACCTTGATGAAAATTTTCAGCATTTGGTTGAGGATCCAAATCAACAAGACTACTATTTCTTTGCTCAAAATCAAGGCTACTATGTCTTTGCTCAAAATTACCACCAAGCAATAATAAATCAGATGTGTGTTCAGTATCATCAACATACCTCTCAAATTTTGCATCCTCAATGTCATCCTCTGTGCATGACTACTGAGATGAATTTAAAATAACATTGGAATAAAAGGGAAATTCATCACAATATAGAACCTCATCATACTTAGATGTCAACACACCATGATCCCATGTTAAAAAGGGTTGATTTCTTTGTTTAGTGTATAAGTGTTCACTGTGTTTTGTTGATGGCTAAAAATTTCAAGCAATAACCTTATGGGAAACTCAGTTAATGGGGGGACCAATTGCGCTAAACTGAGTGACCTCTAGGTTTTTAAATACGCTGGATCCTTCTGTATTTAAGGGTTTGGAATGGGAAAAGGAAGTAGATATATAAAATAAAGATCTAACCTAAGGCAATGAGCCACAAGTTAAGTATGGGCATGGTAAATCTTCCTTTCAAATGGGATTTAAGGGCCCGTTCAACAATTTGCATGTCCAAAGATAACAAAGAGCATAGATGAAAAGCCTAAGAAGTTTATCAAATAACATAAAATAACTTCCATACACATTCAATGAAAAGAATACTCCAAGACATGGTCTGAATCAACAAACTTATATTGAAATTATAGAAGTTTTGCAAATAAACTACTCAGTATAATAACAACACAGTATAATGTTTTATCAATTAGATAAGAAATAGAAAGGCCGAACAACAATGGCATAGTCTGTGAATATTAATACAACAATCAAAAACAATACAAAGGCCTGGTGTCTTTCCACAATTTTTGTGTATTCTCCAAACTCAGAACTCTTTTTCGGAAAGCTGAAGTAGCATATAAAGAGAATCATCCCACCGCCTGAGAGCCAGTAATAAAAAATATTCCTCAGCACGAGAAATGATATCCATCGCAATGATTTCCCATGGCCATATCAACAAAAAATATTTTGAATCATAGAATGCAATTGCCCTCAAACTAGATGCATCCCCCTACAAATGATCACTATGGTCCTAGTGTGGAAGAAGCAAAATTCCCATGTAGACATGTGTTGCTCACCCATAGAGTTTGTTAGGACATGTGGCAACAGGACATAGCTTGTTGTTCATTTTTCCTCTCCTGCGTTGAAAATCCCTGCGAAGATGACACATGGAGGAGTCTTTGTCTTGAGCATTGATTGTGGGGTCTGCCAAAAGGTGCCCGTGGAATTATGCTATGTGGCATGCGAGTGGAGCTCGGTAGAGAAGTAAAAGGGAGTAGGCTTGCAAAGGCCCGTGCTACTGACACATGGACGCATGGCGGGGCTCGATAAAAAAGAAAGGGGATAAACCTTTGCAAGGAGCGTGCGGCAAACACATGGAGGAAGTGGGTGAAGCTCTTCAAAAAGGGCTCAGAGATATTCTAACATATGAGGTGTGGGTCGGGGCTAAGAAAAACAATATTATCAACCCGAAGGGAGCTCAAGGGATTTTTAATCCACAACTTTTGGTGACTACTAGGGGTGTTTCGCCTGCAGAATGGGAACCCAAAATTTCTGGTTTGAAGACCAAAGCCCGATTCAATGGGCAATGGAGTTAGAGATTTGAGAGCACGGTCTGCAGAGGCAGCCAGTCAGCCTCAGATGGTATTTATATGGCATGAAAATTATCTTGTGCCTCATGTAAATCGATTACTTCTTTGAAGGGAAGCTCCATGGATATCTTAGTCCTGGACTTGAGTTGAAAGAGCAGCTGCACCATCTAATGGGTGACACCTTCAATGTCCTCAATAGTAGGGGTTGGCTGAAATTCTGAAAGGTGGATAAATCCTACTGCTTTTCCTCAATTTTTGCTGTGATATGCTCCATTGTGGCCACTGAATCATTAGAGAGAAACAGGGAGGGAAAGCCCATCTGACTCAGTTGGGATAATTTCATTCACATACTGTTCATAGTTCGATTCAGTGTTGTCGAGCAATTGCTGGCATGGAGGATGGTTGCATGGCAACAGATGAATTCTTTCACCTTCTGGATCGTTGAATTTCGATCTTCAATTCCTACATTCACCAAGTCTTCATTCACCACCGTGTACAACTTATCTAGCAAATTCTTCACCTCGGGAACCCTCTCCATAATGAACTGTGGGAACTGTTCAATTGTTCCATGCACTTCCCTGCTCAAACCTGCTACTTTTTCCATGAATTGAAGCACTGACTGAAGATTCAAACAAAAATTATTGACTTTCTCCTAGTAGGAGATGCATAGTTGCTGGGCTACTGAAAGGAGATCCAATTGAGCAGCAAGGAGTTGGGGAGGATTCTTCAAAACACCAATTTCCATCTCCTTTGACTTGATATCCTGGGTTAGCTCTTCAATTTTCTTGTTTTTCACAGAGAGCTATCCCTGCAGAGTTTCCAACTCGGTGTCCCTACTTTGCAATAGCTCCTCAACTTGGTTCTAGGTTCCATATTCTTTTTCCAAGGAAAGCTTTACTTCATGGATCTCCTATTTGAGCTAAGTTATTTTTCCCTAGAGCTTTTGATCTTTCTGTTGCATTTCCTCCTCCAATTGAGCTTGCTACTACCAAAGCTCTTTAGTTTTCTGTTGCATCTCTCCCTCTACTCGAGCTAGATGGCCTTGTAATTCTTGGTTTTTCTATTGCAGTCTGACAACTAGGTTGGGATCCAAGGACTAGAACTTTGCAAGTTTCGCCCCAAAGTTTGGCACTTTCCACCTATGCTTGCTGAGATATTCGTGTAATTTCAGTTTCCCTTGCATTTTCTTTTTTCAGTGGAACCTCCATCCTTTCCTTGACATTCTTGAGCTCATCTTCCTTCTTCTTCAATTTGCAACTATGCTTGAGGAAGTTAGTAGTCACCATTCATTGGGTTTCCTCCATTAGCTCAACTTTGTCTTGTGGTTGAGCTGCGTGTAAATCAATCCCTACAACATGCATCGTATAATCCTAGGGTTGCATCTCCCCCTATGGTTTGATGGTGTTTGGATGCATGGTTGTAAAATGAAATGGCTACTAAACTTCATTGAAAAGGGTCTGCACACATGGCTCAACCGACTTTGTAGCATCTTTGTATTTTCTCTTCTAGACCTTGATAGCACGTGTTCCTTTTGTTTAGTTTCCTTCCCAAATAAATTTTGTTGGTGATCTAATCAGCTCACCAGTGAAGGGCACATTGGAAGGAAGAGAAAAAGGGAACAAGAGAGTTGTGGTCTTGGTTGATGTCTTCTTTGGCAGAGAGACCGTTAATGGGGAGAACAGGGGAATGTTATACCAAGGCCCAATTTGGGAAGTGACAGAAGGAATCATGGGGAGTGGTGGCGACAGTGGAGATGCAGAGGATACCATTTGTTGGGAAAGTTGAGTCAGAGTTGACACAATAGGAGTGAAAGGGGTGGCAATGGCAAATCCGAATTGGGCTTTGATGAAAGGTGGATTCGATCATGGGGGAGTAAAAGTTGCTTGTCCAATTTGGGAGAATTGAGAGAAACCTCTTGTGAGCATGGAAGTAGTAAAGGAAAGGCCGACACCTGAAGTAATTGGGGGCGCAGATACAACATAGGTAACCAAAGATTGTGAAGTGAGAAGAGGGGGAGAGAAAGATACCATAGGTGCATAAGATTGTGATCCTTCTCTAGAAGTCGCTTCCGTGCATGGCCTCTTATTGGGTGGAGAATTATCCACCTCTATGACCTCTGAAGGTTGTTGGGATACCCTGGGTCTTTTTTCAGCCCATGTGCATGGCCATGGGGCCTCTGGCTATGATGCAGTCACTTGTGCACTCGGTGGAGCTTTGTCGGGCCGCTTCGCCACTTTTCCAATTTTCTACATTGGGGCCTTTTTCACCTCCTTTCCCTTCACTGTATATTTTATAGCTTCCTCTGGATCTATATCCTCATCATCACTTGTGTCAATATATTCATTACCTCTATTCCATAGATCATTGAATATTTCATCCTTGTCTGTCTCTTGGAATGGGGCATTAAGGCATTTGGTCTCCTGACGATAAATCCAAAAATCTACAATTTTCTCTTCGCTCCACTGCCAATGGTTGACCAATTCATTACAAAGTGTTGCCCCCATTTGGCGCTTCTCATTAGGCTTCTCCAAAGGAAAATAGAAAGAGATCCATGATGACCTCCAATCTTTAGTAGGGACATAGACCAGGTCCACAAATAGATCATCATGTTCTGACTGTGGATTTCGTAGAGCTTCCTAGTAAGGCTAGGAGCTGTGAGTCACCTTAAAATTTAGGTCCGTTAAGTCATTATCGAGGTTATATTGCCACTTGTCACAAATTAATACCAGCCCCAGATGAGCCAATTTTGCTTCTAGTAGACCATGTGTCTGCTTCTTTACCATTATCATTATTTTGAAGCTCAAAGGGTAGAAGAAAAAACCTTTTTGCTTCTTTCCTTTGCAAAAGTTGTTGTCGATGATCGCTAGTTACCAAAACACCTTGAGGGAAAACACCTTGTCTGTGACACATACTGGGAGTTAGAATGGCTCCTTGGTAAAGCCATGCAACCTAAAAATGTGAAATACTCCCCTAGAAACTAATCGCAAGGAGGAAGAAAACTCTGCATCCACCTTGTTTGCTCGACAAAAAGCCGACAAAGCTTTCCATCCTCACTAAAATCTTGCAAAATTGGAGTCAGGAAACACTCAAAAAATGCATAGTAATCATATGTTGCAGAAAGGAGGCGAGTCCACATAGAAATTGGCCTTCTTATTCCATTTTCATCAAAAATAGCTAAGCTCATACGGTTTCTAAAGAAGTCGGGGTTCTGGTGCAAAAACATGTGAGCAAGGAGAGAGGAAAACTTGAAATTATGTTGTGTGTTGTACTCCTTGATTTGGTTCAGCATTTCCCAGATGATGAATTCCACAAAGGCATACCAGAATAAAGAATGTTGTCTTGTCAACTGAAAAACCCAGACCCATTTGAAGCTCTTCCACGTTCTTGTAGTTGTCCATGCCACAAAGAAAATCCATCACAGAGAAGGCCTCTTGCAAGTCTGAGTTAAAATCATTGTGTGCAATTAGAATCTATGGTGGCTTTGCTAAATCTTCCTTAGGCATTTTGGTTTCTTGATTATAAAAGTTCAGAGCAAGATCTTTGGTCTTCCAAAACTCTTCCACTCTTGTTGGAGTGAACGTCTCCATATTTTCTACTCTAGAGCCCCTTTCGAGAGGGATGCATAGCATATCCCTTATAGCCTCCACGTTGATTATAAACCTTAGTTCCTAGCCTTCAAAGGCATTGGTATCTAGGTTAAAATGTTGAATGCACTAGTGGACTAGTTCTAGGTAGTAATGCACAAAAGGAACCATATACTGCGAGAGACAACAAAAGAATAGCTTGTATGGTAAATACTATTGGCTAGTGGACTGTTTCATTCTCTTGTAGGCTGCTTCACTAAAACTCTTAGGGTTGGTTTTAAGGATAGGGTCATGAATGTTATCCCATTCCTCCATTATCAGTGTTTGGTTCTTGTGAGCCTTCTTTTCCATGGCCCACATGTGGATCCACTTTGGCTTCTTTGGTATCCCAGGCAAAGCATAAGAGATGTCACTAAAAATATTGGCCATTGGTGCCACACGTATAACATCAAATAAGATTTGGGTCACCTCTCCTTGTGCTTCCATTTGAGGATTTTGGGTCATTTCAATATTTTTTGGACCTTTGCAATACTCAAATTTTCTGCAATTCACTTGGGTTCTTCAGCAAATTTGACACTCAAAGCTCTTTGCATTGAATAGTGTACTCAGGGAACTCTTCACAGTGTTTTTCTTTCTCATGTAAAACTTAGCATTTTCTCAACTTGAAGTTCTAGACAATGGTTGCCCTTTTGCAATAAATTCAGCATTACCACCAACTCTCTTGTTCATGCAAAATGAATTATTTTCCTTTTGAAAAGACAATTATTCATAATGACAATTAATCATTATGTCCTATGGCACGATTTCCTGGGGAATTGAGTCGGCGATTGAAGGCATAGAATTTATTTTGCATGCTTTGCAATTAATATCTTAAAAAGAATGATTAATCCAAAGGTGTAATGAGTACACAAAAAGATTTAAGTTCATCCTTGGAAACTGAAAAATGTTTGCAGTGTGACACATTAGCACTTGACCGTGCAGACGATCACTTGGGATTGCCGCCATTTTTAGCTAATTAATTACTTCTTAACTTTGCACACAACAATTCGTACATAGCAGATGCAACTAGGTGAGATTCTTGAGTTTTCTCTGGGTGGGAATTTCAAGTTGGGTCTTGATGGAATTTTTGAGTTAATACTTGATCAACATCATGCTTATCACACACATGTACCTTAGCTATTTCTATAAACAGACCCAGAGACAACAACAAAATTGCACAAGTGGTAATTGAGATGAATTTGCATTTGGTAGTTAGAGTTAGAGGTAGTCGCAATGAATACTCCAATTAGGCTCACTAGCAATAGGTCGCATGTAGCATTTCTAGGTGAAATTTCTAGCAGGTATCTGAAACACATGACAAAGAACAAGCATTCTTTGGAAATTATAGCAATGAAGTGGGTACTGGGTAGGGATTTCCTAGAATATAAGGATTAGTATAGGGTTAATACTGACATTTACTGACACAACCATGGTAGGAGGGTCCTCAAAGAGAACAATTCAGACCGTGCAACATGAGTGACACAATGAAAGCAACAAAAAATATGGAGGCAAATGTAGATGCAAATATTCTCATTAACATAAATCTCAATTACATTTGGCCAACAACATCCGAGCTTAGAATTTGGCTCACAAGCTTGATACAACATGCTAAAAAATACAACATTCCAATATGTCCCTATATGCAGGCGAAATCCTACAAATCTAATGTATATTATTCTTCTAGATTGAATTCTGCTCTTCTAATGATCTATTACAGTCTTTATATCATATCCATGATTCTCGAAACATCTATGTCAGCCAAATATCATTACATTCTCCAAGGAAAGAAAATTTAATGTGTGCATGAATAGGCCAGCCTCAAATTTGAATTACTCCATCAACAGGTGCATAGAATGAAGTGTGGACCTATAGTGAAGGTTGGGGACACTCAATGGAACATTTAAGATCACACCGTCGAGATCCACAAGTCACGGGGATGATCCACAAATGATCAAATTAGTTATTAGGCTTGGAAACTATTCCAGTGTTGGTTCAAGAAAATGCCATGAGATTCTAGAAGCGATAACTTGCCAGAAAAAGATCCAATCATGCAAAAATCTTGGAATAAGGAAAATGAACATGTCCACGATGTACAAAAAGATCTGCAGGGTCTGGTGAGCAAATATGATGAGTCCACCAACATGAATTAAGCAAGAACAGAACAAGGACAAAAAACTAAAAGAAAATAGTTTTGGTTGATGCAATATTTTCAAGAACCAAGGATGCTCCTACATCATTTTCTCTCATTTCATTGCCTCCTTGCTCAATATACAGGTATCTAAGTAGATGATCCTGTGACTCACAATGGAAATATTCCCAAAGCGCTACCTTGGTGGCCTTGGAAAAGCTGTGACAAATGCAGTGTATGGCCTTGGTCTTCCCATAGTGAGCGATCTCCACAAACAAATTGAAGAAGATGCAGTAGTGTCATGGGTTCCATTCCTCAGCGGGTTCCACATTTTGACCATTGGAGAGCATCGCCAGAGAGTTACTCATGCTTTCCATTTCCTCCTGAGATGCTACAATGTGGTGTTGTTCTATGACATGGAATGGTACACCGATTTTAGAAACCAGGTGTTTCCTCCACTGCTTGGCCATTGCTGTTGTTGATGTTGATGCTATTGCTAATGCTTCTATTGTTTTTCCTGGGGATGTTGATGAAGTTGTTATAGATGCTATTAGTGCTTCTACCCCTATTTAAAGAATGAAAACTTGTCTCCCATTTTTTGTATATATTACTTGAAAGGCTTTTAATACGTGCTCGAAAAAATGCATAGTATATATATACTCAAAAAGTATGGCCTGAGAGCCATTTTGGAATTGTAATATCAAAGTATATATTATTGCCTAATGAATATAAAAATTTTTAATCAATTTTCTATCTCTTTTTCCTTCTTTGCTTCGTGTATTATGGGTTTCGTTCTGCTTTTTGTATTATGAGTTCCTTTCAAAAAGACTGGCCAAACAAAAACATGAAGGAAAATTTACATAATTACATATTTACACTGGAAAAATGATTAATGAAGCTTAATTGAAAAATTTGAGGTGAATTTCGTTAACTGGAATCCCCAATGCTTCTTTTTCCATATTTTTCAATTCAAATGCATTATGTTGCTTGCATTGAATAATGCAAAAAATGGCCTTCCCATAGGCTATCAAACTTTCCGTGTAGGCCAAGCTTCGAAACCTTTTCACTGAATTTTAGCACTAGGTCCCCACATTTACGACCCTGGATGGAGGTCTTCTTGTCAAACCACCTTTTAACCACTTGTTGGCAGTTAGTCATGGTTGTTAGGGATTTCTCTTTTTTCTTGCACCTCCAGCAACTCAGCCAACTAGACCTCCATGGCTCTATTTTGTTCAACTTCTAGAGATTTGAGTAGTTGTAGTGCAGGAATTTCCATGGTGATGATCAAAACGCTTCCTTCTCATATACTAGCTCATACGAAAAATTCTTAAGTAATTGCTTAGGAGTTATCTAGTTTGCCCAGAGCGCTGCCCAAAGGTTCTTATGCCACTCTTTTTGATGCTCCGACCTGATTCTTTTAATGAGTCAGACAAAATTTTTGTTAGTCGACTTGGCTAGGCCATTTCCCTATGGGTGGTAGTTTGAAGATGTTTTTAAGAATATGCCATGATTGAGTGAAAATTGACATACCTTTGAGCCCAGGAAATCCTTAGCGTTGTAAGAGGTGATGGTCTTCGGCGGGTTGAATCTCATTACCAGTTCCTTGAGAAAGTTCACAATCTCCTCCTTCATCGCGTTCTTCAGGGGCATGTCCTCAGTCTATCTAGTAAAATATTCTATAACAATGAGGATCCATTTGTGTCTAGCGCTGGAGGTGGGATTAATCATCCCAATAAAATCAAGGCCCCATTGTGCAAAGGGTTCCTCGGTAACTATTGGATTTAGGGGCATTGTTGAGTTCTTCCTTCTCCCCATGAAGAATTGGCATTCCTTGCAGGCCTTAACAAAAGAGTGTGAGTCATTAAATAGTTTAGTCTAGAAATATCTAGCACACATAATTTTGATGGTGGTGGTCTTTGCAGAGAAGTGTCTGCTTGCGAGACTATTGTGAAATATGTCTAGAATTTTCTTTGTTTTCTCTGTGGTGACACACCGCAGTAGAATGCCATTGAAGTTCCTTTTGAAAAGGACTCCTTCGATGAGCGCATATCCGCTATTCTAAAATCTATAGAATCTTCTCTTTAGAGAAGGGAGGCTTGTCAGATATTTCTTATTCTACATAAATCTCATCCTATCTGCCAACCAGTAGCCTTTGAACTCAAGTTCATTTATCAGGACCAACTCAGGCTGTTCCTCCTCAACTGCTACTTCTTCATCATGTTCCAGATACTCGCACAATCCTCTTCATTAGATGCTCTTTGTGGGTCTGACCTCAATGTCATATTTGAGGATTTTGGTAATCCAATTGGCCCTTTTTTCTATGATTTATCCTTCCATGATGTATTTTCACACACTAAAATGCATGACATATACAATCACCTTGTTCCAAGATATAAGATTTCAGAACTTCTTGAGCCCCTTAACAATGGAAAATGCTTACTTTTCAACAAAGTTATAATTCATTTCATAATCCTTTAAGGTTCGGGAGTGGAATGCTATCGGATGTTCTCCCTTTCCTTCATCATCCTTCTGGGTTAAAATAGTAGTGATGTTGGATTTTATACTGAACACATACATTATGAAGTCCTTTGATAGGTCTAGGTTTACCAGCACAGGGGCTAAAGAAATAACATCCTTAACCTTCTCAAAGGCTTCTCTGGCTTCTTTTGTCCATTTGAACAATTGATCCTTCTTAAGCATTAAGGTAATAGGTTTAATTATTCCTGCAAAGTCATAAATGAATTTTCTCACACAATTTACCTTCCCCATAAAGGACTAAACTCCCTTCTTTTTTATTAGTAGGGGAAGCTCCCTAATTCCCTTCACCACTCTCGGTCAATTACAATTCCATCTTTGGACACCATGTGTCCCAATAATTTTCCTTGCAAAACTCCAAAGACACATTTTTTTGGGTTCAGGGATACCCCAAACTCTTGGAATCTTTTAAAAACCATTTCTAGATGATCAAAATGATCATCCTTACTCTTAGAGTATATAATCAGATCATCCAGGTATATTAAGATAATCTTGTTGATTAATTCTTTGAAAGCAATATACATTTCCCGCTGGAAGGTAGCTCTTGCATTTGAGAGAATGAAGGGAATTTTCGCATAGGAAAACGTTCCCCACTTGGTAGTGAATGTTGTTTTGTGTTGGTCTTTCTCTTTTACCAGGATCTGATTATGACTAGAGAAGTTGTGCAATAGAGAAAACATTTCTGGTTCGGCCACTGTTTGCAAGATAGACTCCATGGAGGGCAAGGGGTAGTGGTCCTTCAAGGATGCTTTATTCAAGTCCCAAAAGTCAACACATAGGCGGATGTATCCATTATTTTTTTAGACAGGAACTAGGTTTGACACCCATGTATTGTGCTTGATTGAGAATACGATCCACGATTGAATTAACTTTGTCAACTTTTGCGCCATCAAGGCTTCAATATTTGGATTTACTGGTCTTTGCTTCTGACGGACAAGTTTTTCTCCTTTTGTTAGTTCTATAGTATGTTGGATGATTTTGGGATCATATCCCTTGAGGTCATCATATGACCAGGCCACTACATATTTTTCACAAAAATGGATGAGCCTTTCTTTATCATGCTACAAGACATCCTTTCTGACCTGTAACTTTCTTCCATCCCCAACCTGAAGATTTGCATAGTCGCTTTTGTCTGCTACAAACTTCCTCTTGTCATTCCTTGCATTATCACAATCAAATAGGTTTTCGAGAGTGACCAGTCCTTTTGGAAGCTTGTTGGACCTTAACTAAATATTTTTCCCTTCATAGGCATCAACAACTTTTGGTTGGAGTTGCTCAATGAACTCTCCTAACTACTGGATGAATGAGGAGATGTGTTCATCACTTTCGAACACTTGACAATTTTGGGACCATTATCTAGGATTGTATGTCAAAAAATCACTCACATAGAGTGTATGTTATGAATTGGGTCAGAGGCAAGGTCAAATTGAGATCTAATTTCTGCCATGCGATCTACATCTACATTTTTCTTTGTGGGCACTATCTGGATATTGATGGCTTCAAAGCTTTCAATCAGGTCCCAGACTCTATGTCTATAGGATCTCATGCAAAAATTCTTAGCTATGAAGAGGCCTCAGGCTTGATTGACTACTAGCTCAAAGTCTCTGAACACCATTATTTTTTTAACACCCATCCATTTTGCAAGACTCAAACCTTGCACGAGGCCTTCATATTTAGCTTCATTGTTTGAATAGGAAAACTGAAAGCAAAAAGACCTAAGGGTTTTTCATTGGATGGGGATGTCAAACATATCCCAGCTCCTACACCAACTTTACGTCTTGATCCACCAAAATGTAGCATCCATAGCTTTGAGGCTTAGTCACCCATAAATTTCTTCATGACCTTTGGAATTGCTTGATCTTCATCCTAGATGACATAGGTTCCCAATCCGGTTGCATGATAATTTCTGAAAGGATCATTGCCTATATATTTTCTCAAGAGGACCTCTTCTTGATTAGTTCAGTCTCCAGTCACCTTCTCATCCTCTAGACTTTCAGTACAATACATTTCCTCCTTGGTGATAAAGGTATGAGCGGCCTCAAAGTTGATCATGGCTTCATCTACCATATGTTCTGAAAGTAGAAGTTCAAACACTATCTTCATTTTAGCTTCATGTTTGGTCCTGAGGATCAAGTGTGACCAATCCAAGGAAAGATATCCACCTATCTTGGAAGTGAATTCTTGGGATAAGCAAAGACCAAACATGGGGGGAACATTTATGATCATGGTATCTTGTGGAACTATGATACTAGGGTAGGAGAATAGAGTCAAGAGGAGGTCCTTAATGACACCTATGGTTTCAACCTTGTTCCCATCAAACTACATAACCCCTCTTTTTAAAGGTTGATAGATAAGGCCTAAGGCTTCAACTATCTGCTTGGGCATGACTGTGGTACTAGCTCTAAAGTCGATCATGGAATTATGCAACAATTTCTTACCCACAATAAGAGTTAGGAAAAAGGGTTTCAGTTTTGGATTACCTTTGACATCGATAGAGGCTTCCTTTGTACTATTTGTGAGGACATTGGTCAGAGGTGATGAATCAACAACCTTTCCCTTAAGTGATTGATTTGTTGGCTCAATGCTTGTATCTTCTAGTAGGGCCTTCTGTAGCAATGACTTCTGCTTTGGAAAAATTAAAATATCCCAAAGAGATACATTAGAAGAGGATTTATTCAATTGTTCCACCACATTGAATGGAGGTGGATTCAAAGGCTTCTATTCCTTAGCCCTTGTGATAACAGTCTCCTTTCACGGCTGAATTTTTTGTGCAATTATGGAGGAACAAGGAGTTTGGTCGGGGAAAATTTTGGGTTGTGGGATGACCGATTCACTCATGAATCTGCTCTTAGAGCGAGTGTTCTAATCTTATTGCACTTACAGGGCCTTGGATGTGGAGGCCTCATTTGCAAACACTACTTCCTCTTCTTCCATCCATGAGAAGAGCATGTGATTTGGAGCTATGTCTGTCTCTTACTTTAGGGACATTCCTTCCATTTGTGCGGTGAGTACCACATTTTCCATTTGTGGAGAGGCATATACATAACCTCCTGAATCTGACGCCATGCCTTGACTACACTATTTTTCCACTCTTTGTTGTAGATTGTTTTGTGGGAAATTTCGAGGCATATGCACTTCGTTGCAAGGGAAGCACCAGGGGTTGATATCATCAACAAGGTTATTTTGTCCTACTGTCAACTCTCTACTTGAGCTTGGGTGAGAATTTTGTAGTGGAGTAGGCACCAACACCATTTGATTACTCATTTGAGTTTGTAGATTTGTGCACATGCCTCCTTGGAATTCATTTTGTTGGTAGGAAGATCTTCCACCTTGGTAATTTTGGTAAGTTGGCTTTGGAGGCATGGATTGGTTCCACTTGATGGTATTTATTTCATTTGAGATGTTTCACAACAACTCCTTGACATCACTCATCTCATCTTTTGAGGGGTTAGACGTAGTCTAAGCAACACTTTGTGGCATGCTCAGATATGCATACATAGATTGGGGAGGAACAACCGTGCTGGTAGAAGCTATCTATAGGGTGGGAATTGACAACTCTATAAATATAGGAATCGTGGGCTTAGGCATAAATTTTTGGCATCAATCAAATTATTCTCCACTTGAACAATAATGCTATATGCACCTGACAAGGTATTCCCACAAAGGGACTGGATCATCACTGAAATGTCAGCGTTGAGGGACTTCAGTTAGAACATGAATTCCAAATCTGCAGGTGGATAGATTGGAAGTTGAATCCTTTTCCAAGTTGTGTGAAATTGGGAATTAAAGTCAACCATGGCTTCCTGAGGTGCCCGCTTTATGGTCGTCAGCTGCTGAAATAGCGAAGACCGATCTACATTTTTTGAAAACCTCTCATAGAAAGGATCTCCGAGCTGATCCCAGGTGTCAATAGTATTGGCTCCCAAAGTGTAATACCAATCTAGCACTCTGCCTTTGAAAGAGGTTGCAAGCAACCTTAGTGTGACATTTTGGTTAGTAACACCATGCACCAAACACACATCCGCCGCATCTTGCAGGTGTTTGGATGGTGTTTTCGAGCCTTCCCTTGTGAATTTTGGTATTGTCTTCAAAGCAGAGGTTGGGATAGGGCCCCAAACGGTGGGTGCTATTGGTGCTACAAGAGGGCTTCCAGTGTCCCATGCCACATAATTTTTGTTAGCAATCGACAAGATGGATGGGAGAGGGATCAAAACGTTCAATGGATGGGTTTTAGTTCATAGTATGTTACTAGCGGTGGCACTAGTAGGTTAGGGTTGTTCATAGTTTGGGATCTAGTAATAGGTTGATGGCTCATACACCCACTTGATATTTAGATACATTTAAGCAGTCCCAGGTCGGGTGTGCCAGAAAAAGAAATTGTTGATGCCTAAAAATGTCAAGCAATAGCCTTATGGTAAATTCAGTTAATGGGGGCACCAATTGCGCTAAACTGAGTGACCTCTGTGTTTTTAAAGAAGCTAGATCCTTCTATATTTGGGGGTTTGGAATGGGAAAAGGAAGCAAATATATAAAACAAAGATCTAACCTAAGGCAATGCACCAAAAGTTAAGTATGGGCATGATAAATCTTCCTTTCAAATGGGATTTAAGGGCTCGTTCAACAATTTGCATGTCCAAAGATAACAAATAGCATAGATGAAAAGCCTAAGAAGTTTATCAAATAACATAAAATAACTTCCATAAACATTCACTAAAAAGAAGAGTTCAACACATAGTCTGAATTAGCAAACTTATATTGAAATTATAGAAGTTCTGCAAATAAACTACTCACTACAATAACAACACAGTACAATGTTTTGTCAATTAGCTAGGTATGTGCAGGATTATGATGGGCCAAAACTGGCAATATGATGGGTATGTGTAGGGTATGTGGCTGATAACTTTTTTTTACCCAAAATTGATGAAATGAAAAGGGTTTTTAAAGGAGATTCTCAGCTTTCCACCAATATAAATTATTCTTTACTTTGAATTTAATAAATAATTATTATTCATTTTCTATTTAAATTATGACTAAAGTCCTGATTGATAGGCTGATTGAGAAATATCTATAGCTTTCAAACGATATCACATTTTTTGAATCTGAAACATGCGCCACATTCTATGCTTTTCATACTATAGGATTAACAAATAATAATTGAATTGAATGAATTTTTGATCAAGTTAAGGTGGTTAGACATATGATTTTTTATATTCTTTAAAAGTTGTAATAAAAAAATCATAATTAATTATTTACTTGGAAAAATTTATAAAAAATATGCATCACATCCGGACATGAGTCCTCTACTTATATGTAAAATCTTATAAAAAAGTATTATGATTTTATTGTGGTTAGGGTGGTTAGACAGACACCTACTTATTTTTTCTTTGAAATTTAAGTACTACTGCATTGAAATTTCAAATTTTCACCAAATAGATTTTTTTAATTTAAAATAAACCTAGTAGTTTAGAAACTACATTCAATTTGCTACAAATTCAATTCAATGAGATCCCTTTGGGTGCATTTTTCCTCTATATATTGGCCTGTGCATCGTAGGTAATCAACTCAGCCTTTTATCAAAGTCCGCTCTCTCGCTCCACGTGTCTACTCTTCACAACCCTAAGGTCCTTCATTCCTTTCGCATCCTAGGAACCACTGCTATACTTCCATGTGTCATGGCTGCGGACTATTTTTGATCTTTCTTTCTTGCTGCCTCATCGGGCTCTATTCGAGTGCCATGGGGCCCTCATTTCCAAAGAGTTTGGTGGGATCCACAATTGTTATCTGTGATGTACTCTTGCTACGTGCCTACTCTTCACAAATCTTTTTGCGTGGAGATGAAGTAATGACCACGGGCAGCGAAATGCTGCCACGCATCTCTTTTGTGCTCGGTCGGTGATCGTTCCCTCCACTATTGATGAAGTGCTTTGCCCATTCAACACGTGTAGCCTTAGCACAAATCTTCAATGATGAGGGAGAAAGGTTCACACGGACTGCGAAAGGCTACCACGTGCCTAGCCGACAAATTTCATATTCAGGCGATCAACCAGACAAACCTAATGTTGCAATTGGCCACTGCGTGTCATAATCATTTGCACGGGATGGTGACACTTGTCTGATTAGCCTTTCCGAGACCACTGCCATCATTGTAGAGGACGCACCTATGCCTAGAATGACCAGATGCTTGGTCTCAAATTGTTTCTATTGCGACGACTTGGGGAATATTCTTATTTTTTACATCATTGCTAGGTGTTTGTGAAATCTTTTCTATTGCTGCTCTCCAAAGCGGTGGGGTTTTTTTTTGCTATATATACTTTTCTTTGTTGTGAGAAAAGGGTCTAGAATTTGGAGGAAACATTGGTTTTGGTTAAGACGCCAAGGCTTTATTACTATTTTATTGTATTACAAGGAAAACTTTCAGACTGTGCCAATTGTTCGGCCTTTTATGTTCTTTCATGCTATTTGATCAAACTATAAACTATGCTTTTATTGTCTGGACATTTCATTTGAGAACTTCTATATATGTTGAATACAAGTTTACTGATCTAGATCATATCTAATGAATCTTCTTGGTAGTAGGAATGTATGCAATGTTATTTTATGTCAATAAATGGATTGTCTATGCTATAATCTTCAGTTTCTAATTTTTTGGAACATTACAAACACCAATCAGGCCCTTAGATCTATGATTTATTGTGCCTACCATTAAGTCTTGGCGCATCACCTTAGGTTAGACTTTATTTTATTATATCAGTTTCCTTTTCCCTTTCCAACCCCTATTATAGAAGAAGTTGACTTCTCTAAAAACCCGGAGGTCACTTAGTTTAGCACAAAAGGTCCTCCATAAACTAAGTTTCCCATAAGACATTGTTACCTTGCCAAATTTTGGCGTGAACAATTTGTTCTTTTTCTGGCATTCCCAGTGGGACCGAGCTTAAATGAATTTACATTTTAGAAGGGTGTATGAGTTATCAGCCTGTAACTAGATCCTAAACCGCATGCAACCCTAGTTTACTAGTACCTCCACTGGGAACATTGCATGCCGCAAATCAGTTGGGAATCATTCCACTCCTGCCACCTGTTCTTCTAACCATGTTGTCGGCTGCCAACAAAAATTACATGGCATGGGACGTCAAAAGTCCCCTAGTAGCCCCAGTAGCACCCGTTGTCTGGGGTGATATCCTGGTTTTAGCTATGAAAGCTATACCCAAGTTTACTGGAGATGGCTCAAGAACACCTGCAAAACATTTGCAAGATGTGGCAGATGTATGTCTGGTACACGAGTTCACAACATAGAATGTAACTTTAAGTCTTCTCACCACATCTTTTAAAGGGAAGGCACTGGTCTAGTACCAAACACTGTCACCTAGCACTATTCGCACTTGGGATGAGCTCAGAGATCCATTCTATGAGAGGTTCTCAAATGATGGAGATCGCTCTTCACTGTATTATCAACTATCTGTCATAAAACCAGCCCCCCAGGAGGCTTTGACGGACTTTAATACCTTGATTTCACACAAATTGGCAGAGGATCCCTGTTACTATATGCCTGACTCTTGAGTTGGCATTCATATTTTATCTGAAGTTCATCAATTCTAACATTTCTATGATGATCAAGTCTTTGGGAGGAGCTACTCTACTAGATGCTTACGGTGTCACCATCAAGGCCTAGAATCATTTGATAGATTGCAGAAAGTTTCCTCCTCAGCCTACAATGCCGATATTTCCTAAAATATCAGTTCTCGCACAAGAAGTCATGTCAACTAGCGCACCTGCAATCCCCCAGTCAATGTACACATATGCGACAACACCACAAAGTTTCGCCTCTACATCTGGTTCTTCCAAAGATGAAATGAATGATCTTAAAGAAATGTTGTGGACCATGGAAAATGACATAACCACCCTCAAGCGGAACCAATCAATGCCTCTGAAGCCTTCCTATCAAAACTATCAAGGCAGAAGGTCCTCATATCAGCAGAATCAATACCAAGGTGGTTCTTCCCGCACTAGTCCAATAGCTCTAACGGTCAACCAAATGGTGTTGGTGCATACTACGCTAACGAGCTCTTCACCAAGCTTGAGTAGGGAATTAACTGTGAGGTAGAATAACCTTATTGATGACATCAATCCGTGGTACTTCCCTTGCAGCGATGCGCATATGCCCCAGAATTGTTTGTGTGGCAACTTACAACAAAAGGTGGTGGAACAACATAGTCAAGTCGTGACGCCAAACCATGAAGGTTATGTATATCCCTCACCACAAATGGAGAGTGTGGTTCTTACCGTGCAAATGCAAGGAATGTCTCTAGAACAAGAATCTGACATCACTCCTGATCATGTGCTCTTCTCATGGATGGAGGAAGAAGAAACGGTGTTTGCTAATGATATGTTCATATCCAAAACACCACAAGTGCAATCTGATTATAACATGCGCTCAAAGAGGAGATTTACCAGTGAGTCAGTTGTTCCACATCTGGCCAACCCGCAACTCAAAGGTGCTTCCGATCAAATTCCTGACACTTCTACCACCTCGCTACCATCTCAACCATGGAAGGAAATTATTATAACAAGATCCAAGGAGCAAAAACCTCTAAAATTGTTACCTTTTAATGTGGTAGAACAATTGAGGAAGTCATCTGCTAATGTGTCTCTATGGGACATTCTAGCTATCCTAGAGAAAAAAATGCTATTACAGAAGGCACTTCAAGAAGAGGTTAGCACAGCGTCAATAGATTAGTTAGCTAATGTAGAGGTTGTTAATCAAATACTACCGGCTAAAGTCTTTACGAACAATACAAAAGAATCCCCTGTTGAGGTCAGAGATAAGTTGAAACCCCAACCCTTCTTCTTGACTTTCATTGTAGGAAAGAAGTTATTGCACACTGTTATGATTGGTTCTGGTGCTAGCACCATGGTTATGCCTAAATAGATAGCCGAAGCTTTAGGACTTGGCTATGAACCTATGAAAGGGGGGTAATACAGCTTGATGGGAACAAAGTTGAAACCATAGGTGTCATCAAGGCACTCCCTTTAACTCTATTTTCTTGCCCTAGTATCATAGTTCCGCAAGACAATGTGATCATAGATGTTCCTCCTATGTTCAGTCTTTGTCTATCCCAAGAATTTACTTCAAAGGTGGGCAGATACCTATCCTTGGATTGGTCACATATGATTCTTAGAACCAAGCACAGTGAAAAAATGAAGATAGAATCGAAGGCTTTGCATTATGGACATGTAGTGGACAAAGCCCTGATCAATTTTGAAGTTACGCATACCTCTATCACCAAGCAAGAAATGTATTGCGTTGAATTACTAGAGGAAGAAAAGGTGAGTGGAGATTGAGATGACCAAGAAGATGCTCTGTTGAGTGAACACATGGACAGTGACCCTTTTGGCAATTATCATGCTATAGGATTGGGCACCTATGTAATTTATGATGAAGACCAAGTGCTCCCAAAGGTTGCCAAAGAGTTCAAAGGTAGCCAATGAAATGAGCTATGGATGTTGTACTTTGATGGAGCAAGAGGTAAAGTAGGCATTGGAGCGAGGATATGTCTAATATCCTGACAAGATGAAAAATTGCTAAGGTCTTTCCATTTTCATTTCGCTTGTTCAAACAATGAGGTCGAATATGAAGGATTAGTGCAAGGTTTAAGCCTTGTAGAGCGAATGGGCATTAAGCAATTAATGGTGTTCAGAGATTCCAAACTGGTAGTCAACCAAGTTTGAGGGATTTCCGCAATAAGGAATGTTTGCATGAGATCCTATTGGCACCGAGTCTGGGACTTGGTTGAGAGTTATGAAGCTTTCAACATCTAGACTATTCCCCGAGGACAAAATAGCGATGCAAATCGAATGGCCGTGATTGGTGCTCACTTTGATCCTACCTTTGACCTTATACATAATAAGCATTCATTGTGAGTACTAGTCTGACCAATGATTCCTAACAATAATCAGAGTTGGAAAGTATTTGAAAGTGATGAACACATCGCCTTGTTCATCCAGCAGTTTGGGGAATTCACTGATCAACTTCAACCAAATATTGTTGAGGCTTATGAAGGACAAATCATGCAGCTCAAGTCCAACAAGCTTCTGAAAGGATTGGTTACTCTCAAGATTTTTTTTGATTGTGATGATGCAAGAAATAATAAGTGAAAGTTCGTAGCAAACAAAAGTGATTATGTAGACCTTCAGGTCTCATATGGCAGGAATCTTCGAGTAAGGAAAGATGTCCCACACCATGATAGAGAAAAACTCATCAGTTTTTGCAAAAAATATGGAGTAGTGGCCTGGTCCTATGATGATCTGGAGGGATATGATCCTGATATCATTCAACACATGATTGAGCTGACAGAGGTGCAAAACTAGTTCGACAAAAGCAAAGGCTAGTAAACCCTAAACTTCAAGCGCTAATGGCGCAAGAGTTAACCAAGCTAATTGAGTCGCACATTGTCTTCTCAATCAAGCATAGTACTTGGGTATCCAATCTAGTCCCGGTTTGAAAGAAGAATGGAGATATCTACTTGTTCATGGACTTCTAAGACCTAAACAAAGCATCCCTGAAGGACCATTATCCACTGCCTTCTATGGAGTCAATCTTACAGACGATAGCAGGATCGAAAATGTTTTCTTTGCTTGACGGTTTCTCTGGTTGTAATCAAATCCAAGTTAAAAAAGAGGATCAGCACAAGACCACGTTCACTACAAAGTGGGGAACATTTGCATATGCTAAAATTCCTTTTGGCTTATCCAATGTAGGGGTGACATTCCAGCAAGCAATGGACATCGCATTCAGTGAGCTAATCAATAAGTTTATTCTAATTTATTTGGATGATCTTACTGTGTTTTCTAAATCTAAGGATGATTATTTTGACCACTTAGAAATAGTTTTTAAAAAGTGTCAGGAGTTTGGGGTTTCCCTAAATCCAAAAAAATGCATATTCGGAGTACCGTAGGGCAAGCTATTAGGACATGTGGTATCTAAGGAAGGAATTTCAATCAACCCCGAATGGGTGAAATCTATCAAGGAACTTCCCCTTCCGGTGAATAAGAAAGGTGTTCAGTCCTTCCTAAGCAGAGTAAATTTTGCTAGCAAGTTTATTTCCAACTTTGCAGGAATAATTAAGCCGATCACCTTGATGCTTAAGAAGGATCAAGCATTCAAGTGGATGACCAAAGCTCGAGTAGCCTTCAAAAAAATTAGATGCTATTTCTGCAGCTATGGTACTGGTTAATCTAGATTTATCTAAGGATTTTATAATGTATGTATTTAGTAGCAAGTCTAGTATTGCTACTGTCTTAACCCAAAAGGATGATGAAGGAAAGGGAGAACGTCCAGTGGCATTCTACTCCCGGACCCTGAGGAATATGGGACAAATTATAGTTTTGTCGAAAGACAAGCCTTTGCAATAGTGAAGGGACTTAAAAAATTCTTCCATCTAATTTCCTGCAACAAAGTGTTTGTTTATGTCACACATTCCAGTGTGCGCGAATATATCATGGAGGGAGAAATCACAAAAAAAGAGCTAATTGGATCACAAAGATCCTTGAATATGACATTGAGGTCAAACCTACTAAAACTATTAGAGGAAGAGGACTGTGCGAATACATGGCACAAGACGAGGGGTTACCTGCCGTAGGAGAGCAACCTGAGGTTGTTCTGATAAATGAGCCAGAATCAGAGGACTGCTGGCTAACAGATTGAATGAGGTTTATACAAATAGGGAAGTATCCACCAGGTCTCTCCTCCCAAAAGAGGAGATATTGCCAGCTGCAAAATTGTAGAGATGTGCTAGTGGAGGGGGTCCTTTTCAAAAGAAACTTCAATGGTTTACTCCTGCAATGCATTACTATAGAGCAAGCAAAGAGAATCCTTGATACATTCCATAATAGTGCTATGGGCGAACATGTCTCCGCTAAGACCATCACCATAAAAATCATGTGTGCAGGTTACTATTGGCCTACACTTTTCAATGACTCCCACTCTTTGGTAAAATCTTGCAAAAAATATGAGTTCTTTACTGACAGAAGGAAGAATTACGCAATGCCTCTCAAACCTATAGTGGCAAACGAACCATTTGTACAATGGGGCTTGGAATTCATCAGGATGATTAATCCAACTTCTAGTGCTAGACACAAGTGGTTTATGACCACCATAGATTACTTCACAAGATGGACGGAGGCTGTTTCATTTAAAAACGCAACAGAAACTGAGATTTTGGATTTCCTTGAAGAGCTGGTGACAAGGTTCGGTCCTTCAAAGACTATCATTTCTGATAATGCTAGGGATTTCCTAGGCACAATGGTATGCCACTTGCATTAACGAATGACATATTCCTTAAGACATCATCACATTATTATCCACAGGGAAACGACCCAGCAAAGTCAACAAACAAAAACCTAGTCTGACTCCTTAAAATAATTGGTTCGAAACACCAAAGGGAATGTCATAAAAACCTCCGAGAAACACTTTGGGAAAACCACATAACTCCTAAGCAAGTCCTTAAGACTTCGCCTTATGAGTTGTTATATGGGAAAGAGGCACTGTTGCCTATACCTTTAGAGATTTCGATGCTCCAACTGTTGAAATCTCTCGAGATAGAACAAAATGGTGCCATGGAGGTTCGACTTGCCAAACTGTTAGAAGTACAAGAAAAAAGGGAGAATTCCCTAATAGCCATGATAAACCACCAACAAGTGGTCAAGTGATGGTTTGACAAGAAGGCTTCTAACCAAGGCCTAAAGTGTGGAGACTTAGTACTGAAATATGATAAAAGGGCTGCTAAGCCAGGTCAACATGGTAAGTTTGATAGCCTAAGGGAGGGCCCCTTTAAAATCACTCAGAGCAAGGAGCATAATGATTTTGAGTTAGAAAATATGGAACAGGAACCCTTAGGAATCTCGGTCAATGGGATTCATCTTAAGTTGTTCCATTAAGTGCCGAGTTCTATTTTTGTACATATATGAATAATGCTTTTATTTTATTTTCCTTTGTGTTGGCTAGTCTTTTTTGAAATTGGTTCATGTTTCTACGGAAATAACCCATTATTACAAAGGATAGAGCAGCGGAATTGCTTTACATAAAACACACCCATGTGTAAAGAAAATGAACACGTATGCTATAAAAGAGCCCATAAAATTGAAATGCAAGATGGAAGAAAGAGCCATGGATTTTTATAAAGATATATATCTATTTATATATATTCTTTTGTTTTTACATTGCAAAATGGATAAGAAAGCGATAATGCAAAAAAGTATACAACTATTCAAGCTATTCTTTCATATATGTAATATTTATAGCCTTTTTCAGGCTTATATACAAAACTGTAAGGTAGGTGGTGTATGGAACAATAGGAAATAAGGAAAAAGGGAGACATTTTTATCCAGGAGCAGCGAGGCATTTTTATCCAAGAGCACGGGAGGCAACAATTGACACATCTATGGAAATGTCTACTGCTTCTTCTACGGTGACGCCTACCACATCCTTGTCAGCAAGTTCTTCGGCAACAGAAGCAACATCATTCGGCACAACCGCCATTGGTGGGGGAAACACTAGGTTCCTGAAGTTGGTATACCAATCAACGTCATAGAATGGTATCATGTTGTAGTTGTAGAACAAAAAGTGCAAGCCTTGGGTAACCCTTTGTCGATGCTCGTCGCATGTCTGAAGGCAGAATCCACTGAGAAATGACAACCATACAACTACTGCTTCTTCCTCAATGTAAGGATGAAGGTCACTAGATGACGACATGCCTACCCCATATGTAGCGTGAGTGACAATCTCACCTAGGCCATTCAGGTACTTTCTTGGAAATATTTCCTTGACTAGCTTCAGAGTTAGAGGCCTGGGGATGCCAATGTCTAACATCGACGCTACAAAATGTGACCAAATATCAATATTCACATGGTACTTGTCTTCGTACTCTATACAATCTCTACCTAGAACCCATTTTATAGCTACCAAAACCAAGGAGTGTTTATTCTTGGTCATTCTCTTCAATCGCCTAGTGGAAACCTCCCCCAAAAAAGTTGTCTGTGATTTATAAGAGGTTAACCTAACAGGAGTATCCATGATAATGACACTATGCTTGTACCTTCTAACCAATACTGAAACTTACCTACCACCTAGCCTATGAGAAAACTTACTTAGAACTGCGCCAATAACCTATCGTTAAAACTACTCAAATGCTAAGTGTGATTTCCTCACTACTTAGCAACCTATTTATAGAAAAGATGAGAAGACACATGATAATCCACTTTGAGAAAACATGATGATAACCAAGTGCCAACTTGGAAGGTGTGCCTCTATTTGCTCGCATTTCCTGACCAGTTGCATCTATAGGAGTATGGTTCAATGAGTGCTAGGTTAATGAGAGCTAGTTAATTAGCTTTAAAATGGTGGCGCTCATCGGTAGTAAGCTACACAACCATAGGCTATTGTGTCATCTTACAAGCATTTCCCAGAGCCCAAGGTAGGATCCATATCTTTTCAGGGCCTGATCGGTTGCTTTGGCTTAATCATTCTATCTAGGATATTAATTGCCAGTGCATTCCAATGCCAGGTTAGAGGGAAAATTTCTGGCACAAGTTCCAAGGAAAATCACAACATATCACACAATTTCCAAACACAATAATCAATTCTTTCCACCTCGATATGGCAAGTAATTCATTTTGCATGAGCCGAGGGAATAACAGTACATGCTAAATTAAATGAAAAAGGCACACTTTCCTCTACCACCTTCTGAAAAGATAGCCAAATATGACATAAAAAGGTTTAAGGTTCAGAGTCTTTTCAAATACACCAAATCTTGAGGTGCAGAGAAATTTTCAGCATATTCAAAGTCGAATAAAATTTTCAAAGAGTCCAGGACCTGTAGAATTTTTCATCTAAAAAATGTCGGAGAGTTCATCTCAGCAAATACAGGAGGAGATTGGCCAGGAGTTGTTTACAACCATATGGTCATCAGAAGATGTGTATGTCTATGAGGATTTGGCATATGCTACGCCTGGTATACCAAGCAAACCGAAGAGGTCATATACGATAGAGCTAAGCAGGACCAAAGATTGCATAAACAAGAAAAGGGTTGAAGAGAAATGGGATAGTATTTATGACCCACGACTCGCAAAAAACCCTAAATCCTTAAGAGAAGTAGCCCGTGCAAGGTTGACAGCACCAAAGGCAGAAATGTCTACAGCAAGAAAGGTTTGGTATAGTGGTCTTCCACAATACATGGTCCCACTGGTACATTACTACCTGGAGATAGTTGACGCTGCCATTCAACATTATAATCCTAGCACTCGCTACATCAAGGGTTGAAACTTAAGAGTTCACATCACCCCACAAGGCATTTTGCATACGCTATGCATCCCAGACCCAACTAAAAGAAGAGATAAAATTGAGTCCTTTTACCCTCGTAAAGGAGTAAAAATGTGGAGGGCGATGAAAAATAATTCAGATTTCTTATTGGAGGAGATTGGTAAGAAAAATGTCCCAGGTGCTAAACTACCAAGTATTTCGTTGCCGTGTGGTTCATTATGCGAGCATATGTAGGATTCCATGTCCATGCTAGCTTTTGTGTGTGGCCAAGACTCTGATGAAATGGTGGAAACCTTTCAACTAGGACCAACTTTCCAGTTCTGTAAACAACATGATACCTTCTGGTATGATTTCGCTAAGTTCATGGTAGAGGAAATGATACGAAAAATAAAAAATTACCCGGCGGAGGGAAAGTTTAGATTTTTTTCCTTCCTGTTTCACATGTTCCTGCACCAAAACCCTAATTTCTTTGGACGGTATTTTGAATTATCAATTTTTGATGGTTAGGGGAAGAGGAAACCAGTATCCACGTGGACACCCTTTCTTTCCATAATGTATGATTATTATGCATTTTCGGATTATTTTATAACTCCGGTCTTGCATGATTTATGAGGAGAAGGTGACGTAAACAACAATTAGATCAGTTATTGCAGGATAAATTGGCTCATTTAGGGTTGGTTTTGGTAAATGACAAGTGGGATTACAACTCTTTCAATGACCCGTTGGAGCCACACATGAAGGTTACTCATGTTCCTCGACCCTATTGAGACAAGCGGCGTAACCTGCGGGCAGACAAGGATGAAAATTTTGTTGAACTACTGTGTATTCCCATGCAAGATAACAGAGAGCCATGGCACAAGTTCTACTTTGTTGTGGCAGTGGTCAAAGATAATGTCCACATAGAATGCACCATGTACAATAAGTTGCAGAAGGAAGAGGAGTGGATTGATGAAAAAATAGAAACTTTCTGGAAGTATCACCAAGAGACAGGGCAATTGGATGCTCCATATGAGAGCTTGAAGGATGAAAAGAAATTTGAAAAATGGTGAGATGATGACCACCCCAGCCTAGACTCTAGCATCAATAAGAGTGAGGACCCAAAGGATGAGTCTGAAGAGCAAGAAGAGGAAGCAACAACATCTGCGTCCTCTACACCGAAGGAGAAAGGTTCTAGACAACCTGCCTATGTAGCCACAAATGTGTGTTATACTATATCAAAGGCTTCACGTACACTTACTTGGGTCGCTAAGGCAGCTAGGGTATCACAGTAGGAAACAACAATAGCTTCCGAAGCTCAGGAGACCCCACTCGTAAAATGGTAGCACGTAGAGACCATTATCAGAGAAAGTTCACAAGAACCCACTGGAAGACAGGTGCTTATAGCTGGCCAGGAGCCTAAGGCTGAGGAAGAGTCACTAATGATTCTGGAGCCACCATCGACTAGTCAACAGGTAAAATTCACTCCTTCCCTTGCTTCTCATTCCTTGGTATCTGCTCCTGCCTTAGCGGCAGTCCCTCCCCTCCCATGAGTACTGACCCTTTGTTTCCCACTTTTAATCCAACACATGCAGGAGGTTTTTCCCAATTCTCACAGACTACTCCACCCAACTTTACTCCTCCGTGAACCCTTACACCAGCTGCTACCACTCAGGCTCTCCTTGCCTCGCTTTTTGAAGGAGTTCCCTCTGCGGGCACCCCCTCTTCTGCTATTGATGTGGATCCTCTTCCATCACAACAAGATAACTCCACAATGACAACTCCACCATCCCAGCTTATGAGTCCTCCAGCTGATTCACCAATTGAGTAATGGCAAGTGGCTAGCCCTTCCGCTGGTCCTCAAACCAAGCTTTGGAATGTGCCTCACTTCTCCCCACAAACTGTCACTCTCCAGAAAGAGAAAATACCTGTGCCTATCAAGGTTACCTATCCATATGCCCTACCTTCTGGTGCTCCTTTTGCAGGCGGACTAGTTTCATCGCCAACCGAATTTATGGCATAGATTGATTGCAAAAAAGAGGAACATGCAAGTAGAATGAAAAAATGTAAGGAAAAGGATGACAGTGCTTCTACCGAGCCAAAAATATAGACTCTTTATGATGAAACCTGACAAGAATTGAAATTTGCAACCATGTACCCGAGAGTAACCAAGCCTCAGGGGGAGATGCACCCAGAAGATTATGAAATATATGTGATAGGGCTTGACATGAAGGTGGCCCGACCACAGGATAAGGTTGAGATTATGGAAGAAACATAATGGGTGGTCACCTACGACTTTCTTAAAACTGGTCATCAGCTAAAGAAGAAGGATGAAAAGCTTAAAGAGATAAGGGAAAGGGTTAGTTTATTGGAGAAAAAAGAGAAATATGTGGAGGCAGATGTTGCACGTATGACAGAAAGGGCACTGGCAATAGAGAATGAAAAAAATAGACTTCAGGGTGAGCTTGCGAGGATTCAGACTATCGACCCTGCCATGGTAAAAGAGCTACAAGGTAAGAATCAAGAGACAGAGTAGAATCTGTGGCTAAAGAATGAAGAGTTGGAGTGACTTCGCATTGAGTACATTCAGGGAATGGCACAGAGGAATGAGGATTTGGAGCACCAACAAGCTCAATATGAGTAGAAAATATAAGAAAAAGAGGTTGAATTTAAGGGCCTAAAAGCTCAATTAGAAGAAGAGCTCCAAGAGACAAAGTCCTCTTTGGACATGCATTTAGCAAATCACTTCTGAGTTGAGGAGAATTGGAATAAAGAAATGAGCAGCTCAGCGGAGCAACTGGCGTCCGAGAAAAAGAAAAGGGTAGAGTTGGCTGAGGCCATTAACTCAAAGGACGTGGAGATTGCTTCTCTTAAAAGTCTTCTCTTGTCTTCTCCTACACAACCGAACATTATTACATTGGTTAGGCAGTTGTACATCTCTCACTAGGAAAAGATTAAAATTTATTACTTAGCACTGCAGCCTACCCTCTGATTCATCACCAAGGCATCAAAGCTGAGCCAGGAGGCTCATGATATGATTGAGCAGTTCCCACGTTTTATCTTGGAAAAGGTTCCAGAAGCGAAAGATCTGCTCACCGAGCTATACTTGATCTCTAATGAAAATCTCGCCAAGGTGGGGATTGAAGATCAGGATGCTGTTGCTCAGACAAAAAATAAGTTCATCCATTGCCACTCTACCTTCCAGTGCACTAAAGTAGCCATGGCTACTTTGAGCAAGACACTAGATAACATATGGGAGAGTTTCTCTGAGTTAAGTAGGATGGGTTTTCCATCCCCGTTCCTTGAAAATGGCTCCATTGCTACGATTGAGCAAATTGTAGAAAGAATAGAAGAGAGGGAAAATGATCCAGAGGCTTTCAAAAAATTTAGTCATCCTCCCACTACAACCGACATTGAGGGAGTTATTCATCCACTTGTACAACTACTATTTCATTATGAAGTAGGGGCTGATTTACCTAATGCACTGCCTCATAAAGAAACTATTGATCTAAGTGGAGCACAATAGAATTTGTGCAACATGGTAAGGCCATCTAAAGATGAATGGTCTACTCTGTAGGAAGCTCTTTCCAATCTTTGAATCTATTATCTAATGAAATGGCTCTCTGATCTGTAAACCAGAGAAATTTTGGGTTCTCCGTTCCTCAAGCGAAACGCCCCTGGTAGTCACCAAAGTTGTTAATAAGTATTTAACGAGCTCCCTTCGGGTGTATTTTTCCTCTATATATTGGCCCATGCATCATAGGTAATCAACTTGACCTTTTATCAAATTCCACTCTCCCGCTCCACGTGTCTACTCTTCATAACCCTGAGGTCCTTCATTCCTTTCACATCCTAGGAACCCTCTCTATACTTCCACGTGTTGTGGCTGCGGGCTATTTTTGATCATTCTTTCTTGCTACCTCATCGGGCTCTGCTCGAGTGCCATGGGGCCCTCATTTCTAAAGAGTTTGGCGGGCTCCATAATTTTTATCTATGGTGTACTCTTGCTACATGCCTACTCTTTGCAATTTTTTTTGCGTGGAGATGAAGTAATGATCGTGGGTAGCGAAATGTTGCCACACGTCTCTTTTGTGCTCAACTAGTGATCGTTCCCTCCACTATTGATGAAGTGCTCTGCACATTCAACACGTGTAGCCTTAGCGCAAGTCTTTGACGGTGAGGGAGAAAGGTTCACACGGATGGAGAAAGGCTACCACGTGCCTAGCCGACGGATTTCACATTCGGGTGGTCAACCAGACAAACCTAATGCTGCGATTGGCCACTGCGTGTCATAATCATTTGCACGGGATGGTGACACTTGTTTGATTAGCCTTGCCTGGACCACCGCCATCATTGCAGAGGACACACTTGTGCCTGGAATGACTAGATGCTTGGTTTTGAATCATTTTTATTGCAACAGCTTGGGAAATATTCTTATTTTTTGCATCATTGCCAGGGGATTGTGAAATCTTTTTTGTTGCTACTCTCCGAAGTGGTGGGGGTTTTTTCTGCTAAATATACTTTTCTCTATTGTGAGAAAAGGGTCTAGAATTTGGAGGAAACACTGGATTTGGTTAAAGACGCTAGGCCTTTATTACTGTTTTATTTTATTGCAAGGAAAACTTTCAGACTGTGCCAATTGTTTAGCCTTTTTTGTTCTTTCATGCTATTTGATCAAATTGTAAACTGTGCTTTTATTGTCTGGACATTTCATTTGAGAACTTCTATATATGTTGAATACAAGTTTGTTGATCTAGATCATGTCTAATGACTCTTCTTGGCAGTAGGAATGTATGCAATGTTATTTTATGTCAATAAATAGATTGTCTATGCTATAATCTTTAGTTTCTAATTTTTTGGAACACTACAAACACCAATCAGGCCCTTAGATCTATGATTTATTGTGCTTATCATTAAGTCTTGGTGCATCACCTTAGGTTAGACTTTATTTTATTAAATCTATTTCCTTTTCCCTTTCCAACCCCCATTATAGAAGAAGCCAACTTCTCTAAAAACCCGAAGGTCACTCAGTTTAGTGCAAAAGGTCCCCCATAAACTAAGTTTCGCATAAGACACTGTTACCTCATCAAATTTTGGTGTCAACAATGCCCATGAAATTATGCTACATGGCATGCGGGCAAAGCTCGATAGAGAAGCAAAGGGGAGCGGGCTCGCAAAGGCCCATGCTGGTGACATGTGGAGGCATGGTGGGGCTCGATAAAAAAGCAAGGGAAGAAACCTTTGCAAGGAGCGTGTGGAGGACATGTGGAGGAAGTGAGTGAAGCTCTTCAAAAAGGGCCCAGATATATTTAAACATACGAGGCATGGGTCGGGGCTAAGCAAAACAATATTATCAATTCAAAGGGAGCTCAAGGTATTTTTAATCCACATGCTCCTCATGAGTGGTCATCTTTTTGAAAGAGTCACTCTCCATCTTTTTAGGACTAAAATCTTCATAAACATCCCTCTCCATAGGCTTGGTTAGGAAGTCAAAACCAAATCCACCTAAGATAGCATCAATAAAATGAGATGAGTGATCATCAAAAGCTAATTTGGAGATATTATCATTTTTGCTTCCTCCATGCCCATCATCTAAAGGTACATTAGAGAAATCATCATTAGTATTTGTTCAACTAGAGCCATCAAGGTAGATATTAGACTTAGAATCACCACTAGATGAATCCAAACAAGGATGCAAGGATATCATTTTATCCTATCCTTCATGGAAAACCTTATCCACAATAATTGTATGCATGACCAAAGAGTCATTCTGAGGCTTCATCACACATTCATAATGTTTCAAAGCACTCATTATATCAAACTTATCTACTTTGAACTTTTCTTCAACTATCTTCTCCTCTTCATATTTGAGTTCAAATCTATCTATCAACCTTTGACTAAAATCATTAAAATAATTTACTTGACTATGGCCTTGAGTGGTCATACCTTGGTACCACCAATCATAAGCAACTCCTTCAAGATGCAAGATTTCATATTGAATGGTAACTTGATCCTTCATGGGACTGAGTGTGAAATGGGCCTACAATTCTTGTAACCATGCTCTAGTTGAGATCTTGCTTGATCCATCAAAAGTTGGAGCTGAAATTTTATTTGTTTTATTCTTGAGTTCCTTTCTACTAGGATCTAGGTGATGTATATAACCCCTTATTTCCAACATGATTTTCATCTGAGTGACATAATCATTGTAAGGGACTGCATTCTTAAATCCATCATCTAGATTATCATAGGATAATCTAATGGCCTCCAAATCTCTTGCCATTTCTTCCATGGGATTGGAAGGGGGATTATATGTATCAAGATCACCTTCAGGTAGGAAAATTTATTTGGAAGTTTTAGAACTTCCTTGTTGAAACTTTGTAGTACTACCTTTTACCTTAGGCAATACCGGATTTTGGAGTTTCTCTGCCAGCAACCTCATCACCTCTCTTGTCTTCACAAAACTATCAACAATCTATTTCTGAATTCTTTGTAGATATTGAAGGAATTTCTTATGCATTTCATCAACCATCTCTTACTCCTTTGATTATCAACTACAATTTTTCCTGCAAGAGGGTTATTAGTAAGCTCTTTATTTTTCTCCCACTGTAAATTCCTTTTTTCCCTTTCACTTAGCTACACAAATATTATCAAACCCCCAAGCTAGAAAAATCATGGCTCTGATACCACTATAATATCCTTAAAATAAGATATTAATTTCCAATATGAAAATATCTATTCCAATCAAACTTAAAACATAGAAAATCTGATAGACTAAAATGAAAACCAAAGTACTCCAAATTGAAATGGGGTATTGTGCAACTGAAGAAGAATTATAAGTTACAAATCTTAACATGGTATTAAATAAATATTTTGATTAAATATAGTAGATAACAACAATGAACAATTACAAAAAATCTAGAAGTTTGGAATTCTTTATTTCTATCAACTGAAAATAGATGCAAATTAGGTAGAAAGAAATACTCATTGAAATGTTCCAAAATGACATAAAAAGATGTACAACCGATGTAGAATGTTTCATTACTAATCTCAATATGGTTTCAAATCATATTTTCTATCATATATAATAGGTAACATCAATAAAAAATTTCTACAAATCGCAACGGGAGAATCCCTAAACTGGAAGCTTAAACACCCACAAAATACTATTGCCAAATTCACACAAACTCTCCAAAATTCACAAAAATATACTAAACATAAAGGTACATATAAAAATACTCTAATAACATCAAAATATGTTGCTAACATCTACAATTAAAATATGAAACTCTAAATCTAAACTATTCACTCCAAACTAAACCAAACACCTGTAATCATAATGAAACAAGAACACAAAATGGAAAGCTTTCAACACCTTGACAATCCCTAAATGAAATTTATCTTAGAGACCCTTTGAACCATTGTCTTTAAGCCTCAACCCCCCTTGTTTATCAACCCTAGAGATTCATCCTTCATCGGTTTACTAGCCTCTAAATAATTGTCACAACTTATGAGAGAAATAATGCATAGAATGAAATGAAACTTGGGAGACAAAAGCAATAATATACAAAACCACTTACAACACCAACTTGGGTGCCCAAAATTCAATGCTCCAAATGGGGAATCTTGCATGCCTCAAATGTAACTCCTGTCATAAATATATATACCTTACAAATTACCAAGTATCAACCCCTATCTTGCAACATTAAAAGCCAAAAATGTTTGTTACTTGCTATATCCAAAAACCCATGCCCAACTTGGCCCCAAAAATATAATTTATGAATATTTATAAATTTGTCACCCAATAATGATTTAATTAATTCACTTTGAAAACCCAACTTTTCCAATTCATACACATCTTGACTTGCTACTTAGGAAACCAGATTTGCTAAAAATAGTGAATGTTGGTTTTAGAAAAGGGGACATGACAAGTCTGAAGGCCCATAGAAAAGAAGGAAGTGGAAAGTAGGGTTGCAGGGAGTGAAAGGAAGAGATGTGAGTATGAGAAAGTAATAAATCTTACCCAAGGATAAAAAGTAGTCAAACACCCTCACACTTAAAACTAGACATTACAAATCTACCTATTCATAACCACCATGTTTTTATTAGTATTGTCCATTTTCAATGCTTTAAGGGCTAAGCATTATTTATGGGTAAGGAAGCTTGTCACACCACTGGAAAGCTCAAACTGCCACCTCATGGTAGTATGACTTGTGAGATCCCTCATATGCTACTTTCACCAATCATCCTTTGTAAAAATCCCTTGATAAAAAAAATATTATCATCATTGCTTGAGAGTAACCAATCTTTCTAAATTTGTTAGAGGTGGTCTACTACTGATCGCTCAAACTGAAGTTGGTCACCAAACCTGGTAAACAAGTGGCGAAAACTCATTCCAAGTGGTTCCAAAAAAATCCTCGTAGTTTCATACCTCCGTTTATTGAAGTACTTTATCAATGTTTGTAAGAGTGAAACCTAAATTTTAGTATTATTCAGTTGAAATAAAATGATATTGGTTGTTTTAAACACAATTGTATAATTCATAAATGTGTGCAAATATTATATCTTTTATTTAAATAAATTGTATTGAAGAAATTTATACCATCATCAATGAATGAACTAGATTGAAAAAATAGAAGGTATTATGAGTTTCTATTTATTACTTTAATATACATTTTAAATAAGAAAGAAACAATTTACGTGAAATATTAAAAATTGAAATGTGAATAGATGGTTCATAATTTCTAATGAAGATGCATTTTAAGAAATAACAAATTTTAGATTATATTATTTAAATATTTTTTAAGTTTATTTGATTTAAAAAGAAAGAAATTTATAGATTTTTATGTTAGAAAAAGAAGTGGGACATTCTAAATTAAATTATGACATATAGGCATATCTTATTTGGAAAGGAAAAATATTTTTTAGATTTTAAAGGAAAAAAAACACACAAGGAATGCATATTTATTCTATATTGAATTTGACTAGAAGACATTTAGATGGGAACACATTATTTTAAATGAATCTAATTTAAAAAAAACAAATAAACAAAATAACAAGAAAACAAATAAACCACTTATACTGCATCACTTTATTAAACATAATAATCAAAATATATTAATTTTTATATTATTATTTTTTTATAATTTAAAGGTTGAATTCTTAAAATATATAATAATTCAGCTTCTAAACTTCCTAAAAAGATCTACCAAAACAGTTGAAATCTCTATTCTAATAAGAAAGCACGGAAAGCATGTGTTAAGCTAACGACAAACGTGAATTCAGGAAATGGGGTCAATGGTCAAAGGATGACGTGGTCAGAAATTATCCACGTGCACGATGCATCTTCCTCTTTTCTGGACAAAATAATTAACCCTCACCTAACTTATAAAATGTTGATAAGTAGGAGGTATTTTTCCACAGCGTGTCAAATTATGATATTGCTATCAGGATTCAACCGTGTAGTTTCGAGTCAAACTCATTGACCCATGTTTCATGAGTAGTGGTTCAACAAGAACCCGTCTCTCATGATATCGAATGGTCCACTTAGCACTCATTGCATCTAGGTGATGCTCACAGGTGAAGCAGGGTCCGTCTGGGAGGTCACCCATCCCAGATGCTTTTCAAGCCGCTTAACTAGGGAGTTTCTCCAAGGTTAAGCCCGCTTGAGTTGTTATCCCATTGGAAAACCTTCAACAAGTGTTGTGCCTTATGAACCATTCATAATAGAGCCCTTTAGCTCATCAATTGATAAGTAGGAGGTATTTTTCCACACGTGTCAAATTATGATATTGCTATCAGGATTCAACCGTGTAGTTTCGAGTCAAACTCATTGACCCATGTTTCATGAGTAGTGGTTCAACAAGAACCCATCTCTCATGATATCAAATGGTCCACTTAGCACTCATTGCATCTAGGTGATGCTCACAGAGGTGAAGCACTGGTCCTGGGAGGTCACCCATCCCAGATCTTGCTCCCTCAAGCGCTTAACCAGGGAGTTTTCTCCAAGGTTAAGCCCGCTTGAGTTGTTACCCCATTTGCAAAACCTTCAGCAAGTGTTGTGCCTTATGAACCATTCATAATAGAGCCCCTTTAGCTCATCAATTGATAAGTAGGAGGTATTTTTCCACAGCGTGTCAAATTATGATATTGCTATCAGGATTCAACCGTGTAGTTTCGAGTCAAACTCATTGACCCATGTTTCATGAGTAGTGGTTCAACAAGAACCCATCTCTCATGATATCGAATGGTCCACTTATAAAATGTTATTTGCAAAATAATTAACCCTCACCCAACTTATAAAATGTTATTTGCAAATTATTTTTTAGCTATTTTTTAGATCTTGTTATAATTGTTGATGTTCAAATTCACATTTTCATATTTTTTTATATTAATATGGAAAATCTTGTGAATGTAGGTCAAAATTCATAAAATAACCTTTCAGATTAGGAAATTGGTTTTTTTGTATGATATTCAACGAATTTAATTTAAAACATGTAATAGAAAAGAGAGAGAAAATATGAGAAATAAAAACTTATTATATCAGATAAAGTGTTGATTGTGAAATTCATTGTTGTCATCTAAACAATAGTATGCAATTCATTTTGCTCGAAATAAGTGTTATTGTAGTAATAAAGAAGGGCATATATTTACAGTCATTATCTTGCATACAAATAACCAAACTTGAATATATAAATAAAGGATAAAGAAACAAATAAATAAATTAGAAAGAAAATTGTAGAAAAAAAATCATAGACACAAGTAGAACACTTTATTTATTCATATCAATTTGCATTCACTTTATTAGTTATTAATAATTCACTGAGAGCTCAAGTATTTTTTCTATTTGAATTTTTTTATCTATTATCAATGTATACATGCCAATTATATAACAAAGCATATTTCAAAATTCAATTCTCTTCAATCTAATTGGTACACAAATTTCACCCGATATAAGCGATTAATGCGCTTCCATTACTTCCATTACTTCCATTTAAGAGAAATTCATGCTTCACATTTCAAAATTAATTATTACATAATTGAACATAATATTTTGATTTTGCAATTTTTTTTGCTTTTCTTAGGCAATCTTTGCACATGAGAAATGCAAAAATTATGACAAAATTAAAATTTGAAATTGTTAATTATTCTATATAAATTTTAAGGTTTTTCTGCCACAAGACTATAATAAAAAAAAAATTAGCTAATTTTTAATTTTTTTTTTAACTCTTCAAAATTATCTTACTTGTTATATTTTAAATTCTATTTATTTATTTACTTTTCATATCTTAAATAAAATATAATTAAAATAATAAATTCAAACATATAAAATAATCTAATAACAAATTCAAATAAATAATTTATTTTTAATAAATTATATTATTAATTTAATAAAATATTATAATATTATAATATATATCATATATAATGTATAATATATAATTTTAACATCGTATATATATAATAATACTATACTTTTATATTTTAATTTTAAATTATATAATATATTATCTTTTTAATAATTTAATATATTTTTAAAAAGACATTTAAATCAACATTAATTTGATTGTTAAAAAATAAATAAATTATTAATTGTTTAAAACTACTCTCATTATTGTATTACAATGGTTACAAGTCTAAAAGGGTACATGGATAATGGCTCGCGACATCACAGACAGTTAATAAATTGACACCTACACGGTAGTTTATAACTTTTAAAGAGCGAATCTGCAAAGTGAAATTTTCTGATTTTATTTGTTCAAGGATTTGGACAACTTGTGCCATTGTTGGTCTTACAACTGGGTTTGGATTTATACATTTATAGGAAATTTTAAATGCATCTTTAATCTCTTTCTGTGTTGATAAATCTGTCAACTAGCATCAAAGGCATACTCCTCACAGCCATCTTCAATGAGTAATTTTACAAATCAGATCCTATTTCTATGCAAGATCCCGCAATTTATATTTTCAATCTAAGGTAATATTAAAATTTCCAAGAATAGAAGCTTAAATTTGTGAACTTGTAGAAAAATTGAAATTCTTGGTGAAAAAAAAGACACGCCCAATTCTGGCAAAAGAAACAATTAAAGCTGCACCAAAGATTTGCCTTTTTGTATCTGTTCGAATAACCTAGCAATATTAAATAGTGTTGTGACCATTTTATTACCAGCTGAGTAGAGTTCGTAAAATTATATTCCTACCCTGTTGTTCACAATTTCAGTATTGATATTGTTAATATTAAGTTCTATACTTTATTTTGTTTCATTATATTGTTGCCATTATTAGAATGTTCTTATTTTAAAAAAGAATTATTTCTTGAATTTTCATATGCAAGTTCATTCATTGGCTTATTATTGGAAGTTTCTAACTTGTGAACTATAATTTTGTTCAGTTGTTGCGGTTAGTGCGAACATAAGAATCTCATAAAATAAATTGGCATATAGAATATTTTTATTATTATTAATAAAGGAAAAACATAAGAATCTCATAAAATAAATTCGTACATAAGAATCTCATAAAATAAATTGGCATATAGAATATTTTTTTTATTATTAATAAAGGAAAAACATAAGAATCTCATAAAATAAATTCGTATATAGAGTATTTTTTTTATTATTAATAAAGGAAAATCAAATGTACAAATTTTGCCAGTAAATAATTAATGGAAGAATTTAATAATTAAAATTTAAAAGGAAAAATCGTGGTTAAATATAGTTATTGATTTTTAGTTTTTTTCTTATTAAATTCAAAAATCAGTCAAGAAGAAATTTAGTAATGTAATTAGTTAGAAGGTTATGGCTGTTTCCATATTATGCCTGTAAAGCATTCAATTGAAAGTTTCTATTTTAAAACTAAAAAGCTAAATGAAAGGTTTAATAACTATTTATTTATTATTAGAGGATAAGAAAATATAAATAAATCAAAAAATGATCAGATCAAATAAAAATCTCCCAAGTGGATGGAGTTTTAGGAAACTTAACAAATTTAAAATGATGAAAAAACATTATACATTAATGTTCATACATTTAAAACTTACTAAGAACAATTGAAACCAATTTCCATAGTTAAGTGTGAATTATCCTTCATCAAAATTGAAGGGGTAAGAGAATAGAATTATTAATAATATATAATTAGTTTTATTAATTAAAAAATTAGTATGTATAGAAAAATTAAATAAGATTGTTACAAGGAAATGCTTACTTTTTAAATTAAAGACAAATTTCATATGTATGCCATTACATTCCTTACTCAAAAATATTTTCCAATAAGTTTTCTTAAACCTAAGATTTTAAGTAATTTTAGAGTTGAACTTGAATAAGTAAATGAAGTTGCTTTTGTAATCTTTAGACTATGAACTAAGATAAAAAAATGATTTTCTATATATAGTGATAGCCTTAAATCAATGCTGGAAATCAAACCAAAGTAAGAAATTTAAACCTTTTAAATTTAATCAAAGTAAATACTAAGCAGTAAATGTTAGCTTGCTCTTCAAAATAAGATTTAATCTATCATTTAAGATTTGATAGCATCTAGTTAATTTTTATTATTATATCCATGCTCATAGTGATGTGTAAGAAACTATTTTCATTTACTTTTATATTGAAGCATGATTACCTTGTTTAAGGTTGTTTCTTTTAATGTTGTTCTTTTGTTTGAAATTTCTTTATAGTTAAATCATTGTTGTGCAACAATCTTCCTCTTTAGTCAAACTAGGGAAACAAATGTAAATAAAATAGAGAAAATTTTATATGTCAACCCATCAAACTTAAAGGAGTGCTCAATTGTTGTACTTTAAGATACCTAGGGAAAGGTGTTACATAGGTAAAATTGTATTTACAATATTATTTCTTAATTTTCTCTTGTAAGATTAATTATTGGATTAGTTAGAAATATCTAACATGAGATTGACTCCTTGTCTGACTATTGTGAGTAGGCTATTTCAGTAAATTCACATCATCTATCATACCATTTAGATGAATGTATTCCTCAAGTGTAAATAATTTATCTTTGTTTCACTTATTTCATTAATCATTTCTTTCAAATTTATATATATTAGTTATAATTTATTAGTTTTTCTAGTTTGGGCATTACATAGGTATCAGAGTGCTAGGTTTGCAACACTTGAGAGCTTTGGGGAGAGAAAAGGTAGAAAATAAAGAAGCAAATATGGATAAGGAAGTACGAACAGGTATGTAACTTGCTTCACAAACTAGATTGAAGGGTAAAATTTGTATTCATCTAACCCACTTGTGATTATATAGTGATATTTGTTAACCCACCTCCAAAAGGTTGGGTTAGTATTGCTAAATTAATACATAAAATTTGATCTTAACTTCTCAAGTAGGGGACTGGAAATGAGATAAATCCATATCAAATATTAGTGATTGTTTCAAATAATGATGCTTTATCCTTATTGATATATTGTGTTTGATCTATGGTGAAATAAATTATTGTTTTAATAATTATTTTGAAACTCGTGTTGGGGATTGATAATTATGTGGAATTAATGCTTGGAAACCCAATGTGTAAGGTGTTGGTAATTGTTACAAATGTAAACGAGTTCATGCTTGGGTAGTGTTAGAGCCCTAATCTAAATTGAGCATAGGTTTCTTTTATTTCCAATCTTAATGTTATTAAGTCCTTAATTGGGACATGCAAGTGGGGTCCAGTGCTAAAGTCCTCAAACTTTCCCAATGCTGGCCTAGGTTTGAGCTGCAGCCTGGCTCCCCAATAGTGGCCTCCCCTCCTAGTTATCTATTAGAAAAAAAATCCATATGTTATTGTCTTCTACAGACTATGTCATTTAGCATCTCTTTTATGTTTGGATTTGTAAATAGAATCAAAGTATGCGTCTTTAGTAATTAAGAATAGTTTTTTACCATTGTGATTAGAATTTAAGCACATGTATTTGGTAATTGTGAGTTGTTGGTTGGCAATTTCCCTGAGTCCTACTGTTGTGTAAGGTAAATTTTTGAAAATTATAAAGGTGCCTCCTTTTCTAAAATTAGGATGTCATTACTATATTTCAAGCTATAAAGTTCTCACATTAGTTATGTATGTGATTGTGCTAACATTAATAAGAATGTGATAGTGTGTTTCTATAATAATGATGCCATTGTTGCTAGTGCTCTTTGACTTGTTCACCTCTGTAACTAGGAGTATTCACTCTATTTTCGATTCCTTTATAAATTCCTTAGGGAATTTTGTGCATGGTAGAGTTATTTAGGAACAAACATCAGTAAGTATCATGAAATTTATGTTTCTTTTCCTTACCAAGTGTTTTTCAAAAAATTCAAATTGGAATTTTCTCTAATGGCTAATATACAAGGTTTACTTAGACTGACAAAGTAGAAAGCTAGTCTTCAAGATTTTAACTATTTGCAGAAAAATATGTGTATTGAACTTGTTTGAGATTGTACAACATTTGGTCATGTCAAGGAATACATCCTAAAATATTTGACATCAATAGTTTAGAGGTCCTAAAGTTACCATAGAAAATACTATTCAACAAATGCATTTACAACTTTACACATGCCAATTGTATTTTATTGAAAGTTTCTAAAGCCTTTTCAGCAAATGCATTTTGTACATATCCTGCAATCATTTCCCTCCATAAGAGGAAATCTATTTGAGATATTCTATCAAGTAGTTCATTTTCCCTATATTTTCTTATTACATGTCCCTTTGGAGTAAACATCTGCCTGGTTTGCATTGTTTTCTATATGCTTATATACAATGGTCTCACCATAATGCTAGTAGTATAGACTTAAGTTAGCTTGCATTATTTTGTATCACAATTACATCCTTGTTTTCTATCTAATATTTCAAACAACAAACAAATAACATCAATTTATGGAGTTTTTTTTTAATTTGTGGGTCATTCTAGTTAACATTTTGTGATCTACTGAAATAATTTAAAAGAATAAAATTAGGCAAATGATAAGCAATTATCATCTCATTGTTGTGGGTAAAGGTTTGAACTGATTCTTTTTTCCATTTTTTCCTACTAATGAAAAGCTTCAATGCAATCATCTAAGCAAAACTTGGCTATTTCATCAGGTGGAATCTGTCACTGGTGGACCATATGCCAAAGGAAATGAAAATCTGCTTCATGGGCTTCTATGAAACAGTCAATAAAATTGTAGAGGAAAGAAGGAAGAAACAAGGGTGTGATGTATCACCCTACCTCCAGAACCTGCTATGTATTCATCAGACTAAATTCGCCATGTTTTTTCAGTTTTGAGTGTTTTTCTTAAAGGCTTTTTCTTAGCTTCTTGTCATGTAATTTTCCAGTGGGAAATGCAACTGGCGTCCTACACCAAGGAAGAAAAATGGGTTCAACATAAATATTTTCCTTCCTTTGAATAATGCATGGAGAATGTTACCTATATATTGAAGCTACAAAGTTCAATCTAGTGCATTTGTCATAGAAATCTCTTTTTATTTGTTTACATTTCTTCTTCCTCAAGGTTGCTCCTTTGAGACAACCTTGTTTGCATACTTATGTCATTTTCCATTCATGTGCATGTGCTATTACTTATGTTTCAAATTTTTTCCATTATGAAATATTCTTCTTACTTTGCATGTGTGCATGTTGTTGTTATTTTGGATTAATAGAAAAATTGTTGGTGTAAATATTATACTTTGTCTAAGATAGTTTTTATCAAAGTGTAATATTGGATTGAGTTAATAAAGTTTACTTTGGATATAAGAAATAATGATATAGGTACACCTTCACTTGAGGTACATAAGTGCCACCACTGCCTTATTAGTCCTTAATTGACAGTAGTTAGGTGACAGTTCTATTTATTCAGTTTCACCTATGTTTCAATTACACTAAGTTAACTCACCTCTTCATTGGGAGTGATTAAGAGTCAATTGATGACCTCTTGGGTATGTCACTTTCTTGAGTCAAGCATTCAAGAGGCCTATATATTTCTACTTTACTCTTTGTAATTTGTTTCATCACATTGACTATTGTTGCTAAAACTTTCCAACCACAACAAATTAAAACAAAACTATTCTAGAACATTTTGGCAGGAACTTTGCTACTTTGTAGCTCTTGTTCTTATTTCTATTTTGCATTCATTCAATAAAAAAAAGAAAAGAAAAGAAGAGTATGAAAGGCCCAATGCACAATCATCAAAAAAGAAATGATCTATAGTATTTCATTATGGAAGCTTTGAATATCAAAATGAATAGGATTTTTTCACAAAATTTCTCCTATATTTAAAAATAAATTCATTGAATATCATATGAAGAGTCAACTTGCTAATAGTAGTCCTTGGAAATTATATTATACTAATGGCAGTCCCTTAATCCTTCCAATTTCTCTAATTATTTTGGAGATTCACCATTTTTGGGAGATGGCTAGGGAGAAGCCCTACATTAAAATATACATCATATATTTTAGAAAATTTCTTTACTATAGGCCTGAGAAAATATGGAATAATGACCATTTTTTTCTAATGTTCATTATGGAGACTCAAATGAAAGATTGCAGCTCCTCTTCATTTTTTGCTTGTTCTCGCATGCCAACTTCATACCCTTCCTCCTCAAGCCCTAAGTTGGCGAATGGGTAGATTTGTCCTTTATCCATGCGGCCTACCAACCTGATCCATCATAGCTATGACCAGTCTTCCTCCCTCTCTCGTCCTCTCCCCTCTTGCCATGTGGCTTCATCTCCCTCCAACTCCCCTAATCATTCACCTCAACCATCCATCTCTTCATTTGTCATAGCCTGCCCTCCATCCCACTCCCCCATCTCATTAATTCACCCACCTTCACTGAATGACCCCTCAATCTCATGTTCTCTCAATCCCAATCTTGGTCATGTCGACTTCACTGAAGATTGGGAATCCAAACTTGTTGTCAACCTTTCCAGTTTTCCGATTGACCCGTTGGCCCTCAAATTTTTAAGACGTGGGCTTAATTGTGCCTTTACTCCTCCTTCCATCCATAAAGTTGACTTTCTTATCAAAATTGAGAAAGCCATCCAATCTCTTCCTATCCCCATTGGTGATGAAATCAGGCAAGATTGTGTGGTGGCATTAAGGCATGCAAAACCCCCAAAACACAATGTCCCCAAAGATGAATTCTTGGCTTTCAAAAAAATTGCTAAGAATGATGGCATCATCATTACCAAGGTTGACAAAGGAAATGCAGTGGTAATCCTTGAAAAGGAGGTTTATTTCTCCAAAATGATTGACCACCTCTCCAATAGTGGCAACTATAGAACCCTCCCTAGCAACCCAATCTCTAAGGTTGTTAAAAAAGTCAAACTTTCTGTCTCCCTTTCTTCCTTTGATGATGCTACCAAGAAGCGTCTCATCCCTCATAAAGAGTTAACCCCGCGCATTTATGGAGCCCCAAAAATTCACAAACTAGGCATCCCACTTAGGCCAATTGTTGACACCTCCCATTCCCCCACCTACAATTTAGCCTCTTTCCTCTCTAAGTTGATCCCTCCTCTTGTAGGCAACACTGATTCTTTCATCAAAGGCTCCAACCATTTCATCAATTTCATTCATGACAAAAAGATTGAAAGCAATGAAATCTTGGTTAGCTTCAATGTGGTCTCCTTGTTCACTAAAGTCCCCATTGGGGACTCTATGGAGTTAGTCAAGCGTAAAACCAATCCTAAAATTGCTTCTCTTGTAGACCTTTGCCTTCGTTCCATTTTCTTCACTTATCAAAATGTGGTTTATGAACAAATGGATGGAGTTTCCATGGGCTCCCCCTTATCTCCTGTCATAGCCAACCTTTACATGGAATATTTTGAGGAGGCAACCCTCAATTCCTTCCCTCTTAAGCGTCGCTGGTGGAAACGATATGTAGAAGACACCAATGTTTGTTGGCCTCACGACCATGACCAGCTTGAAATTTTCCGCTCCCACCTAAATAGCCTGGTTGATTGCATTAAATTTACCAAAGAAGTTGAGTCCAACAACCAACTTCCTTTTCTTGATGTCCTCATCATCAAGAAAGAGAATGGTTCCTTGGCTCGACACTTTTTCATAAAATCCACTCATATTGACCTCTACCTTCATGCTTCTTCCCACCACCATCCAACTCAAAAGGCTGGTGTCCACAATACTCTCACAACCCGAGCTTATCGCATTTGTGATAAAGACCACATCGATCTTGAACTTTTGCATCTTTATCATGTCTTCAAGCTCAATGGCTATCGTGATAAGCAAATCCTCAAATCTTTTCAAGTAGCCAAAAATCGGGCTAATATTGCCCCCAAGACTAATGTTTCCAAAGATTTCCAATTTGCCACCCTCCCTTATATTGAAGGCCTCTCCAACAAGATTTCCAAAATTCTTCACAAGAAAGGTATCTCTTGTGCCTTCAAGCCCTTATCTACCACTAGGAATCTCATCCCCTCTTCCAAAGACCCTTTACCTTCACTTCTCCACTCTAGAGTGTACAAGATTAATTGCTCTTGTGGGACCCTGTATATTGGAGAAACTGGTCTATCCATCAACACTAGAATCAAAGAACACAGTGCTGATATCCGACATGATATAATCTCCAAATTAGCTCTTGCAGAGCATTCCCACCACACCAAGCACCACATCTACCTTGAGAACACCCAAGTGATAGTTAAAGAAGATAATTTTTTCAAGCGCAAACTTCAAGAAGCCATTGCCATCAGAAACCATGCTATCAATCTCAATCGAGACGAAGGTTGGCAATTAAGTCTAACTTGGCAACCCCTGTTAAACTCCCTCCACTCCTACCCTCCCCCTTGATTGTTCCACCCTCTCTCCATCTCTTCTCTTTGCCTTTCCTTGCCCCACTCATCTTTAAATTCTTGTGCTCTTTTTAATTCTTTCTTTTTTCTCCCTCTTTTCACTTTAAGTTTTTTCTTTTTTCCTTATGTTCCCCCTTTGTCTTCGTTTTGGTTTGTCTTTGCTTGCTCTGTTTCTCTTTTTTTGCTTTGGGTTTGTCTCTCCTTCTTTTTGTTATTTTTAGTGTGTTGCTTCAATGTTATTTGTTTCTTTTCCTTTGTTCTCTTTATTCGTAATTTGACATTATAATTCTTCTTGTATATTTTTTTATTTCTTTTCATTATTTTTTTATCTTTATTCTTGTTATTGATTATAATTATCAAGGTTTTTATTATCAATTTAACCTTATTTTATTGTTCTCTTTATTCTTATTTTTTGTTAATTAAATTTTTTAAGATTTTTTTTATCAATAACCTCAATATTAAGGTTGTTATTATTATTATTACTAACCTTAATATTAAGGTTATCATTATGTTCTCATTATTAATAACTTTAATATTAAGGTTATCATTATTATCTACCTTAATATTAACTAATTTTGTAGTTTTATTTTTCTTCTCACCATTTTATTTATCCTTCTCCTTTATTCTTATAATCTATTATAGTAAGCCAAATTTATTTTTGTGGGTCCCATATAGTTTCTTTCTTTTCACTTTTTGTCTTACCCCTTGTTTTTTTCCCCCTTTAATTGCACATATCCTTATTTGATTTGTTTGGTATATTCTTTTTATTTTCATATTTTATTTGATTTCTTTGATTTTTTTCATTTCTCTTAGCACTTCAACCTCACCCTTTATAAGACTTGATTTGCATTCCCATTTCATTTCTTCCTCTTCTTGATGATGGATCACTGTGTGTGATCCGAAACATCAATACAAAAATTTACACAGTTGAATCCAAAAGCTTTACATTATAAGATAATGAACATTAGATTATGTAATTAGTTATTTGTTTATAAGTAGTTGTAAATTCAAGTTATATTATCAAATCTATATATACAACGATGTAATGTATCCTCATAATGTAATCTAAAATGAAAGCAATTGAATAATTTCAAGATTTATATATCTTTTATTATTTTTTTCAATTTTATTGTTGTTTTTTATATTCCTTTAACAAATATGGTCTAGATTAGGAGAATGCACAACCTTAGCATTCTCTAGGCTAGAGATGCTTCTGCTTTATTTGGCTGAATTGAAAGAAATACTCATCCTCAACCTACTGCTTTTCTAATGGAAGATAGTACTTCTTTTTATGATAGAAACAAAGTTGTTACAAGATGGGAAACTCCTATGTCCAACAATTTACTCAATCGAGTCTATGTATGAAAAAGATCCTTTTATCAAAAAGATAATTTTCATTCCTTTGGACATTTTGGTGGGTATGTTTATGATTTTATCATGGCCATTCTTTTTATTTTGCATCTAAATTGTGGGTTGGTAGTCAATGTTGAAATTGGAGAGCATAAATTTACTTCTCTACAATAAAAAATGTGGATTCAAAGATCTGTAAATAGATATTATACATGGATAGGTGTGTCTCTTACATGAGAGATGACTCTTTGTGATTAAATATAGTTTATATTTTAACAACCACCATAAACTTTATTTTATCACACAACTTAACTAGATTATGGGGGCCACCTATAAATAGGTTTATTAGCTACCCATGTACATTTGAAAAGTTTTTAACATCAATGCTTTTTTGAAAGTATAAAAAATTATCTTTTTTTTGAATAGCCTTGATTACTTTTATCCATCATTATCCATAGTAAGACATTTTTCTTAGTTATATCAATAAAGGAAGTGAAGCATTCCCAATTGACGATCTTTACAATCATAGCCTTCATAGATTTAGCAATGATCTCTACAATCAATCAAAAACAATCTTTGCGATCAATTTATACAATGATCTTTGCAATCAAAACCTTCACATATTTAGTAACGATCATTGCAATCAATTTCAACAATGATCTTTGTGACCGAAACCTTCACAAATTTAACAACAATCTTTGTGCTCAATTTCAACAATGATCTTTGTGATCAAAACCTTCACAAATTTAGCAACAATCTTTATGATCAATGCTACAACTATTCAACAATGATCTCTATGATCATTACTACAACTTTTTAGGTTCAACATTGATCTTTAAAATCAACGTTACAACCATTTAGCAATGATCTTTGCAATCAATAGTACAACTTTTAGATTCAACAATGATCTTTGCAATCAATGTTACGACCATTCAACAATAATCTTTGTGATCAACAATATAAATTTTTAGGTTCAAAAATGATCTTTGGGATCAACATTAGAACCAATCAACAATGATATTTGTGATCAATGGCACTTATTATACATATATGAGTTCTCCAACTTCAAATCTTGCATATATGAATGTTCCAACTTCAAATCTCACACCACTTGCTTGATTTCTATTTTGTTTGACATGAGAATAGTTATACTTGTACAACATTTTGAACATACTTGTGACCTTTTTTCCAATTAGATACACCGATGCAACCACAATCTATTTGTATACTATCTTGTAGAGGTTACATTTATTTCTTTTTTGTTCCAACACAATTTCTTAGAATAATTCTTCAATCCACACATACTACGAGGGTGAAGATCCCAACACGAATATTTTCTATGTCCATACCTATGACAATGAGAACATCATATGCATTGTATTCCTTGAGATAATTTTCTTGAACATCTTATAACACATGTAACATCATTTTTATTTTTGCTAGCATATCCAAGGCCTTCATTATTTGGTATCATTATTGGCTCAAGTGGTTCTATGATTCCTTGTTCATATTTTCTTAAACCTTTTCCCTCATATTCCATTCTTTTCATTATCTTAAATCCAATATTCTTTGGAGAACATTCTTTGCCATTATCATCACAACTAACAAGAGTTGTAGATTCAAAAATATTGTTGTCTTCCTTACACTTTTTATCAAATAAGGTTTTAGCTATATCACATTTATCAAATGGTTCATCCAATGAATAACAAAAATCATTTGGATCACATGACACATTACATAGTGTAGGGTTAGACTTTAGACATTGATTTTTGCTTCAAGTAATTGATTGAACAAATTGTTTTTTTCTCTCAATTTTAATATATCTTCCTTTTGTGACCTATTTTCCTCTTCTAATTCTTCATATTTATTTTTAATTTTCTCAATCTCTTCTTCCAAATTTTTTTTTACACACATTGATTTCTCATTTTTCCTTGCTCGTTTAGCAATCTTTCCCATTGGAAAATAGTTTATTTATACAATTAAATTTTAATCACAAAAAGAACCATGTTGAGATATAAGTCTACAAATATACCACATCTTCCTTCAAATTTTTTTTCTCCTCATTCATTGTTAATATTTGTATCATTCAATCTATATTTCTTTGTTCACTCTATTTGAGTGTAAGTATTTTTCTCAACACATGTATAGGGCCATACCAATATTTAATGCCTCAGAAAACCTCCAAATTATTTTATCACCACAAGATTGGTTGTGCCATTGTAAATGTCACACAAGGCTTGTTCAATCATGGAGAATATAAACTCTCATGTAGCAACACTTAAAAAAAGATGCTATGATGCATTCCCATGCAACAAGAAAATATGATTTTAGTTTTAGTGATCTCTCTGTTATGGTTATATGGTTTATCCTTTGTAGCAAGTACTTCTATTAAATTGGTTTTCCTTTTCTCCATGTTTCTTCTCCAATGAGTCATATGATAAAATATATTAATGATCTCTTCATACTATAAAATCATGTCTATTCTTGCAATGCTTAGAAAGAAATTGACATGCTAGAAATAATGTTTGCCTTCACATGTGGATACTTCTATTGATTTAGTTTATTTAAATCTAATACAATACTATGATATTCACATGATTATATCCTTCAAATCTAAGAATTTTGTTACTTATCTTCTTATTCCTATGATCTCCTTCATGGGTGGTTTTTGCTTTACAAAATTATGCTATGATTTGTTTATCCTTAGGTAGATTTTTTTTAACTACGATCTCTTTCTTTCATAGTGGCTAGGCTACAATCTCTTTCACTTGGCATTGATGGCTATTGATTTATTTTATCTCTTCTAAAATCCATATTGCCTCTTTTAAATTTCCAATTAGCTTGTTCAAGTGATGATTTCTTAAAATATATGATTAATAATTATGTGTTGACTTAACTCTTAGTCTTCCAAATTTCTTGTCTTTGGTGATGTATTACTTCATAAATAATATAGTACCCTCAAATCTAATTGTTGGAATGGTCATTATTTCCAAACCTTGATCAAATCATTCTCCTCTACTTTTGCAACTACAACTACAACTTGACAACTTCAATGCCTTCCAATTTCTTCAGTCTTCAACTTCAACCTTTCTCGCTCTCTACAAACATGATCAAATTGAATTCTTAATAGCCAACTTTCCCATGATATTTTCTAAATCTTATTTCCATTTGTTCAATAATCTGGCTCTAATACCAATTTTTAAAATTGAAGAGCATAAATTTATTTCTCTACAATAAAAAATATGGATCCAAAGACCCTTAAATAGATATTATACATGGATAGGTGTGTCTATTACATGAGGCATGACTCTTTGTGATTAAATATAGTTCATATTTTAACAGTCAATTAAGTCATTCTTGGGCTTTGTTATTCCTCTTATTGTTCCCATTGCATTTTTTGTTGATTTTGGTGGAGTTTTTCTACAATTTCTTATTGAGAAGTTAGTAATGTTTGATTTGTTCCATAGCCTTATGGATATTTTATCTCAGATATTATAATTTCTTGTGTGATCAAAGTTGTTGCTAGGTAGTATGGTGGTCCATTGTTAACCATTGTTGGAAGGTAGTGGGTAAAAGTACAAACTTGTGTCACACTTTATAAAGGAATCGTCCAACATGAAAAAAAGTTCTCAACTTTAACCACATAAAAGTGGTATTTATGTTTTGAGTTTCAAAATGATGTAAAATAATAAAATGTAGAATTTTGTTGAAGTTTATTCCTATAATTTTTCAATTTTTTAAAATTTTTTTTTGATACTTTTTATCAATTTAAAAGCAACTGTCGTAATGCTGAAAATTTCAAGAAAAAGTGATGTTCAGTTGACATCAAGAAACAAATAGGAAAAAAAATCATTTTCTCCTTTTTTTTTTTTTCCAAATAGCTGACTTCAATATCTAGGGCATGGAATTTTTTTTGAAATTTTGAAGTATGTTTTTCTCGTAATAAAATTTTAAAGTCAAACTGACCCGAATTTGATAGTTTTTAGTTGACGTCAACTATTTTTTAATTTTTTTTTCCATTTTCAAAAAACAAAATATACCCTTTTGAAGAGGATTCTCTCCTCTAGGGAATCATATATTTTCCAATTTGTTTTATGATGATTTACTATTTTTTATTTAATTTCAACTGAGCAGAACAACCTACTTGCAATATTTTAAAATATCTATATACTAAAACTAATCAAAATATAGATATATATATAGTTTTGGATTCAACATTGTGAGCTCTACAAAAGGGTATTTTAATTTTAATTTTTAAATAATTTTGATTGAAGAAATATTCACTAGAAGTTGGAAATTTCTAGAAATTTGAAAAAATGGTGACTTTGCTACCAAGTCACTTACCATTTGGATATATTCGGCCGAATAGGATTCAACCGAATAGTTTCCGGTGTAAACGTATTTGGCCGAATATTGTTCGGCTGAATCATATGCAGCCAAAATGCTGATTTTTTTGATTTTTTTGATTTTTTTCCATTTTTATCCAATTTCTTTCTGTTTTCATCCAATTTCTACTGAAACATAGCCGACCGACTTTCTGATTTTTTGAATTTGTTTTTTAGATTTTTCCCAATTTTTGTCCATTTTTTTTATTGAAATAACTATTTAAGTAAGCTTTTATTATTCTTTTTTTTGGTTTCTTTCCAAATTTTCTCCACGTTTTAATGAAGTAACTATTTCCTATTTTTTTTTAAATAAAATTTTATTATTTACTTTTGCTCTTAAATCACTAAGCATATAATATTGAACAATACTTTTCTAATCATTTGTAATCATTTGTCATAGGCTATCTAGCTGAATACTTAAATATGAGGAAAATCAAGCAATCTAAAGTAAAAGATTTGGTAATTTTCTTTAATTTATTTTTTGTTTTCATGCTTATATGTTCATTGCTAGATTATTTTTTGTTTTCATGCTTAGATTTTCATTGTTTTTTAATCTAAATATTTTGAGCTAACGCTTGGACTAACAAGTGGTGTAGCTGTCGACTATCAAAGGCTAATATTGAAAAACTAGTAATCTGTGGTTTTGCAGGACGTTTGGCCGAAGACTTTTTATTTTTGCACTAATTTAGGCACTAAAGTTAGATTAGAGGGTAAATGAACTTGTTTTCTGTGCCTTGAAGGGTGTAATAGATGTACACTCACCCCTCACACCTAGTGTGATCTTGGGGATAAAAAATATTTACATCTCTTCATTCTATTTAGATCAATGTTTTAGGTAAACATAAGGTCACTAGCTTGTGTGTATGCAATCCCCTTGCACTTTGTGCGATCTTGTGGATAAAAACACCTATGACTTGGTTAAAATTTACAACTATTTGGTGTGTTTTGTGGTATGGTAGTGATTTCTTAATGCGTATATACTTCTCTTATGCCTCACAACAATCTAGAGAGCTAAAGGCACTTAGGGATTATTGCTTTGCCACCCACACATTTGGATTTGGGATTAAAATGAATGCCATGTGAGTGTGAGGAAAAGGCGTTGTATATGCACTCTCCTTGCTCTTAGTGTGATCTAGGATGACCAAAAACAATTCACTTCCTCACTTTTGTGTACCCTTTTAGAGGGCCTGCCTTGGTGGGAAAAAAGTACTCATCCCAAGGGAACGACCCAAGTGGTAACAAGTTAAAGCCAAGCTCTTCCAAGCCACTATAAATAAAAGTGCTCTTTGATGAAAGTAATTTAACGAGTGCGGATGTGTAATATCAACAAGTGTTTCTCTCAGTAGCCCCGTGAACTACATAAAAATCCTTAGGAAAGGATTGGGAGGCCTCTTGACTCACCATAGTCTTGAGCTAATCTTGCTGCGTGTATGGCCACCTTGAATGAATGCCCTTACTAGAAAACAATTTTTTTTAGGGGCCAAAATCCTTTTTTATGCGCTCGTTGATCACAGGAGGTCCAACCTTCGAAAGTCGCTCCACATTCTCACTATTCATGTGTAGAGGGAGAAATTCCTCTTTGGGGAATTGAGACTTGGTGAGCCCGAGAAGTGAGTGCACTATAAGGGGGAGCCTTTGCCACCAAGTCTCTAGTTGTCCACCTTGAATAAGAGTGGCTGGAGAAATCCAATTGGGGATATCAACCAATGGTTTCCTTGCCAACCATAAGGTATTGTGCATGTTTTCTATGTGCGTTTTTATTTGAAATAAAAATTTTCACATTCACACAAGACAAGAAACAAGTGTTTTCAAAGTGTTTATAGTGTTTTTCAAAACCAGATTTCACATTATCACCTCAAACTTTTGAAAAAATTCAACCAAAATTCAAACAAGTACACTGTGAACCACAACCGACTGTCCTGAACCACAAATGCCCGAGACAAAAATTTGAACCAAAACTGAAACAAAATCTCTCGGATTAGTCTTGAGCATAACCAGAGTATTCAACTACAGACTTGCAAACCTTTCATTCAACATTCAATCATTTAGTTACCATTGCATATCTTACATCCATCATAGACAAAGCATTGGATTACCTTTTAGCTTACATAAACCTTGGTAGAAGCCCTAGCAAACTTAAGATTAGTCATAGAGACCAAATTAAAGTTACCCTGATTTCATCATCATCCATCATTTTAGTCCTTTTGTCACCTAGGTTGTCCCTCAACTCCCAAGGCTAGTTTGAAGATCACCTTTTGTCAAAATTTGTCACTTAGTCACCATTACCATTAAAGTCTTGGAAACCCAAATTGGCATCTTTGGTCCTCTTGGTTTAGTTGAGCAATCTTACCTTTGGTTTCCTCACAGGGTAGTTTATGGTCATACCTTTAGTCTCATTTCTAGATCATTTCCATTACACTTTCATTTTACTTGCATTGGCATTACCACACTTTGGACCTCATTGTGACACTTACATTTGAGATATTGAAATTTTGTCACCTTGAATAAATATATATTTTGACATTTGATATTTGAGATCTTGGAATTACCAATATCCCCTCTTCCACTAACATAAATCAACCTAATGTCCCCCCATTAACAAACACAACCTCTTCCATAAACACAATCTCATCCAATGCCAACCCACCACTTTCCTCAAGTACCACAACACCTCATCATAAATACCAATGTCCCTCTTTACACAAACAGAACACAACCCCTAAATAACCACCCCCACTTTCATCACACCTAAGGGTCACTATTCCCCCCAATGCTAACGTCACTTATGCCCCCACCAACCCAACTATAACCACATAATCTCACCCCACCTCATATATTCATGCCAATTATATCACCCAACAAAACACATCCCAACCCCCTAATAACACACTACTTTCCCCACCCCCTAACAATGCAAATCCTAAAAAAAAACACCTATAACCAACCCTTACCCCCTAATAATTTTAATTAGACCAAGGACTTGCTAACCATTTCCCAAAATGAGACACTTGCCTCCTTTGGACATAGATAATCAAAGAAATGACATGAATAACATCAAAGAAGAATATAAAGAAGTTATTATAGATCAAGTTAAAGAAGAAGATACAAAAGCTACCATGGATCAAATTGATATCCCAAATGATCAAGAAGAGATGAGCATGAAAAATGATAAAGCCAAAATATCCTACCAACTAGGATCATCCACTTTTATCAAATCAGGCTTTCTCACATAGAAGATTCCAAACAACAATTTCCACATGTACATAATGATGGATTCACATCTTGTTTTCACAGTAAAGAATAGTCATACCTTCATGATATTAGGGGACACTTTATCCAATTCAAACATCAAAAAGTTTGAATGCACGTTATTTTTGTATGCAGGTGAATTCAAACCTGAGCAATTTTTGATGGGGAATAAAAAGACAAGAACAAGGTTGTATGATTGAAGAAGAGATACTAGAAATGTGGATGAAGTAACATCTTCTAAAGAACAACCCATGGAAATTGTTGATGACCAAGGAGTATAGGCACCAGGAAAAATTGAAGGTGGTGATAGAAATATTTTCCTTGGTATGGAAAATGTTATAGAGATGGATGAGGTATCCATTTTCAATAATATTTCATGTGAAGATATGTTATTTGAAAGCACAGTAAAATTACACAGTAAAAGAATATGGGATGAATTTTTTGAAGAAAATTCTATAGTTGGAAGAGCACAATTATTTGCAAAATTATTTAGGAGGAAAGAAATGACCCTTGTTTGGAGTTGTTAGGGGTTAATAATAAGAAAAATTCATCAGGATCATTAAAGAAAACAATAGTTGAAAACCTGCAAGAAGCATTGAATTCTATTGAAAATAAGAGTCAAGATTTTGATTTAAGTGTTGTACACAGAGCATTGATGATGGTAATTTATAGTAAGAAATTATCACATAGAAGACAAGTTAAAGAAATTTACAAATTAATCAATGTTTCTATGAGAGTTGTTCAAAGATATATTAGAAAGAGAAATAGATTGGATGGAAATATTGAGAATAATTGGGTAAATATTTGCAGGGTTCCTCGAAAAGATAAAATATTAGATGTAAAGGAACAGGTGATTGAATATTGGACCGACCACTCTCATGTTTCTTTCAATAGAAGGTACACTATGCAAATAAAAGGTGAAGATGGTAAAAAAATTTCACATTTGAAACATTTTATAGATACAACACAAAGTGAGCTTTTTGAAGCATTCAAGCAAGAATTTTCAAATGTGAAGATTTGTCAAAGGATGTTTGAGAGACTACGACCAAGTTTTGTACATATAAATAAGATACATGAGACTTGTCAAAATCATGTTGATTTCATCTACACCTACAATCATATAGAAAAACTATGGTAGCAATCAATCCAAATATAGTCATCCCTAGAAGTACAACACAATTTGTGAAGTCTCTTCTATGCAAAAAATCAAAAGATTCAGATGAATTGAAAGTGCAGTGTATAAAAAATATATGTAATGAATGTGGAAATTTGAAGAATATTTTACAAGTTGACAATATTGATCATTCAATCCAAGTTATGTGGAAGAGATTTGAATATGAGAAATGCTCAACAAAGTCAGGAGTTGAAACCAAAAAAATTGTTCTCAAAGAGAGTGAGTTGTCTTACAATGAGTTTATGAACAAATTTTACAATATCATATATCCACATATTCAACATTGTCATGGTGCTAGATGGCAAGCTAAGCAATTTTGTGACTCAAAATTTATTTTTAGTGGGTTGTATTCTCTCTATTGTTGATTTCTCTGAGAACTATGCATTTAGTCCTCAAACTGAGATTCAAAGTCAATATTATCATTTAGAGCAAGTTGCAATATTTGTACAAGTTTTTTATAGGCATGCTGAAGAACATGTGGATGGTCTACAAAGTAGCAAAGATGAACGAATTATCATCAAAGAGGTTCACTTTTATATCAATGATGATACAGGTCATGATAGAAGCTATGTAGCCCATTGTTTTGCAATGTTTTTTGAAGACCTGAGACAACATCAAATAGATGCGTCACAATACTGGATATTGTCTAATGGATGTGCTAGTAAGTGTTGATTTTTTTTTTTAAATTAGGGTATCTGCAGGATCATGATGGGCCAAAAAGTGATGATACGATAGGTATGTGTAGGGTATGTGGCTAACGAGTTTTTTACCCAAAATTGATGAAACAAAAGGGTTTTAAAGAGGAGATTCTCAACTTTCCACCAATATAAATTATGCTTTACTTTGAATTTAATAAATAATTATTATTCATTTTCTATTTGAATTATGACTAAAGTCCTGATTGATAGGATGATTGAAAAACATCTAGCTTTAAAAGTATCACATTTTTTGAATTTGAAACATGCATCACATTCTATGCTTCACATACTATAAGATTTTAAAAATGAATCTCATGAAGTTTTGACCAAGTTAAGGTGGTTAGACATATGAGTTTTATATTTTTTAAAGTTGTAATAAAAAATTCATAATCAATTATTTACTTGGAAAAAATTACAAAAAAATATGCATCACATCGGGACATGAGTCCTCTACTTATATCTAAAATATCATAAAAAATATTATCATTTTATTGTGGTTAGAGTGGTTAGATAGAAACCTACTTCTTATATTTTCCATAAAATTTAAGTACTTTTGCATTGAAATTTCAAATTTTCACCAAATAGATTTAAAAAAAAAACCTACTAGTTTAGAAACTACATTCAATTTGCTACGGATTCTATTCTTACATATTTTTGAAATAATATAGATAAATTATTCAATTTTTTACATCAAGTTGCCTAACTTTGATTTTTCTAAATTTTTCATCACTTAAGGGCATGTTTTTTCCATGATGATCCTGCACATACTCATTATATGTTTATTTATTTACTTAACTTGTTCAGTCTTATATGTTGTACACATATAGTTTATTTTTACTATCTTGGTTTTAAATGAATTTGGTTGTAATGTCACAAGACAATTTAACTTTGCAAAAGCTTTTAATTGGTTAAGCCAACAACATATTAGACGCGACATTAAATTTTTGTTGAATTTCTATGAGAGTGGACATGGAAAAGGAGAGCATGATGGAGCTAGAGCATGTGTGAAGCATGCACTTTGCCAACACAAACTTGCAAGTAATGCCATATGGATTTTTAGAAAAAATCTAATTATATTTTTTGAGATCATCTTTTCCATCCAACTACAAAACCTCTTAACTTGACATTTCACCAACATGAACTTGCAGGTAATTCCATAAGGAATGCACATGAAATTGTTGAATGGTGCAAAATTCATTTTGTTGCCCGTGACTCAATATACAACACACGATATTTTTGGGAAGTTGAAGGTATATAAATGAATTTGTTTTTTTAATTTCAATGTGTACATGAATTGAATTTTCAATTTTATACACTTTTTAATTGGACATTTGAAATTTATAGATATTGATGAATCAACTCTTACTAATTGTCAAACGATTAGTGGTATTAGACATTTACATCAAATCATGACAATAGGACATAGTAGGCCTCCTGTAATTCAAGTGAGAGAAAAATCATGTTTTTGTGTTGATTGCATTGAGAACAATGCAAATACTCTACAATGTGAGAATATTAGAGATGGGTATGTTTCAAAATGGGAAATAAAACAATTAGTTGCCACATCGAACCCTTTTGAAGATAATGACATTGCAGATATCTATGATCCTCTATATTCAACTGATTACGGGTGTGTATCAGATTTAGTTGTTACAGATAAATTTTAAATTTTTAAATTGAATTTTAACTTACAATTGATTTATATTCTACCTAAGCTGAGCATGGTTTACTACATGGTGTGTACAGGAGATATTTTTGTTGTTCTTTCAAATCCTGACAATGTAGAAGGTGTAGATTACTATCTACTAAGATGTACACAACCAAAATGAAAATTGTCAAAATCAATGATAGATGGTGATGGACAAGATTATCCTACTAGATCAGTGATTGTTGAAGGCACATACTATCAACAAACAAAGATAGATACAAATGGAATTATATTTATTGATTATATGCCAGGTCAAAAGGTTTTACATTATAGTCATTTAGTTATAGCAACAAGATTAAATCTTGAAACTTTACCAAAAAGAGGGCATGTCAAACAAAGGTGGAGGTTGCCTATTAAAGACCATGAAAATATTTTAGAGATAATAAAAGATAGAGAGAATCCAAATTATATGTACCAAGAAATTTAAGATATTTTTGTACATATATTATAATTTCTATGACAGTATATACATGTAATATTTCAGGCTGAGGTCCCCAGTTTGTAACCTCATCAGTTCATACCTCTGGGTCAAAAGCGTTTACCCCTTGAATAAAAAAAACCATTTGGACCTAAATTTGAAAATATTTTTATTTTATGTTGAATTCAAATAATTTCATTCAATAGTAGCCCATGAAGCTTTCTTTTTTGTATGATCTCATTTGCCTATAAAGCTTTCTTAAGGTGATCTTATTTGTGATCTTTTTTTCCTATAAAGCTTTCTTAAGGTCAGTTTAACTAGATGTTTGTGGATATCTTTGGTGCATAATTATAACACATAATTTTGATCTTAGTTTTGATGATATAAAAAACACTATAGTTGAGAACACTCTTCACTTAATTCCTAAAACCCAAGTCCCTTCCTATGTTGGATTGTGAATAAAAAACACATACTTTTTAGCATTGAAATGAATGTAGGATCATAGTATCGAAGATAGAATAATAAAATTTATAAATAACTTTCTCATTTTCAAGTGAATTTTATTTATTTGTAATTCTAAATATGAAATTTAAGTTTTGGTTAAAAATAAATATTTAATCCTTTATTAAGCTCAATCACCTTAGTTAAAATGGAATTTTACTTGATTTAGTAAAGTATAAAGTAATTTGTGAAGTATGGTATACAAATCAGCAGCACAAATTTTTGGCACCCACTTGCTTTCTAGCTCTCCTAGGGTTTTTCACCTAGAAGGAGAAAGATGGGCCAAAAATGCTTATGTTACATTCAAAGTCAATGCAATATGGATAGAATAATGATGCAATATTCCTAGATATAATGCTTGAATGCAAGAAACGAATGAGATTGATTGACTAATGAATAGAAAATAAAGGAAAACAACTTGTTTGAAAACACATTGTGTAATACAAAATCACCTAAAAATGAATGGGAAACTGCAATAGAAATGAATTAGATTGAAAGTGTGCTCCTGAGATATAGATGAGGATTGGAAATTAATTTTGGAATGCTACTAATGCTGAAATTTAGGCTTGGTGGGACTCATTCGCCATTTTGGGCAAATTAGTCCCAGTTCTGCCAAACTGTACCATAACCCATTTTTGACAAAAGGCTACTAAAAAATGTAGAAAAATAAAAATTGACCCTGAAGTGGGATTTATTCACCACTCATGGAAAATAAGTCCACTTTTTAATTTCTATATTTTCAAAGGTGGATTCTGAAGCTTCCGATCTACACTTTGATGCCCTATAGATGTTTGCTTTTGAAACTCTAATTTACGGGTCTGAAAATAGATTTTTTTTTATATTTTGACTTGATGAATGAGGAGAAGACTTTATAAACCTTGCAACTTAATCTTCAATGATTTCCAAGATTCCAAGAGACCTAAATCTACAAACATACAAGACAAGAGAGAGAGATGTTGAATGTTAGGGCATGGGGGTTTGCCTTAGTCAAACCTCGTTTAGGTAATTAAACCAAAATGATGAAATAATAGAATAAAACATGCAATAATGGAAAATACTACCTTTCCATGATGATTGATCTTGAAAGTCTACAACATAATGTATGTAGAATCTTCCCTTGGATGTCTTAGGAAGCTAAATTGATGACTTGCAATGTAAATGCCCTAGCTTGCTTGACTTGAGATAGAGGATAGATGATGAATGAATGATGTGAATGTGTTAATGGATGAATAGATGTAAAAATGAGTTTAGAGAGGTGCTTTTATAGGAAATTCACCTTATTTTCCCATTAATTAGATCTCTAAGGCTGACATGGAGAAAAATTAAACTTAAAACAGGTAATTTTTCCTACTCAAAACCTTGAAAATGGCTCAAATGGGATTCATTCACCACTAATGGTGAATGGGTCCCATAGGGGCCATTTTTGCTAGCTAGAATTCTGAGAAGTAAGAAAATTAGGCTTGTATGATGACTATGTCGGTTATTTGATCAAATTATGCCCTGTGATACACAATATGGGTTAATAGGGGCCTATTAATGATGATGTGAATGCCAAATAGGGTTTGGGACACAAAACTCAATGTGAAAGTGTAATTAAATACACTTTACAACACTAAAATGAGGTCCACATAGCCTAGGAAGGTACAAGAATCAATGTGAATGTGCAAGACACATTACAACACTAATTTAACATTAAATTTATTTCACAAGCCTTCTAGATTGATGTGATAATGCATTTGAATACATTTTATACTGTTGAATTAAGGAGAAATGGGTTCATTAAGTCTAGAAAAGCATGAAAGCCTCTTACAACACCTTTACAAGATGTCGTTAAAAGCATGTTATTTGATTTGCAAGGGTCCAAGACCTAGTGTGGATGCATAAAATTCCTCACAACACTAGATTAAGACCCCATTAAGTCCATTTTATCATGAATTAATCCCATGTCAAGCAAAGGGTACTCTTTTCTATGGCACAAAATCATTATTTAAGTTTTAATTAGACCAGCTATAAGAGACCTTCAATTATATGTCTAGATTTAATCCAATAGCATAACATTATTATATAATAACCATCACATAATCTTCATCTCAAGGCTCTAATACTAAGGAAATCTTGAAAATAGAAAATATTTTCCCAAAAACATGGGCTCAAAGCATGTGCCAAGTCTTGGTCCAACTAGTCGAAGTTGGACCCATTTTCCCTTCCACTTGTGTGAGACCTCCAAAAGTAGAAAGTAGTTCCTATTACACATTTTTATTTTCATGACCAAGGGGATCATATGTAATTATCAAGCACTCCATATAAGAGCACTAATTACACCTACAAACCTCTTCCATGTGGGTATTATTAGTTATTCAAAGATAATATTTCAAGTCCACTATGTAATCCCCCTCTAATAATAACCCTCTACCCAAAAGTCTAGTCTTGTACTTTTTTAACTTACCATCTACATTGAATTTTTATAGAACACTTATAATTTACAACCTATGGGCTTTCTTCCTTCATTTAAATCAACTAGATCTCAAGCCTTGCATTTACGCAAGGTCATCATCTCCTTTATCATGGAATCTATCCAATACTTTTTCTCCTTTAAAGAGAGATTCTTTCAAAAATATAAGTTCATCATTAACATTAGTTAAATTAAATGTACACAATAAAAAATTGGAGAGATATACCTTTCAAATTGTTTATGTTCTCTTGTGGACCTTCTTCAAGCAGTGAAGATAGAGACTCTCATTTTAATCTTCTAAATTTTCCCATAATTTTTCTTCATCTTTGGCTCGTTCTTATCCAACCTATTCATTTCCCTATCCATATTCACCTTAACTTGATATCAAATTGTATTGTGTCCTCTTCCTTTTGTTGTATAGATCTACAAAACAAAAAACACTTACTTCCCTACAAAACATATTTCTAGAATAAATAATTTTCTAAGTTGGAGGATTCAAAATCTTATACCATTAAATTTTCTACCCATAACCAATGAGAAAAATATACTTTGAAATCTAACTTAGAGCATTTTTTCCTAGGTGTTTGAGTGTAAGCCTCACAACCAAACACTTTCAAATGTGGAGTTTAATCTTTTTTCCCATCCATACTTTGTATGGCGTCTCTTCAACAAGGATGGAAATAGGAAACTTATTTATCAAATAACAAAAAATACTAACAACTTACTCCCAAATAATTTTCTTCAAATTAACACAACTTAACATACTTTTATTTATTTCCTTTAATATTATTTTCATTATCTTAACTACCCCATTTATATATATATATGGAATATTTTTCTATTAAATTACAATCCAATTATGTTTGCAAAATTATTCAAATTATTTAGATAAATATACTCCCATGTTATTTGATCTCAAATCTTTTATTTTTTTCCTTATGAGTTTCCACAAACGCCTTAAATTCCTTGTGCTTAAAACTTCATATTTGTACCTAAGAAAATAAACCAAATATTTTCTTGAAAAATCACCAATGAAGATGGCATAATATAGATGGTTTCTAAGATAAATGAATTGACTCTAAAATCCATTTTGCTATGAAATTTTAACTTTGTTTTTCTTATGAAACACACAATCTCACCTATATATTTATTCTTTCTCACCTAGATGCGGTCTGATCTTTGATGTCAAAACATTGGCATATCAACTAATTCATTTACATGATCAAAAGTCATGGTATAGTTAGATTAATTAGTACCATACAATCCAAATAAATTACCATGCCTAATACACTTCCTATGTGAATTCATACGAAAAGAGGCACCTAAATCAATATATCTAAATATTATAGATTATTAAATTCTAAAATATTTTTAATTAGTGATGAACTATAATTTTCAAGCATAGAAATGGGCTCAAAAATGTTCAATAAAGATAACACAATAACTTTGAGTGAATTTATAGTGAATGTGGAAGTTACCTATTCTTAAGTTTTAATGCAACATGAAAATTAAATAAAAATATGATTATTTTCGGGTTTTTTAATATTAATATTATGTTTATTGTTAAATATTAAATAATTGATGTGTAAATAGTTGTCAAAATCCTTAGAACATAGTTGGTAAATTAGCCTTAGAACATATCCAAAATTCTAATATGCAAAAGCTACTAGACAAAGCACTTGGATCATATCCTAGAACACATATAACTCAATAATTTCACAAAACAAAATATCAAGTTGAAAGCATGTAACAAATTATCCATACCCACTCATGAAAACAACCATTGTAAAGCCCTGATTAGTCAACCTGCCATTCCCAACTACCTTATTGAACCAAAAATTATTAAATTAATTCAATTTTTTAACAGATTAAAACTGAGCAAGAATATTAAAGTTTCCCAACTCAAAACCCTAATTAGGTTCAAGAATTTATATTTCTATAATAAGATGGACCATAATGTAAAATGTATATATACTATAAAACATAATAAGATGAACCATAATGCGAAACCACAATGTAAAATGTATATATTGTAAAACATAATAAGATGAACCATAATGTGAAATCATAATGTAAAATGTATATAATGTGATCATCATCTAAGAACGATAATGTGACAAATCACAATATAAAATGTATAACAAATCATGTGTCTACATGTAAAACAAGTCAAAGTGGAGGATGCCTAGTATGATTGTGGATCAATCTCTCTCTTGATCCTTGTCTGGATCCATGTCCTGATCTCTCTCTAGATTCATGGCTTGATGCCTCTCTCGATCCTTGTCTCAATCCATGTCTTAATTTTCCTCCCTACACAAGAAAGTACATTAATTAATTTAATGTATATGTGTAAATGTAAAGTCATCAAGTAAAGTTTTTTATTTTCAATGTTTGAATGTATCAAGTACTTTAAATATTATAAATGTACCTCAAATGTACCATGCATAGGATCGTCTACATGCTCCAAATCTACAAAGCATGACAAATCCTCGTATTTCTAGAAATTTAAAAATACAAGATTTCAATGAAGAGTGAGAACTACTTTAAAGTCAATTTTATTTTATATATGTATGTGATTTTTTAGAACAAAAAATATATAGATTATTTGAAAGTACTTGCATCTCAACCTGCATCTCACCCTGAAGCACTCTACCAATGTCACTAATGTCATGAGAATGCATAGTCACATCAGAGACACTTGTATCAGGTAAAGGACAAATGTCAAAGAGAAGTGAGTTGTATGTGACATGTACATCATGTGCAGTAACCTCAACCTAGTGTTGTGCAAGGACTATAGGCTGGTCTGGAATATGTTGATCGTCCTATGAAGCCACCTCACCTTGACCTGAATTTATACCAAAATGTCATCTAATATGAGTTGGTACAACATCTAAAGGAATCCCGTACTCATCACTGATAAACCAATATGATGATAGTAAATAAAAAATGGAAACCAAAGAAACATTACATACAATGACTTCACTCATCTAGGCTACATCTAATGGTGATGGTAGCTTTGCATGAATGTATGGATAATAATTAGCAGATGTAGCCTCAGTGGGAGGAAGGCTAATCCACGGATGTAATAAGTATCTGCCTACATGATCAGATGACATTTGATCGACCTGAGTAGCAATCATGGAAATACTGTCAAAAAGGTTGGATCTAGTAGGTGTTGTTGGTACACCTCCTCCTACTGCTAGTTCCAAACATTTTAGAAGAACCAAAAGGTTTGGACCAACTAATTCCCTCTTTTTGATGGGTGGTGGAAAATCTGCACATCTAAATTGAGATTTGTCATCCAACCTACCTTTTCCTTGTTCAACATGTGAAGGAATAGATGTGTAGTCCACATCTAACCCTAAATGAAACTCAACATATAGTTGTTTGCAAAAATAAAGTGGAAACTCATCATTATGAGGCCATATCTGATGGGTTACCAACCATTTGAGATATATAAATAGAGCAACAAGCTCATTTGTACATCTAGTAACAACATATCCTCTAACTTTCTTTTGTCCCATATAATGAGGGAACATGCTATGCACATTATGTGTTGAAACTATAGTAGTAATATAATCAATTTTCATAGTGCCAATAACACTGTTGGCAAGGGAAAAATCCTTAGTGTTGACCTCATCATAAGGATTATAAGATCAAATTGTGTGAATCATACATGGGATCTCCTGTTGAATCCTAACTAATCTATCTCTATTAGGGAGATTAGGGGAGTTTTGTAAATTGTTTGGTCCAAACATCTCAAAGCATTCTCTAATCTCCTAATGCTATCATTATATAAATTAGACCTAGCCTCAACTTGCTTCTAAGACTAAGTGGAATGATGTGATCCCTAATGAACAACCATATCTATATAAATACAAAGATCTGCACAATTAATTAAAACAAAAAAAATTACAAATATGTACTTATTTTATTTCTCTGAAAGTAAAATATGCAATAACCATTTTTCAAGTAAGATACTCCATAGGAAATTATAAATGTGTGCAAGTTTTATTACATCCTAATATGCAAAAATAATTAAGAAATGCAAGATAAAACAACACTAGACCACCTTGAGATTGGGTTACGTTGAACACAAATAAAAGAAAGATAAAAACAATAAAGTATACCTTTTACTTATGTTGATCCTTGGTTGGCCCTTGATGCAGCTTGAGTGTGTGCTCCTCGGATGGAAAATGATCTAAAATGAGATGTAAAGGGGTGAATATGCAAATGATGAAGGTGGTTATGTGATACTCTAAGAAAAATGGATGCAAGAGGATGAGATGAAAGCTTAAAAGTGTGCAATAATGAAGGATGAAAAATAAGTATGCAAAGAAGTGCTTAAATGGCTTGAGAGCATAAGTGTGATAAAAATGCATAAGGTAAATGAATGAATGAGAAGGGGGGTTATTTATAGAAGAAATTGAATTCTCTAGAGAATTCAATGGTCAAGATTGAGCCACCATGGCCAAGATGGAGGGCTATGGTGAGTTGAGGACTCACAAGCCCTCACATCTTTCCATGTGGAGGATGAAGTGTCCAAAGGACATGGTGAGATGGAAAGGGTACAAATGATGTGGAAGAAGGACAAGTACTTTTAAAGTACCTTGGGAGGGGAGAATATTTCCTCAAAAAGGAACTTCTTGTTCCCATATGAGGGGAAAGTGACATATGAGGAATTTTAGTATTCCTCAAAAATCTCCATGGGAAAGAGAAAAGTGGTTGGGGAAATAAATGTGATTTTAAATTCACATGATTGGAAGGGATAAGGTGGTTGGGAGAATAAATATGAATTTTAAATTCATATGAGGAGCACCTTGTGGATAAGACAAGGTTCTTATGAAGGAGACTAAAAAGTACCTTGTGGATAAGACAAGGTCCTTATAATAGGAGGTTCTTGGCTTCATGTGACTGATGTAACCTTTCAATGATCGCATGGGGAAGAGAAGAATTCTTGGAGGAATAAAAAGTGAATTTTAAATTCACATGGGGAAGAGGGTCTAGGTTAAATGTGGAAAATGTGAAGGTTGAACAAAAAGATATGCTAAATGTAGTAAGGGGATTAGATTAAGGTTGTGCAAATAGGTGATTGAGAAACTTAACGAGGGATTAGAAGCAAGTGGGAGAATATGGAGGATGTGACAAGGAGAGAGAAAAAGAAGAATATAAAATTGCTTTTATTCAAAAAGGTCAAATGACTAAATTAAATAAATTGATATGTTTATTTAATTTAGAGAGGAGAAGAAGAAGGGTAAAGTATTTAATTGCTAAATTAAATACTTTAGGAACCTTAGGCAAAGGGAAGATATTAATTAAATAAATCATTTAATTAATATTGATGAAGGATACAAATTTGACCATATGGAAGTGGTCAAATTTGGATGTCTACATTTTTCCCCTCTTTGAAATATTGTTAGAATAATAGTATTTTGAAGAAAAGAAAATGTAGATGACTCAATAGAGGAAGCGATTAGAAAATGATGCCCCAACATGGAAGAAGTTGCATGAGCTACCCAAATTGAGGGAAATGGAGGGAGATGCCTCAATCTCACAAGAAAATGACTGTGATGGAGGAACAAAGGAAAATGGTAGGGTATGCCCCCTCGAGAGAGCAGTTGGGGAAGAAAAAGGGGCCCCAGGCGACTTCTCAATATGAAGAAACATAAGGTAACATTGGATAGAGATCCAAAAACCGTGCAAATTTGGATTTTGAATGGAGTTGATCGGACACACGATGTGCAAATGGCGGCCCATGGAAGTTTTGGAATTAATAGGGCCTAAAAGGTTAAATAAAAAGTAAAAATACCCCTCACTTAAAAGTAATTTAAAAATGAGGGGAAAAATTACTTATAGTAATTTTAGAGTTACTATTCCTCATTTGCACACTTGGCAGTTGAAGAAGAGAGAGAGAGAGGAGAGGAGGAGGAGCTAAGAAGCTGAGGAGATGAGGAAATGAGGATGCCAGACAACTACAATGATGATATCATCCATCGGGCGGACAAGGTGTGGACGGAAAGGGAGGGGGAGAGCCCAATAGAGGGGAGGCCAGGAGATAGTTATGGTGGTAGGACAATAGGAGAGAGGACAAGAAGAGGAAGGGGTCGTAGGACAATAGGAGAGAGGACAGGGGCTGCAAGACAACTAGTGAGGGCAGTGAGGAGGGACTGGGTGGTGCTCGAGCAGGAGATAGAGGAGCGTGATGTGGAGATGATGGATGAGCCTGAGGTGGAGGTGGGAGTTGCAAAACAACAAATGAGGGTAGGGAGGAGGAGACATCCAAGGAGAGCTCGGGTGGAGATCAAGGCCGAGCAAGAGTATGATGAGGCAAAGATGGAGGTGAGGGAGGAGATATATGAGCCTGAGGGGGAGGTGAGGGCAGTAGGACAAAAGATGAGGGTGGGGAGGAGGGGATAGCTGAGGAGAGTTTGGGTGGCAATCTGGGCTGAGTAGAAGCGTGAGCCACAGGAGGATGCTATGGATGTGGATGTTCTTGTGGTGGAGACATTGGTGATGATACCATATGTACCACCTGAGGACCCTATCGTATTGTTGAGGGGGGCCCAAGCGAGGCTACAGATGATAGAGCAGAAGTTGAGGGTTGCAGAGGATGAGGTGTACAAACTTGGGGTTGAGGAGAGTAGGCTTCAAGCCGAGGTAGCCAAGTTATAGGCCAAGGGATAGAGGGATTATGACTTCATTGTTGATCACCTAACCTCACAAGTATGGGATGCAGAGAGCAAGATAGATGACTTGCGAGCAGAGGTGCAGGGAGTACGCAGTGAGCTAGCTGGGGTGACCTAGGATCAGGAAAAACTATAGGAAAAGATGACTATATCATAGGCAAGGGCCAATAGGAGCCTAGATGGGCAACAAATCAAGTACCAACAGAGGGTTGGCAGCAAGTAGAGAGGGAGATGGAGTTGAGGGTATAGGTGATAGGGCTGCCGAGGGAAAGGATTGAGCTCCAGGACAGGGTGTCTGTGGCAGATACAACACTTGGGGATCTGAGGTCAAGGGAAGAGGTAGAAGAGGCCTAGTTAGAGATTGTGTAGAGAGAGAGGGACATAGTGTAGGCAGAGGTGTAGGCCCTTCGGGGTGAGAGAGATAGAGTACAGACATAGGTATAGGTGATGTAGGGGGAGCCGGATGTTGTACGGGAATAGATAGTGACACTGAAAAGTGGTAGTGGTGGGATAGGGGCAGAGGTACAAAGACTATAGAGAGAGAGGGATGCCCCAGAGGCACAAGTAGTGGCTATGGAGGAGGATAGATATATAGTGAGAAATCCATTACAGGCTGAGATCATTAGCTGAGGATGGCCCAAGAGGCGTGGGCACAAGAGAGGAGAGTCATCTGCGGAGATCGAGACATATATTGACATGAGTGAAATGCAGCCCAGTATCAGGCTACAGAGCGAGATGAGCATATGAGAGAAGCGACCTTCTACATGGTCGCTTATTAGCATGTAGTTCTAGATCTGGCACAATGCATGTTTCATTATGTCTGATAGGCTCCTCAGATGCCTACGCCATCCCAATCACTAGGGACACAGACCTGAGGATACAGTGACTCTCAAGTGACCCTTGTAGAGGGCTGGTGCCTAACTCTCCATAAAGGTCGAACGTGGGAAGCTCTTTTGGCAAATGATAGGATACCAGAGTTTGACAGGTGCAGGGTGAGTAGATAGTAGAGAGTAGCAGTGGTTACATTTGATTCAAATCCTTGTACTTATACTTTATTTTGTGATTATGTTGTATATGATGGGTATGTATTTTGATGATATTGATGGACATTATTATGGACTATGTGATGGACATTTGATTTTGATATTTATATGATATGTGAAAGCCTTATTGACACCATGTTATGTATATGATGGATGATTTTATGATTTTATGATGGGTGATAATGATGATGTAATACATGTACATGTTTATGATGTTATATGTTGATACTTATATGGATGCAACTAACGTGTGTAATGCAGGATGTGATGCATGTTTTATGATTTTATCTATGATGGATATGGACCTAAAAATTTGTGATGCAGGTGGCGATGCATGTAATATGTTAATGATATAAACTAATATGAAAATGTATGGATATAAAAATGAATCTAAGATGCTTAGAATAACCAAACATGATTAATCTAAACAACTTAATATGAGATGATAATGCACACATGATAAAATGCAATGAAATTATAATGCAACATGCAATGTGAATGGACTTCATTTGCGATCATGCTTGTTTTAGCTTATAAAATAAAATGAAATGCAACATGAACATAAGTGTCAATAAGGACTTGCATGGGAATGTGGGTAGATGGTGTGAAACTGCACCTATCAAAAACCATTGACATCTTGAGAAGAACGGGAGAGAGAAGGTGAATATTTGCACAACCAAAATCATAGGTTAATGGATAGGGATGAATGCAATGCAATGAAATTGATTATAAAATGCAATCCTAATTTAATTTTCCATCTTTAGAGCACTGATTTTTGCTATAGCATAAGACACTAGGTGCTAGGGTATATGAAACCAAGGCAAGTTAGTGTCTAACACATAAACAAACACAACAAATAAGAAGGCTATCCCAACACTCCAAAGTGACAAAGACTTTGGGCGAGCTAGACATTGGGATAACCACAAGCACAAAGGGATGCCCCAGCGTAACACAAGATCTCAGAGATCCTACTGGGTACTACGTGGGACAACCCAACAAACAACAACAAGAAAAGATCAAGATATGCCCCTATGTTAACCAATAAAAAAAACCGTAATATTATAGATCATGGCGACCTTGACTAGTTGTAATAGGGAGCTAAAACAATAAACAAAAGATAAAAGCATCAAAAGACCACAGTCAATTTCAAATGTCCTTTTCCATAGGATCAAAGGGGATGGATGGGATTGATGAGGTCTGTTAGGAAGGATGCATCTTGTTGAAACCGAAGATGGAAACTAAACTAAGATGACCCACATGACATGGGATATTTGACACAAGGTACAAGACACACGACTGACACATCCTACAAACCTAGGGGCTCGAGGGCTAATCATAGATTAGCCTTGCCTACGTGAAAGCGCAGAGCCCTCATAGTTCAGAAAAGACCATGGATAAAAGTAGAAAGAGGACAATGGAGATTGAGTGATGGATGACAAAAGACATGATGGAAAAATGCCCTGGGGGAGGATCAAATGATCAACCTTTCCTATGTGAAAGTGTAGGGGCAACATAGTTTGACAAAGACCAAAAAGACCGATGAGACATGATGGGATCTAAATGAAGAATGACACGATGAAGGATCCTAGATGGACATGAAGGACTGACAAGGTGACAAGACCGATGAAAAAATATCAGATTGGGATAAAAGCTTAGGATGATGGATAGCAGATGAAGCTCGTCCAATGCTCAATCAAAATATACCAAGTGACAAGATGATAGGTGCAAACGGAAGATGTGGGATTTGAATGGATGGAAGTATGAAGTAACTAGGACACGAGGTAGATAATGATAAAGCCCTCTACGAATGGTGCCTATGACCAGGTTTTCACCAACTGTACTTATCCAAGGCACCACCAAGGGTGGTTTTCACCATAGGACGAATTTATTTCTTTTTACTATTTTTTGGATTTTTGACTTTTTTTTAATTTTTTTTAATTTTTTCCATTTTTTGGCAGGATGGAAGGACCCAACTGATTTAGGTAAAAATATCTTTAGGTGCATGATGTTGATAGGCTCTTTGAGGGACTTCCCTTTAGGTGTGGCAAGGTGGTATGCCCCTAATCCATACTTTGTTGTATTAACATAAGGACCCAACCAATTAGGTTCAAACTTTCCCTTCTTGTCTTGGTCCTGTTGGGTACGCTAATTCTCCTTAAGGACTAGATGTCCAATGTTAAATTGGAGAGGATGAAATTTCTTGTTGTAACTTCTCTTCAGATGATTCTGATATGCCTGAAGATGATTGTATGCTTTGATCCTCTTTTCATCTAAGAGCTCCAATTGAGCAAGGTGAGCAACCCGTGAGTCTTCTTCAGTGATGAGATTCTTCAAGGATATTCTTAGGGATGAAATCTCAAATTCAATTAGAAATATGGCTTCAAAACCATAAGCAATGGAATATGGAGTGGCGCCAGTGGGAGTGCGGATGGATGTGCAATAAGCCCAAAGGGTGGGGTGGATGTCGAGGTGCCAATCTCGACCAATACTGTTGAAAACCTTTTACAAGATTTTTATCAAAATTTTGTTAGTCAAGGTAATGGATAGGTGTGGACCACTGGTATTGGATATGGAAGGTGTCACATACCTCTTTTACAACCTAATTTTTGAATGGTTTTCCATTGTCGGAAATGATGGTGGAGGGGATGCCATATTTGCAGATAATATGGTAAAGGATGAATTTGGATATTTGAGTACTGGTTATTTGGGGGAGTGGTATGGCTTACACCCACTTAGTGAAGTACTCAGTGGTAGTGATAATGAAGGTGTGGCCATTAGAGGATGGAGGATATATCTTTTCGACTAAATCAAAACCCCATTGAGAAAAAGGCCATGGTGCTACGATGGGTTGTAGATCTTGAGCAGGAGCATGTATCAGGTCTGCATGTTGCTGGCAAGGTAAGAATTTCTTCATGAAGTCACAAGAGTCATGCTCCAATGTAGGCCAATAGTAACCAGCCCTAAGAATCTTCTTATCTAATCCCATGCTGTTTGAGTGGGCCCCACAAACACCGCTATGTACTTCTATTAATGTAGTGTGAGATTTAGCCTCATTTAAACACTGAAGAAGCGTTCCATCATATCCACGACAATAAAGAGTATCACCTATGATGGTGTAACAAGATGTACGTTGGATGAATGAATTACATTGATTGTGGGTAAGGTTAGCGGGTAGGATTTTTTTGTGAAGATAAGCATAGATCTCATGATACCATGGGCATGTAGGACCTATGATTTCACACATCTCATTCTCAGGGACATCATATGCAGGGATTAAAAGTTTTTCAACTAGAAATTCACACTTTGTCTGATCCTTGGGCATGTCAATTAAGGAACCAATTGTAGCCATTGCATTAGTGGCTTTGTTATGTATTCTGGGGATCTGGTCAAATTGAATAGAGGTGAAAGCCTTCTTAAAGTCATCGACCATGTGTTTATAAGGTAAAAAATTCTCATCCTTTGTTAAAAATTCATCATTGACCTGTTTGATGATTAATTGTGAATCGCCAAAGACCCTTGAGTGAGTGATATTCCATTTGATTGCGATTCTAAGGCTGGTGAGAAAAGCTTTGTATTCAGCTATATTGTTTGTGCATGGAAATGCTAGTCTGAATGACTTTGGGATATAATCACCTTGGGGGGTGACAAACAAGATGCCTACCCCTGATCCATTATGTGTGTACAACCCATCAAAGTATAGTGCCCATGTAGTGGCTTCTACTACTGTAAAGACCTCTTCATCAGTAAATTTTGTTACCAAAGGATGTGCGTCAACTATGGGAGCATTGACTAACTGATCCGCTATCACATGTCCCTTAACAACTTTGTGGTCCACATATACTATGTCAAACTCACTTAGCAACATGACCCATTTAGCTATTCGGCCAGTCAAAGTTGGTCTGGATAGTAAATACTTAAGCATGTCAACTGTTGATATTAACTTGACTAGATGATTGAGCATGTAATGTCTCAGCTTTTGTGAACAGAAAACTATGGCTAGGCAGGCCTTCTCCATTAAAGAATAGTTGAGCTCATAGCCAACTAAGGTTCGAATGATATAGTAGATCGCTTATTCTCTGGATGACCCATCATGCTGTGCTAACAATGCCACCAGTGCCACTGAAGTGGCTAAGATGCACAATAAAAATGGCTTCCTTGGGATTGGAGGCATAAGGACGGGAGGATGAGCCAAGTATTCCTTAATCTTGTCAAAACCTTGATAACACATAGGATCCCACTTAAAGGATGTATTCTTTTTCAGGAGGTGGTTGAATGGTTGACACTTGTCAGCTAACTATGCTATTAACCTTCTGATTGACTATAGCTTACCCTGGAGACTCCTTAACTATTTCAAGTTATGAGGTGGAGGAATATCCATAATCACTTTGACCTTGGCCGGATCCACTTCTATACCTCTCCTGGAGACAATGAAGCCCAACAACTTTCCTTATGTAACCCTGAACACACTTTTTCAGATTGAGGCACAACTTGTAGTGCTCTAGACACTCAAAGATCTTCCTGAGGACTGTAGGGTGTTCTGCTCTGGTTCTTTTTTTTCCTAATAGATCATCCACATAGTCTTCCATGATGATGTGGATAAGATCATCAAAGATGATGGTCATTGTGCATTGGTAGGTTGCCCCTGCATTCTTAAGACCAAAGGGCATAACATTGTAACAAAATGTACCCCAAGGTGTGGTAAAAGCTATTTTATGTTGATCTTCAGGCGCAATCTTGATCTGATTGTATCTAGAAAATCCATGCATGAGGGATAACATCTCATGTCTTGTAGTTAAATCCACCAGCATGTTGATATTTGGCAAGGCGAAATCATCCTTAGGACAGGCCTTGTTGAGGTCTCTGAAATCTGTACACACCCTGACATTCCCATTGGGCTTGGCTACTGGAACGATGTTGGAGATCTAGTCAGAGTAATCAATGGGTCTTATAAATTTGGCCTCCAACAACTTCTCCAATTCTTTCTTGACCAATAGAGCAACTTGCGGGTGCATTTTGCGAATCTTTTTCTTAACCAGTTTTGTATCAGGATGCACATATAGATGGTGTACTACCAAGGTAGGGTCTAATCCAGGCATGTTTGAATATGCCCATGCAAAATTGATTTTTCCTTCCTTAAGGAGCTAAACGATGGTAGAGTGTTCTTCTTCTGAGAGAGCTTTGGCTATATATGTGATTTTAGGATCCTCTTCAGTTCCCAAATTTACCTCTTGTGTTTCCTCAATCAGAATGGAGGATTGTTTAGAAAACTATGTTCCCACAAGGGGAAGATGAACGTCCCCATCTTCTGGCACCTCACTTAGGTTTTCATCTTTAGATACGTCCTTTGTTTTTACTTTTTCTAAGTCAAGAAGTGCCTCAAGGAGGTTTTCACTAGGTGACCCTTTTGGATTTTGCTATTTTCTTATTTTTGCGACTAGGTCATTCATCTTCCTCCAATCCCATGAGGTGTACATACGTATCCACTGAGGGAAGTGAGTTGATAGGTGTGCTTTCACATAGGTCCCAATCTATGAGTTCAAGATGGTGAAGGGAAAGGCTGATGGTACAAACAGATAGGCATTCAAACATGGAGGAAAGGTTTACGTGATCTAGATCATCATATGCGTGTATGATACACTCTTCCTCTGGTATATCTTCCAAAATAACATCACCTGCACTCCAAAATAAGATCACCTGCACTGACGTTGTTAGAAGTACTAGTTGATGCTGTAGGACCCTTTTTCTTTTTATCATAGCCTAATCCTGAATTCTTTGGACGTATGGAAGTTTTAATCGATTGCTTTCTTCCTAGCTCTTCTGGACCAAAACCTCCCCCCTGATAATTGTATTTCTCAGCGTACTTAGAGGGCCAAGGGTACATCTCTTGAAAATATTCCTTTAAAGTGGGAGTAGGTTCAGGTTCTTCATGATATATCCACTGACTTATATCATCTTCAAGCGTATATTGTGGTAACACAGGAGATACATAAGTGTTGGTTCCCACATTTTTGGAACTAAAGGTGACTGCCTTTTGTTCTTCCTTCGATGTAAACTCAGAGCGTTGACCATATGTGTGTGGTGAGGGTGGCATGGTTGCCACGTTCAAAGCAATACACATCTCATACTCACCACATCCCTTATAAATGATCTAGACCTTGGTGATAGTGGAATCAGATGTAGAAGATGGAGCGGATGAGGTGGTGGGTGATGGATTAGATGATGGATTGGATGAGGATGTTGGCGGTGGTCCCATTTCCACTCCTAGACAATAATGGGAATGATGGAAAGAAGCTTCGAGTGAACGACAATATTCAAATGGCTAGGAATCAGCTTGTGTCGTAACTGCCATTCCATTAAACAAGAACTTCAAGCATTGATAATAGGTAGACAAGATGGCTTGCATGGTGTGGATCCATGGTCAGATGAGAAGAAGGTTGTAGGGGAGGTCCAGATCAAGGACATGTCAAGTGGTGTATTGTATAACTAGGCCAACCTGAATTGGAAGATCAATGACCCCTTCATAATCCCTTTCTACATTATCATAAGCCTTTATAGTGATGATCTGATTGCTTAAATCAGCATGGGTATATCCTACTTGCTTTATGAACTTTAATGTATAGAGATTGAGAGTAGAGCCATTATCTATCAAGACCCTCTTTACTTTATGTCGAGCAATGAGAACCTCTATATGGAGGGGTCGATTGTGATTGGAATTGATGGTAGGTATGTCATTTTGGCTGAAACCTAGTTGGTAGGTTGATGAAAGGTGTACTACAAGAGCTTGGAACTGTGTGGGGTCAATGTCGTTGGGGACATGGGCATCCTATAAAGCTTTCATCAAGATTTCTTGATATACAGAAGAAGACTTTAGCAAATCTAGGATGGATATTTTCACTGCGGTCTTTCCTAGATGGTCAAGGATGTTATACTGAGAGCTCATAGGAGGTGATGGGGCTGAAATAGAAGCTCCAGGGATAGTAATGCGAGTGCGGCGAGTGGTAACAACACATTGAGGCTCCTTGCCTTTGACATGTATCATAGACACACACAGTTCTTCTTGCCTAATATGTGTGATGAGAGTCTCATAGTTAAGCGAGACATTCTTGTAGGTGATATTATTAGTGCTGTTATCCTGGTTGTTATTATTACTAGGTCCAGGATTTGCGTTGGATGTGCTAGGACCTTGGTTAAGCTTGGGGAACGCATTTTGATATATTTTTAATTGAGCATTGGATGACTAGGCCTATTTGGCATCCACATAGATATCTCCTCGATCTATAAGATCTTGGACATACGTTTTCAAACCTTGACACTTGTTTGTGGAATGAAATTTGATCTTGTGAAAGTCACAATACTCATTTTCCTTGTACCAGGCGGGTTTAGGTTTAGATTCATCAAAAGGTTTAGTCACCAAATATGTGATGGGGCTATTGACCTGCAACAACCTATTGAAGAAAATGCTCAAGGGTTCTCCTAATTGAGTGTATTGACATTTACCATTCCCTTGATTTGTTTGATTGGATTATTGAGGGGGTCGAGGTGCCCCCTGTGGCATGAATATGGAATTGGGAATGGATGGTTGTTGCCTCTGGGAGGTATTGGCCACCTAAACATGTTTAGTATCAATGACACCGTTGATTGCATTCTTGTTCTTATTGTAGTAACATGATTTGTCACTGGATGACTTGTCCTTATTCGAGTTGTATAGTTTATTTTTCCCTTTAGAAACAAGCACTCTCTCAATGATGGGCCCCTTTTCGATAAGCTCTGCGAAGGTAGTGACACAACGAATATTAAGAGAATGCACCATTTCGGGATGGACACTAGCCACAAAAAGGGTGAACATTTCTTTCTCACTGGGAGGGGATTTCATATGGCTAGCTATAGATAGCCACCTTTGCAGGTATTTAGCGAAAGTTTCTCCATCATGCTGCTTCTCCTTCAAGAGATCTAGAGTGTCAATCTCCTTCTCCAAATTAAAGGAGAACTATTTAAAAAACTGTTCAAAAAGATCAGTGAAGGAAGAAACTGTCCCCTTCTTGAGACCCATGAACCAATCTAAGGCTGGCCCTACTAAGCTTCTAGGGAACATGCACAGGAGATAATTTTCATTATGTTGGACATCCTGACATTGTGCATAGAACTCCTATAGATGGGCCTTTGGATATTTAGTTCTCGTATACTTGTTGAACTTGGGTATCTTGAAATGCTTTGGAAAGGGGACAAGTAAAATCAAAGAATCAAATGGATATGGGAAAATCTCCTCAAACTTGAAGGATCTTTTAGATGTACTCGCTTGTAGGTCTTTCAATGCAACTTTGAGCTCCTCCAGATCTTTATTGGTGGGTGGAGTTGGATTAGATGGATTGGGTGATATTGCTGATGTGATGAAGATGGGATGGAAGCATTGGGATCGTATGAGGGTGTAGGTTGATACTGATTAGCATAAGCGGGTTGTGGATTAATGTAAGGTGGAGAGGATGATGACAAATTTTGGTAATAAGAGGTGGAGGGTGCGTATTGTTAAGGTGGCTTCTACTAATAATATGAAGTGGATGGGGCATTGTGTGGAGCTTGGTAGTATGAGGATGTGGAAGCACCCTGTTGTTGTGATGACGGTTGTTGGTAGTAAGAGGTGGACAGAGCACTGTGTTGATAGGGCAGTTGTTGCTGAGTGTAATATGGATTGGATTGGTAATTATAGGCAATGTTTGGCTGCTTTGTACCATATGGCGATAGTTGTAGATTGATAGTTTGATTGTGGAGGATTAGTGTAAAGTGGCAGTTGAGTCCATGGTCGATTCTGAGAGGCCACATGGATATTCAGATTAGCTTAAGTAGTGTATTTTCTAGACAGATGGTAGAGATATTGCATGAGAGGATTACACTACGTTTTTTCTGGGAATGTGTGTATGTGATTGTTGATAAGGAGGGCGAGATGGGATGTATTGTTGTTGTGGGACTGCTACAGAGGTACCATGAGGTGGTTGTTGAGGGTGCGATGTAGTTTGTGTTGCCTGATGAGGAGGTTGTATATGAGTGACAGTATGTTGTTGTGGGTTTGGAACATTTTGTTACAGCATGTTCTGTTGTGAAATTGAAACATTTTGTTGCAGAGGTTGTTGATGATGCTATTGCATGGGGATGGAAATGGCAGTGGTATGCTATGGTGGTGCTTATGAGGGGTTAGTTGTATGCTGTGGTGGTGCCTGTGAAGCAATGGATTGATGAGGATTAATGGGAGGCTGTTGAAATGTTGAAGTATTATCATGAGGGGCGGGTAGGAGATTTCTTGTGGGTACAAGTCCTAGTGGTGGTGTCAATGCGAGAAAGGGATTGCCCCCAATGTTGATGGGTGGTCGAATAGGATATTGAGGTGGGAGTGGTAGAGCAGATGGGATGTTTTGTGGCATTCCATAGGCATAGGGATCATAAGGATCAGATGGTGTCGTAGAGGCTATGGATGGAAGGGGAGGATAATTGGCAACTTGATGTATCACAACATTTCCAAACTCAGGATGATACCAGTTATCTATGGGTGTACCCTTGGGAACATAGGAATTTCTGGGAACATTTTTGTAGGTCTTGATGCACTAGAGGGGTATGGGTGTTGGTGTATTGTGACATGTCAAAACCAGATGGCGGTTTGTCTCCCTTCATGAGTAGAGTAGCTAGGATCTTATCCCCATGCTCATCGAGGAGGCAATCTATCATATGAACGTTAGTGGGATTGCTTAGATATTCATCAACAATGACTTTAGGCTGATTGATCATGTTTTCGTCACCGAGTAGTGAAGTATTTTGACCATCGATGTTAGATTATGACAAAGCACCGTTATGGGGATCTTGAAGGATGTTCACACCATTGTTAGGATCTTGAGAGATGTTTTCCCCATTGTTAGGATCTTGAGGGATGTTCAGCTGGGAACATTGACCTTGTTGTTGTGCCATTTTCTTCTTGGTTTGTGATCTAGTATGAATGGGCATGAAAATGCATAACTACTGGGTGGATTGAGATGAGACTAGACTCAATGCAAGGATGATCTAAATGACTATTAGAAGATTGATTGGATTGGATAAAGGATTGATTGATTGGATGATGAGATCAGATAATTGGATAAGGGTTGATTGGACAATTGGATATGATTGATTGGATGATTGGATAGGATTGAGATTAGATGATTGGATAAGGATTGATCGATAAAATGATTGATAGGATTAGATGATGGATCAAGATCGGTTGATGAAATGACCGACAAGATTAGATGATGGATGATGTAAGGGATTCTAAACCCAATTCAAAAATCACCCTAGGTGTTTTAAGATGTTGGTTGATCAGATTGAAGGACATATAGATGATTATGGCACCAAATCCACCTTAAGATGGAAATGGATTGATTGGGCCAGGGATGATGACTTACAGCACCGGATCCACCTCAAGATGGAAGTGGATTGATTGGGCTGAAGACAATGACTGATGTGTAGGATAACAATCAGATTTAGATGCCTAGGTCAATTCAGATAATAACCTCTAAAACAAGGTTTAGGGGATTTGGATTGAGAGAACGACGATCAACAACACAACCTAGAGATGCTCTAAGAGTGCCTATATGATGCAGGTGATGACTAAATGACATTTGGAAAGTGAAAATGGACTAAAGGATGAATTACAAGTGAATGAAAGGGGATGAAAGTGTTTAGATCACAAAAAATGATAAGGTTTTAGGTCCCCAACTGTTTGACTCTTTGGATTGGACAGGGTTTCCTATTCAAGGGGTGAGGTTTCCTATCTAAGGGGTGTGGTTTCCTGTCTAAGGGGCGTGGTTGCCTATTCCTTGGGCATGATCACCTGTTCCCAGGGCCTGGTCACCTAACTAATTTTTGGACTTGTTTAAATCAGAAACGAGGTCAAATGAGCTATCAGAATGGGAAAATGAGTTTGACAAGTGGTAAAATGGACTCACTAGATGATGGAACGAGTTCCTCAAATGATGAAACGAGATCCCTAAACAATGAAACAAATTCCCCGAATGGAAAAATAGATTCCTCAGATGAAAAAATGAACTCTCTGAATGGATGAATAGGTTCATGGAATGGGAGAATGAACTCTGGGAACAGGGAAATGGACTAATAGAATGATGAAACAGATGCTCAAAATGGGAGAACGGACTGACAAAATGACATAATAGGAAACATAATTGACTGTTCAAAGTGTGAAACAACTGTTTGGGTGGGATCACCCCTGTTCTGGGCCTAGTTGCCCCTTTCAGGGTGTGGTCTCCCTTGGACAAGTCATGGTCACCTCTTTTTAGGGCAGGGTCACTTGTTTGTGTAAAAAGTGAATAATTTTTTACTCAAAAATGACTGAGATGGAGGGAAAGGTCACCCCTCTTAAGGTCGGGGTCACCCCTGGTCAGGGCATGGTCGCCTCTGTTATCATACCTGAACTTGACTTAGGAAAAATGATTATGGAAAAGGACATAAAACACTTCAAATGACAAGAAAAAGGAAAGACTGACTTGAATAGTAAGATATGCACTAGTTTTTCACAAGAAAAAGACAGTTCAAGCAACATAATCCTATGATTAGTATGAGGGGTATGGCCAACACAATCCTCTAACTAGGCTAAACAAGGTGATCTAGGGAGTCCTTGATATATGCTTGGTACATGAGGCACAACCGTGAACACCAACTTGTCACAAGTGTATGTCAAGAACCCCAACGAGATAGTGAAGGCTCAGACCAACTCTTCACGTCTATCTAGGTATCACCTTAGCTTCGACACTCTGCTAGACAAAATGTGACCTGATTGGGGTACAACTTTGGCCTCCCCCCTTTATATACCCCGCTGGTATGTGTGGTTGGAATCATCCCTTGGGGTGATGAAATCCCCAAGCAGGTCCCACTATGAAGAGAACGCTAACCATTTTTGTCCACTCCCTAGGCTCACACAAAATGCAAGGGGAAAGCTTGAATGATGTAACACCCCCTTGGGTAACACAAAGGACTTAAGTAAGCTGTGATTTTCCTTCACCCAGGATTGCCAAATGGTTCAAGGGGATTGGATACATCAATATATTACTTACAAACAAAGCACACAATTTATTGACTCCCCTACTTAGACTATGTGTGTAATTAGTGTGAAAATGAAAGCAAACAACTAACTAAATGCCTTGGTCCTTTCATCTTGCAACAAACATGTTAGTAGTTTTAACCTCCGTTCTTTGTCAAGCATGAAATAACTACAAAAAAGTTAGTAAAAGCCTTCACAATCACTAGTAACACGAGTTAGCGGGTCAGTAATAACCAAAACGATAGAAAAAAAATTGTAAAATGATTTAAAATGCTATTTTTTTCTTTGCATAAGGCTTTGTTTGGGACTGGTCACCCTTGTTCTGGGCCTGGTCATCCTTGTCAGGGTGTGGTCTCCCCTCTGCAGAGCCTGGCCGCCTCTTTTAGGTCCTGGTAGCCCCTCTACAGGTCCTGGTTGCCCCTCTAGTCAAAACAGAGAGTTAAACTGGTTGTTCTGTCTCAGATAGGCGTTTGTGTCTAGGTAGGGTCACCCCTCTACAGGTCCTAGTCATCCCTCTATAGGTCCTAGTCGCCTATCTGAGGGCGGGGTCCCACCGGGCATTCCAAAAATGTGTGCAAGTGTTATTACCTCATAATATGCAAAACTAATTAATAAATGCAAGATAAAACAACACTAGACCACCTCGAGATTGGGCTACATGTAACAAAAATAAAAAATATATAAAAACAATAAAGTATACCTTTTACTTGTGTTGATCCTTGGTTGGCCCTTGATGTAGCTTGAGTGTGCACTCCTTGGATGGAAAATGATCTAAAATGAGATGTAAAGGGGTGAATATGCAAATGATGAAGGTGGTTATGTGATAGTCTAAGCAAAAAGGATGCAAGAGGTTGAGATGAAAGCTTAAAAGTGTGCAATAATAAAGGATGAAAACTAAGTATGCAAAGAAGTGCTTAAATGGCTTGAGAGCATAAGTGTGATAAAAATGATAAGGTAAATGAATGAATGAGAAGGGGGGTTATTTATAGAAAAAATTGAATTCTCTAGATAATTCAATGATCAGGATTGAGCCACCATGGCCAAGATGGAGGGCTATGGTGAGTTGAGAACTCACAAGCCCTCACATCTTGCCATGTGGAGGATGAAGTGTCCAAAGGACATGGTGAGATGGAAAGGGTACAAATGATGTGGAAGAAGGACAAGTACTTTGAAAGTACCTTGGGAGGGGAGAATATTTCCTCAAAAAAGAACTTCTTATTCCCATATGAGAGGAAAGTGACATATGAGGAATTTTAGTATTCCTCAAAAATCTCAACGGGGAAGAGAAAAGTGGTTGGGGAAATAAATGTGAATTTTAAATTCACATGATTGGAAGGGATAAGGTGGTTGGGAGAATAAATATGAATTTTAAATTCATATGAGGAGCACCTTGTGGATAAAACAAGGTTCTTATGGAGGCTGAAAAGTACCTTGTGGATAAGACAAGGTCCTTATAATAGAAGGTTCTTGGCTTCATGTGACTAATGTGACCTTTCAATGATCACATGAGGAAGAGGAGAATCCTTGGAGGAATAAAAAGTGAATTTTAAATTCACACGGGGAAGAGTGTCTAGGCTAAATGTGGAAAATGTGAAGGTTGACCAAAAAATTATGCTAAATGTAGCAAGGGGATTAGATTAAGGTTGTGCAAACAGGTGATTAAGAAACTTAATGAGGGATTAGAAGCAAGTGGGAGAATATGGAGGATGTGACATTAATCCTAATTAACTTGTGCACATCCTAATCAAGGATTAATTAAATTAATCCAGATTAGAAGAGGGTTATGGAGGATGTGACAAGGAGAGACAAAAAGAAAAATTTAAAATTGCTTTAATTCAAAAAGGTCAAATGACTAAATTAAATAAATTGATATGTTTATTTAATTTAGAGAGGAGAAGATGAAGCACTTTAGGAACCTTAGGGAAAGGGGAGATATTAATTAAATAAATCATTTAATTAATATTGATGAAGGAGACGAATTTGACCATATGGAAGTGGTACAATAAAAAATAGGAAATATGAGAAATTAGTAGATTGAACTTTATGAAGTAAAAATAAGAACAATTTTAAGTTCATTCAACTATCTATGAAAAAGAGGGAGAAAGGGATAAAGTAGGATTATAAAAATTTTCCTATAACAAAAAGTGGTACTAAAATATCCTAATGAAACATTCACATGTAAAAGTAACATGTAAGCATATGAATACACAAATATTGAATGCTTTAAGAATTATGGACATGAGGATTAAATTTGACTAACTTCATAGGAAATTTAAAGTCTTAAAAAAATAATCTCACATATTATCATTTAAAATTGCAAGGTATCTCTAAATTCCAAATAACAATCGTACAAGTGCACGTATAATATAGGATAAGAATGTATGATAAAAGAGTGTATGATTAAGTATAATTCATCTATATAAGTAGGGATAAGGAGATAATCATGTATAACTTATATTTAGGGATATATTGTATTTTAGGATACTTACAAATTACAATCAACCATAAGCAATTCTACACTATAATTATGTGTGGTGCAATTCTACTTCATGTTAGAGAAGGAGATATTCTATTATGATTGATGTCTTAAGTGGGAGGGAATAGTGTAATAGGGACAAGATATTTGAATTGGAAGTTCAGATTACAATTCTTGAATGTGGAAACCAAGGATGGAACGAAGGATGAAGGAAGCAACCAATACTCATCTTACCTACCCAACCTTACCTACCTTAACACCACCTACACTTACACCTAAACTTGTACCAACACTTACACCTACACTTACACCTACACTTGCACCTACACAACTATTTATATTGAAGCAACTCATAACTAACTAACTCCCAAACCTACATTATCTAGGCCTTTTTGGATGCCCCACTAAGTGAATGTATCTAATACCATTCTTGGTGATGGTGTACATTCAATACAATAAATGATCAATCAAATACAAAAGAATATTAAATAACAATAATGATATATCAAATAATTAATTGAAATAATCTTCGAAGGTTAGTAGTTGGAGTTTATGTGAATGGATAAATGAAACTAGTTTTAATATAGTATAAATTTTGGTGCCTACAATGTATTTTAGGATGACTTAAACAACTCTATAATTTCATTTAAATGCATGATTTTATAAATATATTTAGGTGGTGCGTTTAAATGAAATTATAGTCATACTTTCTTACATTAAGTTGCAAGTCATATCCTTAAATACATTGTGCTAGGCACCAAAATCTCTACTATAACTAGTTTCACTTATCCATTCACATAACTCCAATTACTAAGGGTAGTAATTGGAGTTATGTGAAAGGATAAGTGAAACTAGTTATATAGTAGAAATTTTGGTTCCTACAATGTATTTTAGGATATGACTTACAACTAGATATAATTTCATTTATATGCATGATTTTATGAATATATTTAAGTGGTGTGCATTGAAATGAAATTATAGTCATACTCTTACATTAAGTTGTAAGTCATCCTAAAATACATTGCATTAGGCACCAAAATTTCTACTATAACTAGTTTCACTTATCCATTCACATAAACTCCAATTACTACCCTTCCAAGATTATTTCAATAAAGAATTTGATTGATAAGTTATTGTATTGAATGTACACCATCACCAAGCATGACCTATTGAACATTCACTTAGTGTGAGGCATCCAAAAAGGCCAATTATTACCCTTCCAAATTATTTCAATAAATTGTTATTTAATATTCTTCTATATTTGATTGGCATTTTGCATGTTCAATGAATTGACTACGTTCGAAGGCTGATATGTCAAAGAGTGAGTCTACAAATACATTTTGAACCCAAGTTTTCCTACATTGAATACATTAAATGATCAAATACAAAAAATATTAAATAACAATTTATTAAAATAATTTGGAAGGGTAATAATTGGCCCTTTTCGCCATTCTCAATGATGGTATACATTGAATACAGTAAATGATCAATCAAATACTTTATTGAAATAATATTGGAAGGTTTTAATTGGAGTTATGTGAATAGATAAGTGAAAATAGTTATAGTAGAAATTTTGGTGCCTAGCACAATGTATTTTAGGATATGACTTATAACTTAATGTAAGCTCGTATGACTATAATTTCATTGAAATGTACCACTTAAATATATTCATAAAATCATGCATTTACATGAAATTATATCTAGTTGTAAGTCATATCCTAAAATACATTGTAGGCACCAAACTTTCTACTATAACTAGTTTCATTTATCCATTCACATAAACTCTAACTACTACCCTTCCAAGATTATTTCAATTAAGTATTTGATTGATAAATCATTGTATTGAATGCACACCATCACCAAGAATGACCTATTAAACATTCACTTAGTGTGAGACATCTAAAAAGGCCAATTATTACCCTTCCAAATTATTTCAATAAATTGTTATTTAATATTCTTCTATATTTGATTGGAATTTTGCATGTTTAAGTGATTTGACTACGTTCGAAGGCTGATATGTCATAGAGTGAGTCTACAAATACATTTTGAACCCAATTTTTCCTACATTCAATACATTAAATGATCAATCAAATACAAAAGAATATTAAATAACAATTTATTAAAATAATTTGGAAGGGTAATAATTAGCCCTTTTCGCCATTCTCGATGATGCTATACATTGAATACAATAAATGATCAATCAAATACTTTATTGAAATAATCTTGGAAAGGTATTAATTAGAGTTATGTGAATAGGTAAGTGAAACTAGTTAAAGTAGAAATTTTGCTACCTAACACTTATGTATTTTAGGATATGACTTACAACTTAATGTAAGAGTATGACTATAATTTCATTTAAATGCACCACTTAAATATATTCATAAAATCATGCATTTAAATAAAATTATATTTATTTGTAAGTCATATCCTAAAATACATTATAGGCACCAAATTTTTTACTATAATTAGTTTCACTTATCCATTTACATAACTCCAATTTAATAACTCCAAATACTACCCTTAGTAATTGGAGTTATGTGAATGGATAAGTGAAATTAGTTATAATAATTTTTTTTTTGCCTAACACAATGTATTTTAGGATGACTTACAACTCTATAATTTCATAATGCATAAAATTATAGAATTGTAAGTCATATCTGTAATTTCTACTAGGCCACATCCTAAAATACATTGTTTTAGACACAAAAATTTCTACTATAACTAGCTTCACTTTTTGCAACAAGGGTTGGTGTTGGTGAGTTTTCATTTTTTCATCATTAATGTTTACTAACTCTTTTTCTTAATCTAAGTCTATCATAGATTTTGAGTAGCATAAGTTATATGGTTTAGGTTGTGTATAAAAAGGGTTTCGTTTTTAAATCTAATATCTCATAGATTCTTCTATTTTTTAAAAATATGAATTTGGTTCAAATTGCCATATCTTTCTACTTTTATTGGTATGGTCAATAACAGAGCATTAGATGGTTCAAATGTTTTGGAAGAACCACCTCCTCGTGCTACTGCTAGTTCCAAGCATTTTGGAAGAACCAAAAGGTTTGGACCAGCTAATGCCCTCTTGTTGACCATGCCATATTTCTTTGTTAGTTCATGAGCTACTCTATTTTCTAATCTTTCTTGGAGGAGCAAGCTCATCTGAACCCTACTATGAATATCAAATCTAAAACATTAATTCTTATTGTCTATAAATTAATTAGGATGAAATGAATAACAAATAGACAATAAAAATTAATGTTTTGGTTCACCTATAATTACTACAGTGTCTATAATTCTTATTGTCCATAATTTTCTTTCAACCATAGCTTACAGTTTATAGATACAAATTTTAGCAAATACTACAGTGTTTTTTGAGTCATGATCAACTGCAACAATGTAAAAGTATGGGCCCAAATGTCACATAATGAAATAGAATTTCTATAAGAAAAGTAAACATATATAATACTATAATCACACCTTGGGTGTTCCAAAGATATCCAATATCATCCTTGTTTACTTAGAATAAAAAGAGACCTAACACTAAGTCTTAGGATGAAAACTATAAATCTTGAATGTAATAAAGAGATAAATATGATACATCAATATCCTACTTACTAATCTTAACTCCTATATTTCAATAGAGTTCTCTGGAGGCTTGGTTTGGTTACAAATAAATATAATCTTCTCAATTAAAATAATAAGACAACAATTGCATCTTGGCCTGCTATAGATATACACAATACACACTAAAGGAAAGTCTTTGAGTAGCTCTCTTCATGGGATAAAGTAAAAGAATATAGCCTTTGATAGAAGATAGAGATACACCTAACTCAGTATACCTATGGAGTTCAAAGCTTAAATAATGTTTATCTTAAAACACTAAAAAACAAGGCTATTTGGCCTTAATATTTATATCATCTTAAACAAGTTGTCAACCAATAATTTACACAATAGTTTGGTAAGTTATCAACTAAACAACTCTCAAAGATTACAAAGAGAAACAATTGTTCTTAACTCCTATATTTAAATAGAGTTCTTTGGAGGCTCGGTTTGGTTACAGATAGATATAATCTTCTTAGTTAAAATAATAAGACAACAATTGCAACTTGGCCTATTATAGATATACACAGTACACACTAAAGCAAAGTCTTTGAGTAGTTCTCTTCATGGGATAAAGTAAAAGAATATAGCCTTTGATAGAAGATAGAGATACACCTATCTTAGTATACCTATGGAGTTCAAAGCTTCAATAATGTTTATCTTAATACTTTGAAAAACAAGGCTATTTGGCCTTAATATTTATATGGTGTTAAACAAGTTGTCAACCAAGAATTCACATATTAGTTTGGTAAGTTATTAGCTAAACAACTTTCAAAGATAACAAAAAGCCACAATTGTTCTTAAATCCTATATTTCAATAGAGTTCTCTGGAGGCTCAGTTTGGTTACAGACAAATATAATATTCTCAATTAAAATAATAAGACAACAATTGCATCTTGGCCTACTATAGATATACACAGTACACACTAAAGAAAAGTCTTTGAGTAGTTCTCTTCATGGGATAAAGTAAAATAATATAGCCTTTGGTAGAAGATAGAGATACACCTATCTCAACATACCTATGGAGTTGAAAGCTTAAATAATGTTTAATACTGTGTAACATAGACAATTGCTATGTTAGTTTAAAAATCTCAATGGAAGTCAAATTTGGGCGAATCTTATGAATTGATTAAGATAGAAAATGATTAAGTAATATATATGAGACTGATTTTAATACCTCAACGATTTGGTCTAAAAAAGAATTAATGGAATTAATAACCAAAAAGATGCAACATGAAACTATTGTTTGCATGCAAATTAGAATCTAAAACATCTAATATCGATTCAGGGTTATGTCTAGCACTATAGGATTTCTAGACATTCACATGTGATTTTAAGGGTTTATAAATAAACCCTTAAAATCACTTACAACAACCCTTAATTAAAGTAATACAACCTTTTACAAAATGGTATACAGTGCAAAGCAAGATTTGTAACATTGAATACTCTAGAATAATGGAAAAACCCAAAAATCAAACCCTAACTAACAGTCACACCTAAATGAATCTTCAAATAAATAGTAACAAACTACTTGTAGATCAAGAAAAACCAACACTTCACTAACTAAATCAAAGGAACCAAATGCAAAAAACCTGGCTTCAATTCCTTTTTGTAGACGCGTTCTTCAAACGAGCAACCTCTGATCATAAATTCTTTAGGTGAACATGCAAAATGCCCGCATCCACTCTTCTTTTTTTTTCTTTTATATTCATCTCCTTTGGTCAAAAGGGATTCAACTAAGTATGTTTCATCTGAAACCTACTCACCCTAAGCGGTGAGGCCACGTAGGCACCATGTCGTTGCCACATGGTTTCGACTGAAACCTACTCATCCGAATCCCTTCCGGCCAAAACGGGTTCGATAGAATTCATACAATTGGCCCAAAGTGTAACATAGGTTTGTACTTTTACCCTAGTAAGAGACAACATGCTCCAAATATGGATAAAGATGTAGGTAGAAGAATGATGTTTCTAGAAATTCAACATCTCTATTAGATTCTTTGGTACCAAAGAAAGGTTGGAACTAAGTCCACAAAGCCTAAAGCAAGAACCATAAGAAAAGAGATCATTGGCCATCATATATATTGTAGGTCCTATTTGCACATTAGAGGATTTGGAGCAGAATACTGGTGAAGAATATTATTCGCTGATGATGTAAATCAGTTATCTTTAGATTGTCCAATTTGGCAATGGGAAAAAAAAATAGAGGTGACATTGAAAAAAGGTGCAAAACTCCTATGTAGATCAAAGGGAAAAGGGCTACATATTTTGTTACATTTGAAAGAACACCTTCACCTTGAGGAATGAACTAGCAGAATTTTCCCAAAAGAAGAAATAAATTGGCCTCCACAACTTTGAAAAGGAAGTAGCATGGGAACTTCGATAAAAAAGAGTTTCAATATCCCATTAGTGTACCTTCAATCAATTTCACATTTAACAATGGTAGTTTTTCTTCCCTTATATGATATAATATCTTTCTTGTTGAAATAATAATGCTTACAAATATCTTCAACCTTTCGATTCGGTAGCCTTAAGATATCTTCAAATTTAGATTCCACATAGTGGTGGGATTGCAAGTATGGACAAAGTTATCAATATTAACTCAAAACATGCATTACAAATGTTTTATGCTACATCAAGATATTTAGTATTTTCTTTTTTAAATTGGTTGTTGCAAAATTATGTAATTGACTAATGTTTGCAACATAACTTAGAAATATGGATGTATTTTTTGATAGTTCTAAGAGATTATATGAAGTAATGATTCATTATGTGTAGAAAAATCCTTATTATAACAATGTGGGAACTGATGACGGTCACCCCATGTGAGATAGTTATATATTTATGAAGTTTTAGGGGAAGGAGATGTGTAATGTAGAGGGTCACATTCTTAGTTCCTTCTCTTCCCATAGTCATGTTTTCATATTGAGGTCGAAGCTTGTTGGGAGAATTTATTAGAGATCTAGAAGCTAAGGAAATTTTTATTTATGTGAATACACTATATTACCTAACTAGCTCACCTAGTAGGTCCTATTCACATGTCAAGTTTACTTAGATCCTAAGAATATTTCTAGAACTCTTGGTTTTCTTGATGAGATCTTATCTTACCTTGTGTCATTTACTTCTTGTGTCTTAGATCATTTTATATTTTTTTTATGTTTTTTGTCTCATATTATATGATTAAGAAAATTGTCATGATCTTGTATAATCTTATCTCTTACCTTTTTTATGTGAGCAAGGATTCTCCTACATCTTGCAAGGTATAAAATCATCTTGTATCATATTTCATTCTTGATTGGTGGAATATCACCTTTTTTTGTAGCTTTTCTATTGAGTGTCTACAAGGTTATTTGGTGTTACAAATCATAAATCTTGGTTGCATCCTATTTGCTCATTCCAACATGGAATTAAAGCGGTGAGTGATTCCAACAATTCTTTGATAAAAAAATCAAGAAAGGGTTCAATGCATGGTTGAAGGAATTTGAAAACTTTAAGGAATTTGATAACTTTAAAATTTTAAGAAACAGTTCAAGAAGGTGGGGAAAATGTTATCAAAGTAAGTTTTATTTATAAAAAGAGGATGTATTTCCTACTCTAGATGATGATTTTTGTACAAAGGAAAGAGGGATTATTTTTGCTCCTTTCATTTTAATAAAAAAATTGTTGTTCTTATGTCAATAATTTCTTCCTAGAATCTATTTTTTATTGTTTAATCAACTTCTATGTGTTCATAACCTATTTAATTTCTCTTAGAGTGTAGATGATTTAGAATTCTATGTTCTTCCAAAGTTATTGTAATATTTTCTTTTCTCATTTTGTTCAAGGGATCTCTAATATGTTCTTATTTTCATAATTATATTTCTTCTCTCTTTTTATTTTTCTTTCCTTTAGTACTTTTTAGTTAACAATCCTTAAGAGTCTAAAATTACATCATACGAGGGAGTTTCCCCTCTCAAATATAGAGGAGAATCATTTTGATTATATGGGAAAAATAGGTTTTAAAGGGACCCAAAACCCTTTACAACAAAAGATACTAAATGCTACCAAAAAAGTACTTCAAAACGAAACCAAAAACATACCAAAAGCCAAAAAAAGACAAAAAAGGTGTTGAATGATAGATAAGATAGTAAGCTAACATCAACACCCAATAACATCAAAAGAAAAAAACAATGGGAAATAAATTGAAACCTAGCAGGAAACAAACAACAACAAAGAAGAAGTCCAAACACTAATTTAAACTGCTCAAGGTGTTGTCCACCTCAAGCTCCTGGCTTTTGTGCTTTTCGATCATGTCCAACAACTCCTTCTTCTCAGCATCAAAGAACTTTTTCCATTTAGCTGACCCTCTAACAATAGGGCCCTTGTCATCATGTTTTGCACCTTTCTTTCCTTTTCCTTTAACCAAGTGCTCTTTCTCCATTAACTTAGAAAAATAAACTTGGTCCTCCCTGAGCTCACTTATATTTCTGAATAGGACTTCCAAAGATTCCACATTGTTCTTCATAGAGATGTGACATTCCTGAAGAAGCTTCTTTATATCCGCATTTGTTCCCAAAACCTTGGATTCCAAACTAGCCAATCAATCTTCACACATAGATTTGAATTCATGGAAAGGACCCTCAAGGTCCACTATTCTATCAATTAGAGTGTCTGACATTGAATCTTTCATAACATTATTTAGATTCTCCTTCAAAACTCTAATTTTAATGTTAATCTTATTGAACTTTTGAAGAATCCACTTAGCTAACTTAAAAGTTCCAGTGGCCCCGACCCTAGCCATATCCAACAATTCAAACATAGAGGTAGAATCATCATCGAGGTAAGAAAAGTCCTCAGAGAGGGGATTTACCTTCAAAGGCTCTGGTTTAGCTCTCTTCTTCTCAGAATCTTCCTCATCTAGACCCTTATTCTCCTCATTGAGCTCCACATTGGGTGAGTCCTAAATCGGGGAGTCCTCAATAGCCACTGCCTTTTCACTAGAATCCTTTCCTTCACAAGACACTTTGGGGTCATTTACTGACACTTTTGAAGCCTTGTTCTTCAGGTTGGAAATACACTTAGATGACCTCTTCAACTTTTCCTTGTCCTCGATACCCAGAACATTAACCTGTGTCCCCACCTCCAAACCACCACCTATGGTTTCACCCTAGCCAAAAATCAACTCCTCGATCTTGGGAGGGGAACCATCCGAGCCCATTTTTATGTCCTTGTTAGAAAGAACAAGTCATTTGGCTGCCCTGTTACTTTTAGAACTACCCAACTTCCTCTTCTTCTTCGAAGTAGTCATAGGGGCGGGGGACACATCCTCTTCCTCTTCGTTCCATTCCTCTTCATCAACCATACCAGAATCTGAGCCCAATGACCAAAAAACATCACTCAAATTCTTCTCATTACCCTTAATGGAAGGGGCGAGAAGAAGAGTCTTAACATGCTCCATGATTAAGAGAATGAGACCTTCATGGAGGATGGGAGCTCTCCTATTCTTTAATGAGTGTAAACATAAACCTCCATGGATGATAATAGAAAAAATGGAAAAGAAATGAACAAACCATTCCTGAAATGGTTTAGAAGCATGAAGTGGTGACTAAGAATATCAGTAAACCTACCCTCTAGAGTCACATAGTGCATAAGCACCTTAGCAACATTTGCCCAAATCTTCTTAAGGGATTTGTGCTCATAACCCCAACTTTCCATTTTGATCAATTTCTTCCACTCATCATCTTTGAAGAATTGGGCCATCTCTTCCTCGTTACTCTTCTTGTCCTTGTAAAAATTATGGCCAACCGTTGACATCCTAGTAACTATAGCTACCAACTCCTCATTCACCTCCACTTCCAAGCCTTTTATATTGAGCCTGCGATTATGCCAGTATGACACAAATTGTGCCAAGGCATTAGGGTCATGCCCATGTAACCTTTCTTAAAAAGGCGTGAAATTACCACGAGGCAGCATATTCCATAGCTTCTTATTCTTCTTGAGGCCCACACAGGAATACAACTTGATTCTGCTTCTATCATCACCCATTTCATCCAAAATTAGAACAAGAAAGCCCTTACAAATATTGCTCAACTAAATGCCAGAGAAAAAAAGGAACCCCACAAAGCATGTGAGATGAAAGAAGGTACTAGAAAATAAATGTTGCATCATCTCAACCCACACCATCATTTCTCAATAAGCTCCTAGCTTTCTCGGGAAGGATTGATCCCTCCTCCCATGCATGAAACTCATTTAAACTAACAACCTTGTTGGAAAAAAATCTGCCAATGAGTTTCCTTCTTAGTAAACGTGAGAGACGCGAATCTCTTCACAAGATCGTAGCATGATTATAGTATCTTTAATAAGCTGTTCCACATTCCAACTTGGAGGATGAGTGTCACACAGATAGTTAATAATCGTTAATCTCATAACAATTTCTCCATTTGTTGGTGCATATTGTTGTTGCATGTTGGGCGATTATACACATATTTGCAGTGACAAAACTATTTACCAACACACATATAATCTTAACATGGTCCAAAAATATAAAATATAGAATTGTGTCTAGTTTTTTAAATATGCAATTTATTTTGATACCTAGATAATCAAATTTAGTTTTTATAGGATATACAAAAATGACTTTTTAAAGTCCTATATTTTGATCCAAAACATGCATATGTATGACCGACATAATTTGACCTAAATAAAAGTATTTTTTAATGCCTTTTGGGGAAAGATGTATATTATGGTGAATTTTGGTCAAGATATTTTTTACAATTTTTTAATTAATTTTTTTGTTGGAAATAAGTGTTGTCATTGATGTAAATTGTGTATGTTGAAGTCTTTATATATTCTGAAGATAATGTAAGTGTAAAGATCTAAAGTCAACAATGTAGTTAGATGTATGAATGGTGATTTGTCTATTGTCTATGAATGATGTGGTGGTTGGTACAACTATTCTAATATGTTTTTTGCATACCCACATTAATATCATTCCTATTTGGTGTACCACACATTGAGATAAGTTACAAATTTTCTGCTAAAGTATTTACGTCCTCTACTCAGATCTGAGGTCTATTTTTATTTTCTATTTATGCATGTTTGCATTCTCTCCTTTTACAATCATTGGGTTATTCTAATAAATGAACTGAGATAAAGTTCCATCACGGGGGTTTCTTGCATAATAATTTGATTAGAGTGTGCATGCACTTTGATCTCCATAATCATCTTGATTTGTTGATAGCTCGAATGGGTTATATCTGGTTTCTTAGTTTCTTTTGGCCACATTTTGTCTTAGCTTGACACATATCAGATTCACATCGGTTCACACTTTAGATTGAGAGTTTATGTTTCTTGATCCACATTGGTTCAGATCCTTCTCAGTTTGAGGGCCATGTTTTTATGGTTAATGTTCTAGAATCTTCATGGTACTTGTTCCTATGGAAGAGTTTTAGTCACAGTTTGGCATTGACATCAAGATACACAGTTTCTAGATTCTGTCATCATTTCATCTACTGTTGCTTCACAGATTCCAGGGTTGTTCTAGTTTGTGAGTTTTCTAGTATTTTGTGGTATCAGGTCTGCTGTCGAATTATTATGATTCTACTTTGGTTTCTTGTAGACAAAAGTATCTTTCCTTGCTTGTCGGATTGTGGTTCCAGTGTTACTCCGCAGTGTTCTTCTAGTGCTTCTTTGCAGTAGTCATCTCATTGTAGGGGGTTTTGTCCCACTTGGTTTTCCTTCTCTACCTCATTATTGCATTTGTACTTGGGTACCTAATCAGGCCTTGTTTCCAGGACCCATTCATGCTTTCTTGCATTCATCTTAGTTTTAGGTGCATGCTTTTTTAGTCTCCCTAAGTTGCCCTTATGGGGGGGTGTTAGTGTAATTAATATTTAATTGCACTTGCATAACTTTACTTAGGTAATTATTTAATTCCTAGGTTAATTATTGTCATCCTTATCTTGTTGAGCTATCTTGTTCCTCAAGATAAGATTAGGGTTATGCATCTTTTATTTTATAAAGAAAATCATATCTTGTAATTATTGAATTCTTGAATATTAATATTTTGCACATCTTCTTGCAAAGCTTTGCCTTTTTTGATTTTCTCTTCTGTGGAAGGCTTTTTTTGGTTTGCATTTCAGATCTTGGTTTCCAACACAACTATTCTAATATGTTTTATGCATGCCCGTGTTGATATCATTCCTATTTGGTGTACCACACATTGAGATAAGTTACAAATTTTCTGCTAAGGTATTTATAGTGTTTACTCTAAGGTAGAGTCATGGATTTTTGGTCCACATCCTTCTACAAAATGTTTTTTTGTCTTGCAGTGTAGAAAATAAAATGGTTGAGTTGTGCAGGTTCTATTTCCAAGAGTTCAAGTCTTTACACCTTCCACACAGTAAGAGTTATAGTTGAAAATATTTCAGTCTTTGTAATATAATGTTGAAGGATTTTTGGAATGCTCTGCATTCCTCCAAAAGTGAAGTGTTGGACTTGCGGTTCTATAGACATAATCAGTGATGACTAATGCATAATAATATGTCACTTCAGGTGTTTTTATGGTTCGCAAGATCAGTTTTCAAATGATAGCTTGCTATAGTTTGTCTGAAATTATACTTTCCTATGTTCTCAGTAGGTTTCTTTAGTTGTGCTAGCTTATGATGATTAGACACTTCAGGAAATGGCCAAAGAGGTACTGTGCATAGACTACAATGCTTGCATCTTGATCTGCATGATGGTTTTGGTCTCTCCTTGGTGGTGTAAAGTTGAACAGATCACAATTTTGTTAGTATTGTCATTATTTGGGTTGATAGACTTGTTTCCTTCATTAATGATTGATCTTGATTAATCAATTTGTTTTGTGTTATGATGTGTTTGGGTCCTGCAATACTGTGTGTTAATCCATAATTATTTTTCTTGCAATATTATATATGTTTGGAGCCGACTAGTGTGATATCATATGTTTCCTCAAAAGATTATCTTGGAGCCGAACTAATTAAGGTTTTTGTTATTGTGAATGATACATATAAAAGATCAAATTCATTTGTGAAAGTGTTGTTGTTATGAGAGTGGCCATAGAATAGTATGTTGAAGATGAAGAGTGTGAAGTTTGTATGAAGAGTTAATTGTGCGAAAAAGGAAATGCAACATCACCATATGTTGAATGATTCTTCATAGTAGATCATATTATTATCACTCATTATAATTTTCATGTATCCTTCTTTGAGATAGTGAGTTTGATCTAGTCCTTTATATCTTACCCTAAGGCTATAAACCTTAGTCTTCAAGTCTATAGGTAGTGAGTGTTAAATAATATTGTAATATTTGTAAGTGTAGACATTGAAATTTGGTCTAAGCTTGCGACTTCAATTTCTTCATTATTCGTATTTTCATGGTCATGATTAAATAATGTTAATTATTTAATTATTCTCTAAAGTCCTTTATTTCTCTATTAATTAAATAAACTTAATTATTTAATTGATTCACTTTAACATTTATTCAACTATTAATTAAATAATCTTAATTATTTAATTAATTCACATTTTCTTTATTCTATCCTGATTAATTGAATAAACACTATTTATTTAATTACGTCATTGATTAACTTTATTCTTCTTAAATTAAATAAATTCTTATTTAATTTACATTTATCATACTTTCGACTATAATTAAATAAATACTTTAATACTTTAATTATTCATTTAACCTTTTCTTCACTCAAATAAATAAATTAATCCTTAAAATGTTGAATCTTGAATTAAATAATCATTTAATTCATAAAGGTTTATTTTCAACACATTCCTCTATATTTAGATAAATGTTTAAGTTATCTAAGTATTCATTTCCACTTGACTCGAGATCTATTTGAATCAGTCAGTTATCTCCTGATTTAATGTCTGAGTGTCTTTTGCGAATAAACTCTCCATCATAACTAGTCAGTTATCTAGTTCTAACTCATATGCATGTACATGCTTATTAATTAAATATTTTTATTTAATTAATTAAATTTTGTGCATGCGTTTGAACAAAATGTTTCTTTTAATCTATCTTTATCCTTGTCATGCAAACATTATTCTTCTATTTTCGAATACCAAACTCGAAGATTAAATCATTATTTAATCTTTATCTTTATTCTTAGTTTTTATCACTCATGTCAGTCCTAACAGTTATCTCAATGCATGTCTAATCCTTTGATCTCAACCATCCATTTATCTTTTGATCCTAGCCTATCATTCAAATGATCAATCTTCTATAAATTGATTTTTCTTTCATCATTTTACTCCTCCCAAAATATTGTGACTTTTGGAGCAATTATCTTAAATCTTCGATGTTTTGTTATTATCAAAATCCTTAGGATATGCTTGCACACAAATACTAAAAATATGAGGGAAAGGATACTACAGAAGGCGAAATGGAGGACAACAAAGGTTATCCATGGAGTTACATTGATCTTTGGTGAGATTGTTTTATGTTTTAGCTTATTTCCTTTGTTCTTTGTTGTTTGACTTTAGATTGCACTAGAGCTTGATTGCATTGTTGTGTGATTTTAACCTTTCATTGTCATTAAGGCTTGTGATGATGAAGAACACAAATCAAAGGGAGTTGTCACACTTCCTATCAAAATTGCTCCTGCCATCATGGAGACAAAATTCCAAGTCTTGGATCTCACCCTCCCATCTAACCTATTGCTAGGAAGACCTTGGATTCACGCTATGAAGGTAGTCCCTTCTACCTACCACCAATGTATCAAATTCCCCTTCAATGGAACTAAGATTACAATAGATGGTGACCCAAATCCATTTCAATATTGCACCATTCTACGAGAGATACCCCAACGCAAAGTGCCAGTGAACCAAGAAGCTTCATCATCCAATTCATCTCATTATGTTGATCCATCCACTCTCACTAGAACATCCACTTCACCTTCATTACCTTCCACTCCTAGGGTCAAGATCCAAGACAAGGGTTGTTGTGAATATCACATGAAGATATCTTATTGTGTTAGCCATCTGATTCCTCTTTAATCATACGGTTTACCTACAACAAATAAGAGATAGTTAGTGGTTAGTATACACATCCCCCCCTCAACAACCTTTTCCAAATGGGGAGAATTAAGCAAAGAAGCCATACACATAGAAGATGTCACCTCCTAGTTGTATAGAGAATACTATGAAGAACCTCCCTCACTTTCTCACATTCCTACATATCAATATGGAAAAGGCTTCATAATCATGTAGAGCAAGGGATATAATGGACATAGTGGTTTAGGATTACATCAAGATGGGAGGATTGAACCAATCTTTGTTTCTAAGTGGCTGAAAGGCTTAGGGCTTGGGTTTCAACTGATTTAGATTGGTGTTCCTAGTACCACATCACCTTTACTTAAGGAAGTAAACCTGCTTTTGAAATTATCGAGACATCTCATGAGCCATCTAACCCACACTATTTTGATTCCCCAAACTCTAACGAATACGAGTGGGATTCCCTATCCTCCACCTCTTCCATGGACCTTGATAATTTTTTTGGAGAACTTGACTCAATTTTGAAATCCTCACCAAATCCATTGAATTCCTATCCACCAAAGAATATGACAAAAGAGGAATGGTTTAAACATTACTATTGGGAATCTCTTGATCCTACCTCTTGGCAACCTGATAAATCAGTTTCAGATAACCAAACCTTGGCATTAGGCCCATCCTAGAATCCACTTAGATCTAAGAAAAAGAGCAAAGAGGACTTGGTACAAAACCTTTGTGACTATATGAAAAATTCAATCTTTACCTTGAATCCTTTGAACTTTGACAATTCCGATGATGACATGCCCTTAGCCTACCCCCAACTCATTGATTGGGACCAACAAGACACACCCGTCTTAGACATTTTTGAGAATGATGAAGTGATTGCTAAGTTCCTGGGATTACGAGAAGGCATACCTAGTGGAGATCACAAGGGTGGATTTACCATTGACTTGGAAAACAAATCATATTTTGGGGAATTTGTTCAACCCTCCAGTCGCAAAAATAAGAAAAATAATGACAAAATTAAAAATGATGAGTCTCCAGGTGAAAACAGAAAGGCACCTTTAGATAATGAAAAAGAAAAAAATAAAGATGCATCCGAAGGCGAAAACCTCTCTTAGGCACCTAAGGATGGAGGTTTGAACATTCTCCCTATTACATAGGAAAAGTAACCCATGCTAGTTGAAGAATCAATGGAAGTCAACATAGGAACATAAGAGAATCCTCAACTAGTATATTTGGTAGCATCATTAACAAAAGAAGAGCAGCTAGAATTCCACAACTTCTTTATAGAAAGATAGATTAATTTTTCCTGGCCATATGTAGAAATGTCGGGGCTAGATCCTGAACTTTTACTACATCATTTTCCCTTACAACCAGGTGTAAAGCCAATGAAACAAAAATTGAGGAAAATGCACCTACAGATTGCTTTACTAGTCAAGGAAGAACTCAAGAAACTATTGGATGTTGGTTTGATTAGACCAATTGACTATGCAGATTGGATTTACAATCTTGTACCAGTCACCAAACCAACAGGGGGCATCCGTATCTACACAAATTTTAGAGATATCAACAAGGCTTTCCCTAAGGATGACTTCCCTCTACCCAGCATTGACATGATAGTAGACATGACCATAGGATATGAGATGTTATCCCTTATGGATGGATTTTTAAGGTATAATCAAATCAGAATTGCAACTGAAGACCAACCTAAAAAATCTTTCACATGTACATGGGGAATGTATTGCTAGAATGTGATGCCCTTTGGACTCAAAAACACTGGAGCAACCTACCAGCGAGCCATGACCACTATTTTTCATGACCTTGTACACACTCTTATGGAGGATTATGTTGATGAGATTACTGTTAAATCGCTAACAAGGGTTTATCATTTAAAGCTCCTAGACAAGATATTTCAAAGGCTAGAAGAGTATAAAGTGAGACTAAATCTAAAGAAATGTGTGTTTGGAGTGAAATCAGGAAAGCTTTTGGGTTACATAATTTCTAGAAGGTGAATTGAGGTGGATCTAGCTAAGGTAAAAGCAATCATAGACATGCCTCCACCAGCTAATCTCAGCTAGCTAAGGACATTACAAGGTAGACTGCAATCCATTAGAAGACTTATAGTGCAGTTAGTAGATAAGACACATCCCTTTCAACATTTACTCAGAAAAGGAATACCCTTTGTATGGACAGTTAAGTGTCAGGAATATTTTCAACTGATTAAGGACTATCTGCTCACACCACCAGTCTTAATGCCACCTGTTGAGGGATGACCACTGATTCTCTATATTTCAGCAACCCGTTCATCACTCAGAGCATTACTTGCACAAAATGATGATGAACATCATGAAAGGGCAGTATACTATATCAGTAAAACCTTGGTAGGTTATGAGATTAACTACAGTACCATTGAACGTGCTTGTCTTGCAGTAGCATTTTCTACTCAAAAACTAAGGCACTATATGCTAAACCATCAAAAAATGATGATTGCAAAGATAGATCCTTTAAAATATCTTCTAAGCAAATAAAAATTAATAGTGTGACTGGAAAAATGGGTAATGATACTTAGTGAGTATGACATCTTGTACATAGAGAGAAAGGCTATCAAGGGACAAGTCATTGCTGATCAGTTAGCTGATGCATTGATACAAGCATATCAACCTTTAGTTGCAAATTTTCCTGATGAGTTCATATTCACCATTGACATAGGCATGACATGGAAACTATACTTTGACAGGTCCTATACGAATCATGGCTCAGGGGCTGGTATTCTATTTATCACACCATAGGGTGATTCTATCCCTAAGTCATTCAGGATTGCATTTCCATGTACCAACAACATAGCAAAATGTGAGGCTCTTGCGATAGGATTACACATGGTAGTCAAATGGAAGATCAAGAACCTACAAGTTTATGGTGATTCTCAACTGGTAATTTGACAGGTAAATGACGATTATGAAACTAAGGATGAAAAGCTTACTCCCTACAAACGCATGGAAGATAGTTTCAAGGAGTACTTTGGCAAGGTTGACTTTCATCAAATACCTCGTGTTCTAAATAGGGCAATAGATGCCATGGCTACTATTGCTTCACTCCTCGACATACCAAGCAACATGCCTAAGTTTGAGTTTTTGGTAGAACAACTTTTGGTCCCTGCTTATGACATCCCAAATTTGAAGATGGTGTGTGATATTGTTGGTCCCAATTCCCCATGGTATAAAGATATATATGACTACCTCCATGCTAGAATCATACCCCCTAACCTTTCTAATAACCAATGTAGGACATTCCTTCACAAGTTAGCCAAGTACACCATCATCAGAGACACCCTTTATAGATGTGCTTTAGATAATACCCTACTGAGATGTCTCGATACTTACGAAGCACAAGCAACCTTGCATGGGGTAAATGAGGGTATATGTGGATCCTGTTGCTGTGCAGAAAACACCATCAAATGAGGAAAATTAGCTTTAGTTTAGAGAAATGAGAAAATAACAATAGGCCACCTCGTCCTTAATGAAAAATTCTGATTGGAGCAATGAAACATCATCACATGTCCAGTAAAAAATCTCCTCTGGCTAGGCATAATTATGGCACAAATTCTCATGTGGATGCATATTTAATTTGAATTGCAAGATAAAATCCCTCTGGCAATGCCAAGTCTTGGTACGCATCCATATGTGGGTTGTCTTAAATAGTTTGAAAGCTTCTCCTTATGCACATTTTCAAAAAATTTCCCTTTCCTGGGAATATTTCAATAACTAGATAGCTTGACATGCCTTCTTAGGTAGGCCCTTTTATGATAATTCTCCTTATTCTAAAACCGCATCTCGACCCCACCATATTCAAATTCCTTTTTTATGAAAAGGCCTGCACATAAGAAAATCACAAAAACTAATCAAACTCACAGTGCCAATAATAAATATTACCATCCATAAAAGGCCCTGACTTGTTCATATTAAATAAAATCTTATCATCGTAAAATTTCATATGTATCACCCCGTATCCTTTACTTTAAAAGGAGCCATATGAATGCCCTTAGCCCTTTGGATTATATGTGTGCAACCAATGAGATGGAGCTCATACGTTTCATGTCTGAATATAGCCGATGTGACTCACCAGTTTTACACTACCGACTATATTGATACATCCATTCATCACCTATTGGCTTATACTCTATCATCTTAGGCATCATTATTTCGCCCATTCAAAGGTTTTCTATGATCGAATGTAGAAATTAATCATTGAGTTATTATCATTTTCCTTTCAAATATATTAATTTCCACCAATCTATTACTTATGTGGTCTCATTTTCCAATAACCGTTTATTGTATGCGTTATAACCTTTATCATCTCGTACTTCACAGACTCTCTCGGACCTGTTGATTCTTCATGATTTTGTTGCCCTTACAAACTTTGTTGCTCTCATCCAGGCATCACTGTAGATCTTTGAAATTTCTAATCTTATTTAGGTGGGTCACAAAATAGTTGAGGCCCGTCCTCCTCATGATTTTCTCTATGTGTCATTTGCACATTCCTTTTCAAGAATCCCCTCATAATTTGTGTTTTTTTGGTAGATGCGCAAGTCACTTACAGTGCTAAAATAAGAGCCCGATGCCATGAAACACTGTATATGTTCCATGTATGGCTTATATTGCTTTGATTTCATCATTCTAGTTAGATTGCATGCTTATTCCATCACCCATTCTCCATATAAATCTTATCTTTCTCACTACTACTGATGCTCGCGGACAACAAGGGGAAGGGAATTAATGTAAATTTTGATATAATGCCCATTAAATACATTGATCTTTTAAAGAACTTGCAGAGTTTATCTTCCCATTGTTCCATTTGATTCATACTCTACTAGAGAATTATGGTGCCCGAGTCTCCACTGTTGATACCATCTTTGAAAAATTCGATATTCTTTATTCGCAATCAGTAAAGGAAACTCCATCGCCCCAACATTTTCATGAATCAAGCTTGCTATCATATTTCACTGCCACGAACTATTGCAATGTTCTAGCTGACTCACTACCTATGATCCTAAATTGTTCCATAGGAGACTGAGTCCTCTGTATTGAGGATGATGACCCCAAAACTAGTTATCTTGTTCATTGATCGTGATGAATTCATCTTCTGTCTACTTGCTGATTCAAATTTTATGCATGAACACTAGATACCTTTCATTTGTCATCTCCGTTAGGATTGCAATATTATAATCTCCCCATTACCAGTGGCTCAAACATGATCGCCATCCCTATGTATTTGGATTCTTGAAAAGACTGACCTTTTTTATGAATTCACGTTGCTGTTAAATAATTTTGAAGATTATGACGCTTCGACCATTCTTTGAAAGTCTATTTCATCATTTTATCATCTTCACCAATTTTAGTCTATCATGGATTTGAGAGTTCTGGGAAACAACAGCCTTTGTGGATTTCTACAGTCTGGAGAATCCAAGGACCTCAGGAATTTCGGGTGTTCGGAGAATTTTCCCCTTCGGGGATTTGATGATTTGGAAGAATTTGATGTCCTGGGGAATTTTGAAGTCTCGGGAGATTCCAGCATGGAGGAATTTCTCCGAGATTTTCTCTTTCACATTTTGGGTTACTATCTCCACCCAAAGGATCATTAGCCAATGAAGGGAGAATGCAAGGTATGGACTTGGAAAAGTCACCACAACCACAACAGTGATGAAGGGAGGTCTCAAAAGACTCATAGCCCACAACTTCTATGGATACCTCACACTTGCAATGTGGAGTTGATGGAGTGTCAATGCTGCTGCAATGCTAAAAAATGGAGTTCTAGAATGCTGCTTGAGAATGTGAAGAAGTTGAATGAATTGCTAAGAGGATGTGAAAAGAGGATGTGAAAGAGATGAAATGAATGAATGAAGAGTGTTTTTGAAGGTGGGATGAGAAGAATCCACCATTTTTTGGGTCAGTTGGTTGAAGAGGTATGTTACAATTCAACCCCAAGTAGGTGTGTAACACCTTTTCCAACTTCAGATGCAGGAATCCATCAGGGATGGCAGCATGCCATGTAGACTTCTGTGTGTCATGTGTTCATCCTCGACAAATATTCTCTCATCGACACATAGGAAAAATGCCAAGTGGATGGAAGGCAGGTGGGCGATGTGGAATCGCCTTCGGATTTTATTTTCCAAGGTGAAGGTATGTGAAAGTTGAATTTTCTTAAGGGGTGCAAATTTGTTCCTATACATTTTTCCCCCACTTTAGTGAGTATGCATATCAATGAGCATTTAGTAAAGTAGATCGAAGAGTTAGAAATGTATACCTAAACCATTGAGGAAGTAGACCACAATCTAGAAGGCTCAAAAGCACAGGGCAGGAAAAGGTCTCCGTAGATCCTCTCTTCTGCAGAGTTTCAAACAAAAGGACTCCATAGCCCCACAAAACTATGAAGTACAAATTACACTGAAGGCCCTTGGACCAATGATGGACAAATCCCGTCGAATGTAAGTGTCTCATAGGCCCATAGACCTGCAAGAAGGCAACCCCTAGGTTCTCTCCCATGAAGGAATCCCAGTGAAGTAAGCACCTTATAGGCCCGCAAACCTGCAAGAAGGCATCCCCCAAGTTCTCTCTCATGAAGGAATCCTGGTGAAGTAAGCACCTTATAGGCTCATAGACCTACAAGAAGGCATCCCCCAAGTTCTCTCTCATGAAGGAAGCCTGGTGAAGTAAGCACCTTACAGGCCTATAGACCTGCAAGAAGGAATCCCCTAAGTTATCTCTCATGAAGGAAGCCTAGTGCAAGGGGACTTCGTAGAGTTGGACTGGAAAGTGGCGTCACAGGCGCACTTGCAAAGCAACATGTTAAATCGTAGATAAAAAATGTTAGAAAACAAAAAGCAGCCACACAGGGAAACAAATAGACAGCCATGCAAACAACCAACAAATTAAAAGGATTTCAAAGGGGTCCCCTAAGAACATTTCAAAAGGAGAGGGGTCCACTCAAGGGACACACTGTTTGAAAGTGCTAAAGAGACACTTTTTCTCAAATCTATTCATCATCAAGGAATCCTTTTGAAAGATGTTCACTTCATCAAGAAATTCAAAAGGAAGAAAATGCCCCCTCACAAGGGGAAGTTTGAGGCTTCTCCTGTAGGAAAAATTGCTTCCTCCTCGGAGGAGAGTTCTCAAGTTATTTCTTTGTGAACCCATGATGAAGGAGACATGTTTTGTTAGGGGTCCAAGTTGAGAACGTGATCTTTGAAAAAGTTTGTAAGGATTTTTGAAAAAAGATCCATTGGCAACAAATATGTTTTCTGAAAATTGAAACATTGTGAAAGCAACATTGTCACACATATGAGGGACACCTCAAGCAAAGAAGAGAGAAAGATAAAAGAACAAAAGAGAAATAGCATGAATAAGAGACATAGGGGTGATATAATATTTTAGGGCTAGAGCTACACATAAATATATATAAGTATAATAACAGTTTATAAATGAACTATCATCAACCCCGTACTATATCAGACCATGTGAAGAATGCATAAGAAGACGAAGTAAAAAATTGGGTCAACATGGAAGGGAAGCCTAAATGCCCCCAACACTTTGCATCGTCCTCAATTTGTCAAAAATCAAAAAACATAATAGAGGAAGAATGATGGAACAAATAGAGGAAGTTTATGACACAAAATCGCTCTTGTATCCAAGCACCTACAAGGGTGACAAGGGTCATCCCACCAGTAGAACTTGGCAAATAAATGACTACATGATTAAAACTTTTAGTCACGTGACTAAAAATGACTAAATTCTACTAATTTTTTGCAATTCACAAGTATAAATGACTAATTTGGTCATCGGGTAAAATCGCAACTAAATAATTGGTTAGACAAATAAAAATGACTATTACTCCTCTATTATTTTTTCTTTCAAATTTGATCATAATCCATAGAGCTTAAGCCCCCCTCATGGGACCCCTACCTAAGTGGGCCATTTGGCTACCTAGGTTGCTTGGTGCACCAAAAATACCTGTTGTGTGGAAGGCATTGCCTCTCAGTGTAGTCTTAAGGCCTTCACATATTTTATAAAAAAATTTAACATTTACATTCTTTAACTTTTATTACTCATTATGTTAATGAATCATTAATATTTTTAACTATGATTTGAAGCCAGTTTGATTTTCCTATTGTGTTAGCATGTCAAGAATATCAAAGAGCAATTGTGGTCAATTTCACTAATAAAATATGATTTAAACAATCCAATTGCATTTTGAGGGCTATCTTGCAGACACTTTCATTTCAAAAGGTCAAGTAGTTATTTCTAGAAGTAATTAGATTCAATTTGCATGAATTAATATAATATGTTATTATATAATATTATAATATTATATTTATATTATAATGCATTTAGTATTATATAATAATATAATATTATATATAATATATATTATTATTATATAATATATATTATTATTATTATATAATATAATATTATTATTATTTTAATTTTTATTTATTTTTGATAGGTAAGAGGTGAGTTTCTTATTCTAACAGGAATTTTTCCTGGCCCGTACCAGGTGAGATCGCAGAAGAGGGATCCCATCCCCATAGATTCCATATACATCAGTTTTATTCTTCCATGTTCAGCTTGACCAAATATTCTTCTACCTACTTATTCAATCAGAAAAGACTACAACTGACAAATTACCAATTCTATCCTACTATGCCGATGATTGTTGAGAGCTGACATCAGATTTAATTTGAGGACGCAACTTTTCACTGATCTCCTTTAACTTGAGGATTAACTTTTCCTTTTTTAGAGTGTTGATCAATTCAACATTTCCTCCCAATTTTTGTTCCTCAACATTAGAGAGGGGCTGAGGCTGCATACCTTTGCATACATCCTTATTTTGACTATTGCATCGCTTCTTTCTCTTTATTATTTTCCAATCACTTTTTTCAACCCCATTAGAAAAATCCATTTGATCGAAATTTGGAGCCTAAGAGAGGGAGCACTCAACAACTGTGGAGTGAGTACCCACAACCGCACCACTAGAATCTGGAGAGATCTCACCCAACCTTCCTTCCTCCTTTGAGTTGATATCAAACTTTGAGGGTCCACTATTCTTGGGTGATCTTGAGATAGAGTAATGCTTGGGAGATGCATCTTTCCACCATGACGCCTCCCAATTAGTTTGGGACTTTCTAATGGAACATTTTGCTGCAACATGTCCAACTTTGTAGCATCTTCTGCATCTAAAATTTAAACCTTCGTTGTCCAATGTTTGCAACCAACTTTTTCCATTTGCATCCAAGTTGATTTTTGCCGGGAGGGATTTGGAAGTGTCCAACTCTACCAATATCCGAGCAAAGGTTGTGTGAATGATTTTTTTTGAGTTTGTGTCTGTACAAATGAACTTACCTAGAGAATTACCAATGGTTGCAAAACACAATTCAAACCAGTAGTGCAAGGGGAGATTTGGGAGGCGAACCCAGATCGGTACAACTGAAAAGGATTCGGTGGTAGGATCAAAGTTTGGATGCCACAATTTTAAGAGCAATGTACTATCACCCCACATCCATGTTCGGTTGAGAATGGATTTTTTGTCTTGCTTGCTGTCAAAGACCACTGTGAAAAAACCTTTGGCACTCGGGTAGATTTCCAGATCTTTCTCCATTAGAGGGCCCCAGGAATTTGAGATCCATTCATGCAATGCAGGAAGACTGGGCCAAAATTGATTGAATCTACCAATCATACCATTGTCAGAGAAAAAATATTTATTTTCGCACAACTATTGATAATTTGGTATCAAAATTTTCCTTCAAAGGTTTATCTGAGAATTGAACTTGCCTTCTAAAAGTGATTCCTGAGATTCACGACTTTGGAGAAGCCCCACATATCTCAAACCCAAATCTAAGCTCAAATGAGTGTGCGCTTGATAGAGAAGCATTTGAAAGACAAGTGGAGGTGCCCTGTCCACACTTTACAGCATCTGCAAAGGTGGAAAATGTGGTGGATTTGACTCCTGAGAGCGGTAGCTTGGGAGGTTGAGGATGTTTAGCAATCACATGGGAATCTTCCCCATTTGCAGCACAGGCACCCACATTGGGGGAGGAAAGTTTAAGTGAAGAAACCCCCGCATCAACATCGATCGAGGCATTTCATGGAGAGCCATTTTGAGCCCCACACGAACCTGGAGCCAGTGATGCACTCTTGTTATCACCTCCATTCGACATAGAGGGGGAATCCATGAATTCCTACAGCGAAGCATCCCGACCTTGGTGAGAGCCCAAACATGCAAGCAAGGAAGTAGTCTGTGCAACAAAGAGCCCAGACAAGTCGTTTGCAGAGCCCCGTAGGCAAGTAGCAATGGTGCCTGATGAAGAAGGCACCCCAGCCGAAGAAATCACAAAGCGATTGCCCGAAGCCGTGCCATGAGAAGGAACCCTGGTTGCAGACGAAATCGGCAGCCGTGACATTTTTCGACAATGAGCTATTTGTATATATGATAAAATTAAAATATAATATTATTATTATATATATTATATATTATATTATATCATAATATAATATAATAGTATATTAAATATTATATTATATAATAATATTATCAATTATCGCGGGCATAAGTGGGAGATTTATCTACTTTATTTAATTTGAAATCCAATTTTAAAATAGAAAGCGAGAAACAAACCCTAACATTTTTTAGGGGGTGGCAAACATATTTCAATAAACTCTAAAACGAGTTTAGAAGAACCAAAACCAGTACCAATGAGGAAGAGTTTGGAGGAGCCAAATCCAATAGCGGCATGGAAAGCAACAAAAAATGTAGGTAATGGATGCATAATGTTAAAACCTAAATGTGCTCAGTATTAGGATCTCTGCCATAATTTTCATTTTAAAAACATACTCTAAAACCCTTGTTGAAATGTTATTTATAGGCTGCAGCTCGCCAGATTGGAGAAGTGAACAGTCAATACCAGGAGGGGCTGAAACCAATACCAGCGAGGAAGAGTTTGGAGGAGCCGAATCCAATAGCGACGAGGAAAGCAACAAAAAACGTGTGCAGGTAAAGGATGCCCTGATTTTTTTCTTTGGTTCTCTTTGTGTAGATTTCTTTTACCAGAAGTAACTTTGGTTTTCTATTTTTGAAAACTTCTTTCTATATTATCAAGTAAAGTCTGATTCTAGCCGACAAGTTAAGAAACCCCAACATGCATTTTGTACTTTTTGAATCCGATGAGTGGAGTGATGAGACTCGAGCAAAAGTCAACCAGGTAAACTTGCACTCCACTACCCCTCAACTATAGGCCTTTAGAGCCCCCCCATTTCATTAAGTACAAAATCACAAATTTAAACACTAGAAAGCTCAGACATTTAAATCCAGTCCCATTTCATTTCTGTCCTGCTTTCTAAACATTGGTTCTACTTTAAAATGTGAATTGTGAGAAAAATTCCAATAATGCATGGGCTTCACCTCTGAAAATCCACCACAATTGAATTATTAAGTTTTCTTTTCATACTTCTAAGTTTGCATTTTGCGTGTTTTTTTGGTAGGAGATCAGAGAATTAGGTGTGCTACCCCAAACTCTTCCTCATTGGTAGTGATCTTTCATTTCTCCAATTTGGCGTGCTGTAGTAAAAAAAATAAGGTTTCCTACACTGGTTTTAGAGTATGTTTATTAAAATGAAAATGACTACCAAAACCCTAATAATGCACACATTTAGGTTTTAGTATCCTGCAAATAGGGTTTCTGCAAAGGTTTTAGAGTATGTTCATGAAAATGAAATTACTGTCCAGATCCTAATAATGAGCTCACATTTAGTTTCTAACATTACGAAATCCTTCATCCCATGTAGTTAAGTGTACATCAGCATAAATACTATATAATGTTGAAAGCTTCCATTTTGGCATAGGAAACTACCAGGGACGTCAATCTCATCCATGCATAGTAAGCTGCAATTAAACTGATAAAAAATTGAAATCATTCAAGAGAATTTTTTAGCATTGGACTGATTTTAACATAGACTAATAGGGCCATAATTTACTTTGCCTTCTATCAATTATGTAATTTTTTGATGAAACTTGTTAATTTCATACTTCTAACCATGTCCTTACATAAAGAGTTATGCCTCATCAATGCTCTGTAGTTGATTCTGGAAAGAACTCGAATAATGACACACAATTGATTCTAAAAAGAACTATACAATGATATGCAATTAATTGCAGAAAGAACTCTACAATGATACAAAAACCAGATACAAAAGCTCAACTGTAGTTATACAACCATTCATATTATTTCTTTTATTTATTTAGTTTTTTTAAAATATTCATATATTTCAGTTTTAGATACCTACTTATTCCAAGGGGATTATTGCCACAATTTGTATGCACTATTAAATCATTGTGAGTAGTTTGAAAATCTCCCTGCATAGCTTCCATAGCAGAGGAAAGGCAAGATAAATGGCTTTAGGGTTAGCCGCACCCTTAGCCCAATCCTTAAAAGCCTCACTTATAATAATAAAGTAAATAGAGAAGGAAGATTTTGATAGTAAAATAATCACCTAAGCTAGTTGAGGGCCACGTAACATATTTATTCTTTGCATCATAAGTGAAATGTGTAAATGTGGAGAGTTGATTTTATCCACACCTATGTGGATGGGTCTAGGGAAAAACCAAAACAAAAGAAATAATCCTTAAGAGATCCTTACTCTTCCCTCCATAGATTTCACCCAATCTCCATTTCCTTCCAAAACAAACTAAAATGGGTTAGGATTTTTTTTATTATCTATTACAAGCTTTACTTTAGTCTCATGTAATAGTAAAAGATTCGAATGGCTCCATATTTTTCTTTAACAAGAAAAGATAAAGATGTGTGGGTTTTAAAGATATCTTTAGCTATTTTAAAACAATTAAAAAGATATAAATTTTCCTTAGCTTTTTAAGAATATCTTTGGTATGTTAAATAATTAAGGAATGAAATCTAGTTGATTAGAATTTACATGGAGACAGTTTTAGTTATTTTATTTTAAAATGAATAAATAAATAAATATTGTAAAATAAATAAAATAGTTTTAGAATAGTTTAAAATAAAAGAATAATAAATAAATAAATAAAAGTGGAGGTTGTGTAAATAAAATAATTAGTAGTATATATATGTTATATAAAGTTTTATTGGGTTAATTCTTGTGATTAAAAAGTCATATTTTTTGTTAATAATAAAGTATTCAACTCTGAGAAAAATTTCAAAGATGCAATTTGTTTAAAGTTTAAGTGTGAGTGGCGACATAAATCTAGTTAGTCAATCTTTTGTCTGTATAGTGAATATTCAATTTAGAAAATAGGGAAATTTAATTATGTTGGAAGAAATTAAACATACAAGTTTGAATGAAGTTAACATCAATGTTGTTTTAAGGGAAAAAAGATTTGATGATTTATTTGTTTTTATTAAAACCGAGAATAAATTAGGTATCCTTGGATAGAATAGTAATGATGCCAGAAGAAAATATAAGAGTCAATCTTTACTATTACTTACAAGTTATTGCCAACCTTTAAACATATATTAGTGATTTTCTTTTTCACGCGAACATATCAATTTATTTCTTGGATCTTTGATTTTAGAGAGAGTTCTTAAATTGATTTTACTTGTGAATTTTAGAAATACTTAGCTAAGAAATACTTTGATAAAATAAAGTTCTTTTTAAATTCTTCCTTTTGTGGACTTAGGGGGTATTGTTTATAAATTAAAATCATTATATTATTAGTTATTTGTTCTTATAAGTAGGCCTGAGTGATATTCATTTATTTTTGGGTTAGCAAGTGTATCATGAGGGTTATGATTTGATAAACCTAGCTTATTATCCATTAGAATTGCATGATATATTTATACCAATTAGACTATCTATGAATTCATATTTTTTTTTCATTGCAATTGTTAATGTAGGAATGATAATTGATGGACTATCATTGTAGATAGCTTTAAGAATCAACTTTATTAATTGCATATATTATGATAGTTCAATTTATTATCTACATATGTTCTAAAGATGTTGATTTGATATGTTCAAGGGAATATTAGTGAATAGGGGTTAAGAAACAATATAGGATATCTTAGTTCAAGTTGTTAACTAAATGATATATCAATAATAATAAGGAAAAATGGATTATTTTCTTGATTATAATTACAAATGGTTCTAACATATAATTCAAAATTTGACATTATATCATCGATTCTCATTTTAAATGACCCAAGGGCCGAGAGCTCTTAGTGGTCGGTTCCATGGAAGCAAGATCTCTTACAAAAATCTAGTCGTGAGGGCTATTTTTTCTATAAGTCCACTTAAGATAATTTTTATAGGTATTAGAGTCTAGACTTATGAGGGAAAAATTTGTTGTGGGATTCAACGGTTGTGTTGGAAGCTAGTCTTTGTTTTTTGGCCTTAGCATTATATAAAATTACAAAAAAATACATTCTAGGTCATTTAGCTTGTTCTGGAAGTGGATAGATGCTTTAATGGTCTCAGGTCGTTTCTAGTACAGGCGGAATGCAAATGCATTTCTTTTGCAATATCATTAATTCTATGCATTTTTATTTTTTAGACTTACTCTAATAAGCTAGTAATATATTTAAGATACTACTTTGATATTTATTTTTTGCAAATGCATTTCTTTTGCAATATCATTAATTCTATGCATTTTATTTATTAGACTTACTCTAATGCTTATGGGTATTTGCTTTTAAGATATTCATTGTTTACCGCTACTTAGTAATATGTTTATTTTCTAATTGTGGACAAGTATAGAGCAAGGAAATATTACTCTAATAAGCTAGTAATGTTTAAGATATTGCTATGATATTAATTCTTTTGCAAATGCATTTCTTTTGTAATATCATTAATTCTATGCATTTTTATTTATTAGATTTACTCTAATGCTTATGGGTATCTGCTTTTAAGATATTTGTTGTTTATGCTACCTAGTAATATGTTTTTTTTTTATTGTGGATAGGTATAGGGCAAGGAGAAAATGCAAAACCAGTGTCTTAATAGATGCATTTACAACCCATCTCATGTGCAACAGTGGCATCACTGAAGACATGCATTCACACCATTTAGTTTTAGTTTTTTTCGATTTTCAAAGTATAATAAATTAGCAATTTGCATACTGCAAAAGATTTTGTATTCAAAACTCTATGTATAGAGTTATTTGTAACATATTTTCATACAGTTTGAATATACATAGAATTATTTTCCAATGTTGTTTCAATCCCAAATTTGTTGAAGTTTTAATAACATAAGAGCTTTAAAGTTTTATATCTTTCAATCACAACAAAATTTTCTCTTGGTTTGCAATTTCATAGACTAGTTATTGTAAGAGCATTATCCAAATATATGACTAAAGTAATGGCTAAATTAATGACTAAATATATGACTAAAGTAATGACTAAATATATGACTAAATTAATGACTAAATATATGACTAAAGTAATGACTAAATATATGACTAAATAAATGACTACCATGACTAAATAAATGACCAGTTAACAACAATCAATGACTAAATTAATGACTACATATATGACTAAATAAATCACTACCATGACTAAATAAATGACTAGTTAATGACAATCAATGACTAAATTAACGACTAAATCAATGACTAAATCAATGATCAAATCAATGACTAAATCAATGATCAAATCAATGACTAAATCAATGACTAGATAAATAACTAAAATAGTTTAGTCATAAATTTGATCACATTATAAATGACCGACAATAAACTACTAATGGTCACATGACCAAAATTAGTCATTTATATGCAATTTTTAGTAGTTTATTTAGTCATATATTGCTATTTTTGTACTAGTGTCCAAGAACACAAAACACAAGCATGGGGGAACACATCACAATAAACACACACCTAATCTAAATATTAAGAAGAGGCCTCCCCCTAACACTCATCAACCAAGAGGTCATCGACTTCCCAATCTAGATCATTATAAGGGGAGGGTGGATGAGCCTGTAGTGGTGGAATATTAAGGGGAGGTGCTTCCAACCCTCCTGCAACAAGGGCTAAGGAAGAAGGCATCGCAAGGTCTTCTCCACTAGGCTCTTGTGGAGCAATGGTTAGCAACTTTGTAAAGATTGTTGACAAGGTCGTGACCTCGTCTAGAGAGTTAAATATGCACTTTATTGGAGTGCCATGTGGTACCTCAATGGACGGGGAAGATGACACCTGAGATTCACTGCTTGGCTCATTGAGTGACTCGAGAGCAATGAAAAACTCAGGGGAAGCCATAACTTGTTTTGTCACTAGGAAAAAACAAGTTAACGCAGGACCACCCTTTGAAGTGGGTGGACTCCTCTTACACCCTCCATTGCTAGAAGGGCCAACTTCTACTTTCTACTTCACCGAAGGATGTGAACTCCCCACAAACAAGGCAAGAGGTATGGAAGAGGAAGAGAAAACTGTGGTGGACATCACTAAGGTATTCAACATGTACATGGGTTTAGAAAATGGTGGGATGTCCATGAGAGACATCAAAAAAGGTGGCTTGACCAATGGAACGATAAACATCTTTACCTTTTTAGGGTTAGGCGCACTCATACTCATAGGGGGAGGCGACAATAAAACCGAATTCGATTGAACGAAAGTAGATGGGAGGAGAGAGGAGGATGCATCAGGAGGCCCCAAAATAAGGGAAATTGAATCCTCTTCCTTTCTCTACAAGGAAGCTTGCTTAGCTACCAAATCCTTTCGCTGGCACTTGCACTCATGCGCAATGTGGTTTTTGTGACTCTTTGAGCTAGAGGTTGTGAGCTGCAAAGGGATAGTAGGCTCCTGCTCATCCATAGGGGTGTCCATCACAACCATTTTCGGTGGAGGGGAAAAATACTGAATGGGAGCAAGAGGAATAGGTTGAGATACAATGGGGAGAGTCAGCTCTAGTGCCTCAGTGGCAGGCCTCTTCCCATTCACTGCTTTTGAAGTAGGAGTGGTGGGAGGCTGCGGAGGTTGAGACATAGAGGATTCCCCATGGGGACCCTTCCTTCTACCATAAGAACAGTCCTAGGCTCCGTGCGCAAAACAAGAAGCTCAAACACAGGACGCTTGGGATTTCACCAATCAGGCACCATAGGGTTCTCTCACAAATGTGAAGTATAATTTGATGGCGCCACAATAGGGCAAGAGGAAGCATTAGGTTGGAAAATGGAAGAGGAAGAAGAGGAACCTTGAGAGTGCTTCTTTTCTTCTCTTCTACGAGCCCTGGCGACATCACTGTCAGCTTTTAAACAAGCCCTATGCGAAACAACATAGGGAGATAGAGGGTACCTCACTGTAGGCGTTGTTACCTAGTTTTTCTTATAGCTCAATTAGGTAGATCTGGAGCAAGTATTTGCAGCTAGAGGGAAAAATGTATATACAAAATTTTGTTAAATTTTTGTCATTGCACAAAGATGTTTTCAAATGAAGTTCAGTTTTATTATGCAAATGCTCTTTACAACAGAAAATTACACAAGTTTGCATAGTATTGTTGTCTTTATTCATTTTACAAAAAAACATGATGTCCCACACAAGCCATGGGAGTAATTGATCATACATGATGAAATGTAACACAAAGAATAAACTATACAACTGAAGTAAAGAACATGAAAGGAAGTTTGATTCGTCATTGCCTGAATGACGAATCACAGAGTTGACAGTTGTGTCTTCAGTTTTAGCTCCAAATCCTTCATTGGTTGCTCCAGAGATACCTGTAGAAATAGGTTGTGTTAAAGATCAAAATAAATTTTCTCTTCATTTGCATACATCAATAGATATATAATCTACTCCTATGAAACATTTGATCAAATATGCAAATTTCATGAATATTCAAGAGCAGAAGATTCAATGCATGAAACATTTGATTAAATATGCAAATTTCATGAATATTCAGGAGTAGAAGATTCAATGCATCATTGGAATCTCTAAGCTTCATTGTTTTTCTAGCTTGTTTGTTCATTGTGCAGGAATAGGTTCATTTAACATTACAAAGTTTCATCTTGTTTAACATCTAAACATGTGGAGAAAATGGGATCCCATAAGGGTTGAGCTCAACATGCCACCCTCTTGATGTTTGAGAGGGATAGGAGGTAATAAGTGATGTCCATTCTTTGTAATCAAAAGACAAAGGTTAAAATGTTGTGTTGTTGCTTATCATGTTTTGAAAAAATATGAGCAAATGTTTGAACTTATAATAATGAACTGTTCACTGTCATAAAGAGCATTATGGAGGCCTTAAAATGTCATGGAGCAGCCTAAAAGATAGTGATACTCATAGAAGATAGTGCCATGGAATTCATCTGAAATGGTCACTAACATAATAATATGTAAGCATATTTACAGTCATGTAGTTTCATGAAGACATCATACATCCTCTATATCTGCTTAAGACATTGAGATATGCTAACCTTTAAAGCTAATACATGCCAAGTAAAAACACATTGTGTCATGGACAGTGATACATAATGAAGTAAATATATCTTGCACTAAGATTGAACCCATCAGGATCACTCATCTTTAGAATGCTAGAAAGGACATCAAGATAGTTTGGGCATGAATGAAGCTTCCAAGAAACGGTGAAAAGACATAATCAAAAGTAATTGAAGATATTACTATTATGCTAAGTGCTAGGGTAAATAATAGATCAAGGTGATGGTTTAGTGGATAGTTAAAATTTTGAAGCTTGTTCATCACTGTTATTAATGAACAAATCATTTCAAATACAATTTTACCATACACAATACAAGAATGCTTGTTGAGTGCATAGGAAACAACTTCATAAACCTGTGAGTGAAAAGACCAAGATGCTAGCCATAGAGGCCATGATGATCATTGAGATGGCGGGTTATTCTGAAGAAGAGGGTGGTGTTCAATATGTTTTCATGAGGGTTGAAACCACAGAGCCCACAGTTTCTTGCATGAGAAATGATATCCAAAATGGAGAAAGTGGTATTTCTGTTGTCCCAAGCTATGGATGAAGGCATGACCTATTGAAGTTTTCATGAGAACCAAAGGTATCTGTAGAGTTTAAAAGTCCTCAGATACCTGTGAATAAGGAGAATGCTCGAACATATCTAGAAATCCAAAAGCATGTCAAAATTAAAGCAAAAAATATTAAGTTTTTTTCATCATTTCTATTGCAAATAAACATAAATTGTTCCTCTTTTACAAAAATACAAAGAATAGAACATACCATGCAGGTTTTCTACTAGAAATTCTCCATGAAAACTCCCAGAGGACTCCATGAAATGCTCGAGCAAAACCCTTGGTTGGCGGCAGAGAATAGTGAAAGTTGAAAGCACAAAATGAAATGAGTGCATGGCTGTGTGTTTTGTGTATTAGAGTTTTCTTTTACCATAAGTATGGTCGCCTTCACTTAGAGGGGTTTTTTGACTAATGATTTAAACATTTTTCCATTTGATTAATACCCCTTATGTGCAATTGTAAATGCCTTTACATTTTTTGCAAAGTTGTAAGTCAAACTTTGCATGAAATTGAAACTTAAATGAGAATGTAAAAATTGTTAAAGCAATCGAATTATAAGTTTCTTTAATTAATGTCATGAAAATTCAAGGAAAGGGAAAGTGAAGAACACCCACTAAAGTAGTTTTAGTTTACTTGCCTATTTTTGCTTGAGTCTCCATCATGCAAAATGGAAAGTGGAGTGAACTGAAGTGTCCTTTTCTGATTTTCAGTTAGAAATAAGTGACTTTGAAGTCCTTTTGAGTAGTTCCACTTGGGAGGGAAAGTTTCCACCTATTTTTACTCATTTTGGGTCCGTTCTAGGCCCTATTTTTGGAGGTTTTCATCTCTACTTGTGAGACAGTTTCTTGGAGATATTTTAGTTGCAGTTAACTGCAATTTCCACCTCTTGGAACTTTGGAGACTCTTTTGTATATAGGAGAAAAGACTTAGGTTTTTTCTCAGTTCTTTCTTTCAACTCTCATATTAATTGCAGAGAGTCAAAAAAGTTTTGTAACTCAATTTACAGATTTATACATAGCAATAGGTTACATATTACTTCTTATTATGCAATATTTTCCTGCTATTTTTGTTCAAGATTTATCAATTTTACCTTCTCAGATTAATGTGAGTGTCTTTATGAATGATTTTGATGAAGTTAATGTGTTTTAATCACCAAAACCTCTAGTTTTGTCTCATTCATTACTATACATGCACAAAAGAAATCCTTTATCATAGGTCTTTATAATCAATGTCATGGATCACGTGTACTAAACCCTCATGAATAAACTTCAAACATTTATGCACAACTAAGGGAACTACATTCATAGCTACTAACTAGGGGATGCCTAGCTTCACTCTGAAAATTTCAGACCTCGGTATTATGCCAAAGAGCATGTTTACTAATTTAGGTCCAACAAGGACCGACAAGACAATACTACCAAGGGGAGGTATGAAAAGTTTGTTATGTGTATGGATGGTGCTTACAAGTACGTCGTACCCAATTTATGCAAGAAGTTGATTAACATAATCTCCTCAATAATCAAATTCACCTGGAATGTCGGGTCAACAAGAACACTTGCTATGGTGTTTCCATTGATTCGTGCAGGGATGTAAAGAGTAGATGGTTCTTTATTAAAACCCATTGACAGGTCTTGCAAGGTGAAGGTTATACCAGAATCACTACTCGCAAGCTGTGCAGAGGGTATAGCTAGATGCAGCAAAGAGGCCACCATGCACACTAAGTGATACTCTTATAAAGCCCCCCAAAGGTTCGCAATTAGATAGTGACCCAACTAAGGCTTCGTTACACAACACTTACGAAACCTTCCAACTACACCTAGTAGAGGTCATAGGTTGGGTTGTAAGGAAAAAGGCCTCACAAAACTCACACCTACAACACTCCTAGAACACGAGGAAATGAGCATTCAAAATTGATAAATGGAACCAAAGTGGTTCACGTTGGGTTCACCAAAAATGTAAGAGAGGAGGACCAACCACATCAAGGCTCTAGGTCACAGAGAGACAAGAGATGAGGGTGACCCTAACTTACCTCACTCTAAAGGGATGGGGATCAATAATGAAGAGCACTATGTAGTACTTCTATCACTCTATAGACCTGAAATTTTGGTTGAGGCTAGATGAGCTGGTTTTTGAAGTTTTTATTATGCCTCTGATAACTCTCTATCCAAGGATGGAAACATAGTTCTAGGACGATAGCACGACGTGCTGGCGTTAGTTTGGTGTAGTGCCTGACCTCAAAATGAGGGGGAAAGAGGGAATTGTTAACTGTCTTGACAAAACGAGACAAATTGTAATAAGCTTCAACATCAAGAGGAGGGACTACCTCTAATGAATGCCTCATGAACTCCAATTGGGCCCCAGGGATGGATTTCAAATCCTTCTTACTCTGATGTCCCCAGGAAGGAATCAGATGGATGCACTCACATCTCCCTAGATCCCAGGACAACTGCTATGGGGGATGGAAAAAGGCGGGAGCCAAACCAAGATGGATGTCCTCCTGAGTAAATGTTTTCTCATCCAATCAATTAGCTCAGATATACTCTATTCAAGATCAAACCTCCCCCTTCTCCCACCCTTTTAAATTTATTGGCATCTGTATGACTAGAAGACATAAGACACGGTAAAAAACACCACAAACCTACTAAATTGCCTAGCTAGTTGATTTTGATAGGAAAAATAGAATGATAAAATACAAGAAGTAGATGCAGAGATGATAAAGAAAGTAAATAAATGCTAGGGAGATAAAGATGTTCCATAGAAAAAAGGACGCTTTTCTTGACATGGGATTAATTCATGATAAAATGGACTTAATGAGGCCTTAATCTAGTGTTGTGAGGAATTTTATGCATCCACATTAGGTCTTGGACCCTTATAAATTGAATAACATGCTTTTAACAATGTCTTGTAAAGGTGTTGTAAAGTCTTGTAAAGGACTTTCACACTTTTCTAGACTTAATTAACCTATTTCTCCCTAATTCAACATTATAAAATGTGTTTAGTAACATTATTACATCAATCTAGATGGTTCTTAACATAAACTTAATGATAAACTAGTGTTGTAGTGTGATTTACACATTCACATTGGTTTGTGTGCTCTTCTAGGCTATGTGGACCTAATTTTAGTGTTGCAAAGTGTATTTAATCACACTTTCACATTGATTTATGTGTCCCAAGTCCTATTTAACATTTACATCATCACTAATAGGTCCTAATTAACCCATATTGTGCATCTCGAGGCTTTAATTGATCAAACACCTGACAAGATGGCATTTTAGACCTTATTTCCTAATTCCTTGGATTCATAGGTGTCAGAATGGCCCCTGTGGGACCCATTCGCCATGCATGGTGAATTAGTCCCATCTAGGTGGGACCCATTCACTATGTGTAGTGAATGAGTTCTATCTAGCCCCATTTTGACCTTTGAGTGGGAAATAAAGTGAAATTTGAACTAATTTTGCTTCATGTCAGCCTGTGATGAGGTATTAATGGGATACTAAGGCACAATTGTATATAAATAAGTGTTTTTATCTTCATTTTACACATCTTATCTCATTCTCACATCTCTCATCATCAATTCATGTTCTATATTCTCATCCAAGTCAAGCAAGCTAGGGTTTCTTCATTAGAAGTCATCAAGTTAGCTTCCTAAAACATTCAAGGGTTGAATATTCATGTTATGTTGCATAATTTCAAGATAAAATCATCATGTCAAGATAATCATTTCCATTGTTGCATGTTTCATTGCATCTTTCCATCATTTTGGTTTAATTACCTAAATGGGGTTTGACCAAGGAAAACCCCCATGCCCTAACCTTCAACATATCTCTCTTTTGTCTTGTTTATTTGAAGATCTAGGACTCTTGGAGGCTTAGGAATTATTGAAGATTGCATTTAAAATTCATTCAAGTCATCTCTTCATCATTCAAGTCAAAACATCAACAAAAAGTCATTTTTAGACCCAAATCTAATATTTTCAGAAGTGAAGACATGTAGGAGATAGAAGTGCAGATCTAACTCCACAAAATCAACTCTTGATTTTGAAATTTTTTGTAGGTGGAATAATTCTCCACCCATGGTGAATGAGTCCCACCTATAGGCCTGAAAATATATTTTATCAAAATTCAGCTCATGGCAGTTAGAAACAGGTTTTAAGAAGATTTTACCAGAAACAAGACTAATTCGCCATGCATGGAGAATGAGTCCAAGTGGCCATTAATAGAGGTTTATGAGACATTCCAAAATCTTCCAGTGACATCATTCTACCTCCAGGTGCACTCTATTTAGTCTCATTAGTTTTTATTTTCATTTGTCTAAGTTTCTAATTCATTCTTGCATAACATAATGTGTTTTCAAACATGTCTTATTGTTTAAGTTTTGCATAGTTAATCAAAAAATTCCATAGATTAATTGCACTTAGATCATTCCATTTACATCATACAACATCACACACATCATAATTTGAGTGTTACATAAGCATTTTTGGACCTTATCTCTCTCCTTTTAGGTGAAAAACCCTAGAAGTGCAAGAGTAGTCCATAGGGTCCCAAAAATCTATGTTTCAAAAGATTATCTCACAAAAGCGCCAGTTCGCTAGCTAGCTCCATGTGAATTTTCACCTACACACAATAAATAAGGGGAAATTGTTGAGGCTATATAGGGGCCTACCTCAGTCAAACCCTCGCATTGGTGTTTCCACTTCCACAGAAAGCCAGAAAGCAATGGATTATTATATGTGATAAAGAAAGTAGAAAGATTGTTGAACACTACAAAAGAATACTATGCTACTCTATCAAGAAAGATAATAAGAAAGGAAGAGGATTCATTCCTATCCAAAATAAAAAGAATAATTTTAGAAAACCTAGCACTAAACAAACTGCTTCTACCAGGTCTAATGGTAACTGCTATGCTTGTAACAAGTTTGGTCATAAGGCAGTTGAATGTAAAAGCAAGATGAGTCAAAATTCATTTAAGGCTCCAAGGTACAATGTTATGAAGTCTCAATCATTTCATGGACAGTGCTATGATTGCAATAAATTTGGTTATAAGGCTAATGAATGTAGAAGAAAAATGATAAGAAATGGTAATGCTATGACCTCTCAATAATTCTATGGATACTGCTACACATGCAACAAGTTTGGTCATAGGGTTGATGATTGTAGATATTATGTGAGAAGAAATAATTTTCCTCTACAAGCTAGTATCACCTACTACAATTGCAATACACTAGGACACAGTGTAGGATTCTATAAGGGAAAGAGTGTAAGATCTTTTGCTCCTCCAAAAAGGCTGTCATTAGTTAACACAAGAAGGAAATGAACAAAGTTTTGCAAAAGAAGGAAGAAAGTGAAGTAAAGAATGAATTTGTACCTCAACATTGTGCAGACGAGTCCTCTGGAAACTAAAGATAAAGTATTGACACAGGGGGAGTCGCAATTGCAGATCTTTTCAAACCCCTAAAAAGCATGAGATACTGAAGTCCTTAGCGTAATGGTTAATAATAATATAAACTTGTTTGCTCAAGATTTCAGAGAAAATACACCTTCCAAGGTGTGAAGTGCTCTAATACAATAAGGTTTTGGGGATTCACATGTCAATCTAGGAGCAATACAAGTGACTATTATTTTTGGGTTGACCTACCATATTGACACTTTTTAAGGGTAGACCATCATTAAGACCTTCTAAAGAGGTATGCATGGCTAGGGAAGCAAGGGTTAGGGAATTAGGGTGCCAAGTGAATAGAGGACACAAGTATAGAGGCCCACATGAGAAGAAAGTGGGAAACAAACTGATGCAAGGAATAAAAGGAAGACATGTAAGTATGAGAAAATATGAAATCCCACCCAAGCTAGAAACTGATTCAAATATCCTCATACTTAGGATTAGGGGCATTATAAGTCCACATTTCATATCCACCACATCTTTTTTAGTAGTGCTACTTTCCAATTCTTTTCAAAAGCTAATCATTATTTATAAGTAGGGAAGTGTGTCATACCATTAGAAGGCTCAAATCATCACCGCATCGTGTTATGACTTGTGCACTCCTCAATACACTTCTTTCACCATTTTTCCTTTATAAATTCCCTTGGCAACTTGAGTTTCACTAGTAATAGAATTCCCTTATTATTATTGCTTGAGAGTAATTGATTATTTTAAATGAATTCTAGGTAGTCTACTACTAAGGACTCTAACTTTAGCTCATTACCAAATTTGGGCCTTGCTTTACCTAATGGATTTTCATCTAATATTTACTTGGAAAAAATTGTGTGTGTACAAGTAGACCTCATGGCCAATGCCATATATATATATGAGCATATATAGACATATACATACACATATACACACATACACATACACATACAAATACACACACACATATATATACACATACACACATATATATACACACATACATATACACACACACACATACACACATATATACACAGATACATACATATATATATATATATCATATGAGTGACTTTCTAAATTTGGGTATCTACATTGATTGAATATGGATGACATGGAGGAGCAACAGAGTGATGACAACTGAGAAGGATGCTGGTTAGGGAGACCACACATGAACTTATGATTATGTATTCTATAATTGTGAAAAATGTGGATTCATTCCAAGCCATTTCAAACAAAACTCAATACTTTCATATCTTAAATCAATCAATAGTCAAAAATAAATTTTACAAACATTTTTGAAATTTAAATGATAAATATTACAATTATAATACTTAAAAAATAAACTATTTACATATTTTTCCTAATACCTACACACTCTACTCATCACTTGTTTTTGACGATGGGGAGTGAGCTTCCTCAAGGAGATATATTGTTAACATTGCTGGTCAATGCCATTTGTATATATTATGTGTATATATGTAGACCTCATGGCCAACACCATTTGCATATATTATGTGTATATATCTAACTTTCTGAACTTGGGATTAATTACATCGAAGGAATCCCCATGCTGAGCTTTTCCCACCCCTTTTGACATCAAATGGTGCAAATTCACTGAGAGGCATTGGACTACGATGTAAGGAATCTCAGCCATTCATCATTTTTTAGCCATTTTCCTAGCCATTTAAGCACCTTTTTATTGCTTTCTCTGCTGTTGTTGCTTTCCACTCCTCCAACTCTTCGTCCCTGGTTAGCAACTTGCCTGCTCAATAATTGCTCATCTACTCTGCCTCCCTAATTTGATAGTACCTAACTATTATAATGGGTTAGCGTTTGCGTAATTGCAGATCTCTATGTTTGTGTGTGTGTGTGAAGAGAGGGAGGTGGAATGGATCGTATGAAGCAGACTGCACGTAAGTCCATCGGAGGGAAGGCTCCCAGGAAGCAACTTGCCATGAATTTCAAAGCAGTTGTGTGCGCTTATACAACCAAAAAAGTAGCACCCCACTAAATTTTTGGAAAATATAAATTTGATAGTTCCTTAACCACTTTTCTTTTCTTGTTCTTTTTATCTTAAATTGGAAGGTCACGTCAGTCCCATGTATGATATGTAAGCTTTAGCCTTTTCAACCTGTATTTGAAAAACTATTACAAGGCTAACCCTCTCTATCTCTCGAAACTTTTTCTTGCATCGCTCATGACTTCATGCTTGAAGGTATGGGTATGTGCAGGATCATGATGGGCCAAAAAGTGGTGATATGATGGGTATGTGGATGACGACATTTTTTCTACCTAAAATTGATGAAATGAAAAACATTTTTAAAGGAGATTCTAAGTTTTCCACCAATATAAATTATGCTTTACTTTTAATTTAATAAATAATTATTATTTATTTTCTATTTGAATTATGACTAAAGTCCTGATTGATAGGTTGATTGAAAAACATCTATAGCTTGCAAACAGTATCACATTTTTTGAATCCAAAATATGCATCACATTCTATGCTTTGCATACTATAAGTTTAAAAAAAAAAATTGAATTTCATGAAGTTTTGACCAAGTTAAGGTGGTTAGACATACAAGTTTTTATATTTTTTTTAAGTTGTAATAAAAAAATTCATAATTAATTATTACTTGAAAAAAAATTACAAAAAAATATGCATCACATCGGAACATGAGTTCTCTACTTATATCTAAAATATTATAAAAAAATATTATCATTTTATTGTGGTTAGGTGGTCAACAAACACCTACTTATTTTTTCCTTGAAATTTAAGTACTCATTGCATTGAAATTTCAAATTTTCACCAAATAGATTTCTTTTTTTTTTAAATAAACCTAGTAGTTTAGAAACTACATTCAATTTATTACAAAATCTATTCTTACATATTTTTGAAATAATATAGATAACTTATTCAAATTTTTACGTCAAGTTACCTAACTCTAATTTTTCTAAAATTTTTGCCAGTTAAGAACCTATTTTTTCCATGATGATCCCACACATACCCATATATATTTAGAGAAGTTCACTATAGTCAATACATTCTGGCTCTTTGTTGTTTTTAGCTTATTGGAACTGGTCTGTGACGATCTTCTATAATTTGGAATTTTCATTAAGTGTAAGTTGTTTCTTATTGTTTTGTTTTCTCTTTTCTATGGTTTGTGTTTGGGTTTTTAAACAAAAAATTAAGCAGATGACTATTTTGATATGCTGATCAAGTTTTGAAATCCTAGAAAAATCCTTAAATGATAACCCACACTTAAGTTTTTGATCAATCCTACCTCACTCGTCATGAAGGCGTTCTTTTTTATGATTGCTACGTCGTAATTTGATAAATATGTAAAATCCTAGTGCTAAACATAGCGACCTCACATGATCCAATCCCTTGCAGTTGTAATTTATAACAACCCTTTCGCTAAATTGTTTGGCATGCAACTTTAATTAATTTCAAAACATAGCAAGATGAGCAGATTCAATTTGGTATATTTCTAATCCTTAGAGTGTAAAATGTGCTTTGAATCTAGGAGAATTTCCATGCCCTAAGTTGAGCTGTAGCTAGAGATATGGCAAGGGTTGAGAGGAATTGAGATATGCCAAAGATTACTAAATTTAATTATTAAACTTTCTTTGGAAAATTTTGCCTCCTCACATAACACCTCTTGACCCAAAGACAAAATCAGTTGCACCCTTGTGCATGGAAATATATTTATGTGCCACATCTATGATCCCAAATCGCTGACACCCTCCGTCTCTACAGATTTTGCAATTGCCTCGTCCTCAAACAAATGCTTACGCATTGCTTGGAATTTCCTACTTGTGCCCAAGATTTCTATCATCATAAATCAGATCTCCCAACCCTTGTTTGTCAGGAGTTACCAGGGCTCCTAACCTTTGAAACTTGGCATGGAGGGGCTCATGGCAGGTACATGATCATGCATGTCCATATCTACAAATGACACATCAACTGCAGAACCTAACAACCCCTTATTCAATACATTCCATGCAACTATAGTTGCATGATTTGACAAAAGATAACTTATCCGCCAATTTGGAAGGAAATGTGATCCTCAGTTTCAGTTGTAATGAAATGTAAGGAAATCATCAATATTACATATAATAGTAATTTTCAATATTTTGATATTTTTGATGAAATGGGAATGGAGTAGTGAATTTAATGTGTAATAGAATTCAAAGTGGGTGAAGTTGTTGTGCAACTAAGAAGTCCCTAAAAACCGAACGCTTCACTAAAGGCTCTAGTTTGATCTTTTGGTGTGGACTCAACATCAAGAGTGTTTGGCTCTGAGTTCTAACCCAATGGAATCACATCGCTTGTAATTGTAAATTTTTTTTTTTGTTTTTTTGAAACTAAGTATAGATTAAATTATTAAATCTAAGAAAATCCCACTTTCCTTTATAGTATAATTATTAAATCTGAGAAACTTTTATCTTACATGGAATTATATTTTCCAACAAGTATTTCATTCCTGCCACTGAAATTAACTTTTATCTTAGACAAAGCAAGCATCATTGCAATCACTAAGAAAATAGAGACATGGTTTTTAATAAACTTAACCTGTGCTAGACAGTGGAACATTAATGGGAAAGCGTCAGATCTCATCCTCGGTAACCTGGGATTTGGAATATGCTTGGATCACATTTTTAAAAAAAAAATTGCAAAGTCTTTCCCTAGATGTTAATTGCTTTTTGGTTGCCACCAAATATCCTCTTGGGATTTAGACTTAATTACGGAGTGAAACAGAACGGGAGTGTTAGCAAATCCCATTTATAATGTGCTGACATAAATTAAAAAAATGGCATAGACATGCACAACATTTCAATGCTTTAACATGGAAATTATCCTTATTACCAGCAAATTTTCCTTGAAAGTTAGTAGAAAGACCCAATACAGTGATGGGAGGAAAAATCAAGTCCCAGAAGTTAAAACTCGAAAGGCTCGAAACCATTATATCCTGTTCACTGCCATCATTCAGGGCTAGCACATAGGATTACATTTACCTTTTTTAAATTTTTTCTATTGAAGTTCCAAGCTAACAATTTTTGTTTTTTGTACTGTACAATAGATTCTACTTTTACAATGCTAGCCTTATGAATGAAATCACTGTCATCCAATGAAATCCTGCTAACCATATTTTATTTATACCTCATTGGTTATTTCTTTGTCAGCCTGGTTCACTCTCTCAATCAGTGATGTAGTTAGGCAAGTTATATACTCCCATTCATTATCCTCAATCCAATCACCATAAATTTTACTGATTTTATCTATGTCTGCAATGCATCCCACTAACTTTTGAAGTTTTGTACAAAGTAGAAGAATGAATATCACAAATGGATGCCAAGAAACTCAAAAAATTTCTAGTTTACAAACATAGATATTTCAAAATCAAGGAAGATGAGATTTAATTGCTTATAGTTGTTTGTTTTCATAACGAGAAGATATTCAAACTCTTCTTTCATCTCTTGGTTCGAAATAGTAATCTAGGCACTATAGGCAAGGCACTGAAATTGGTGATATTGGGACATTCATTCCTAATATAATTTATTGGAAATTACAGTTTCGATTAAATGATTGACAACAAAAAATGAAGAAATTTTTCTCGTTCCATTACAAATCCACTCAATAAACATCGAAGAAAGGTATATTTCCCATTCCATTATAAATTCACTCAATAAACATCAAAGAAAACATATATACATGTATTAAATAGGAAAATAACCTAATGGTGGAACTCATGCCATTCATATAAAGGTGTTCCTATGAAATATATGTTATTGTGACTGATGTTGATGCGTATGAAGTATATCATTCAACTTGGAATCAAGGATACTCGACAGATTGGATACTAATAATAGATTTGGTAATAGGAAAAAGCTCAGGACAACTAGGCAATCAGAAATTATAAAGCATCTCATGGTATATTCATCTGCCATGTCACATGTAAACATCTATAAACTACCTAAACAATGTATAATTAATTTGGCATTGAATGCAAATTTTTGATATAGTTACTATGGCAAGATTCGTGAATGCAACTCTTGTTCTTCCTTCTCTTGATCATACCTCTTTCTAGTGCATTGTGTTCTTTTCCTGTTTATTCTTGATTGAAACAAATCTGAAAAATGGATTATTTATTACAGCTAAGCAAGTTAATTATCAAATAATTTTTTTTTCCATGTAATTGGGCTATTCAAATCCATCTTTTCCCTTTTCTACTTCAGATGATAGACAGTGACCGTGGAGGAGGCTACAATCCAATGCAAGGGTTGATGGTTTTTTCATCATTTAATTCAAAGGTATGAACTTCAGAAATTTGGGCTGTATTTCTCAAATTTTAGTCTCTTCAAGGACATTACTAGTGGTTGCTTCTTTTATGACTTATTTCATGCCAGTTGGCAGCCAAAAAGGTCAATGCAATCTTAATGGAATTCTGTGTCTGCACTTCACAAAACTTGTGCTGCCTTTACTCTCATGTCAGTTCAGGATAGAAAGGGTGTTGCTGCACTAGTTAAACCCGAGAAATGAAGATAACTATAATGGATAGGAATATGCTGGAGAACTTTCTATTCAAGCACCAGTTCAGCCTCAGGTGATCATCTACTTGCATACACTTTCCAAGAGGATAGTGATTGAAAACTTTTGGCAGTATCGAAGTTTGTAAGTTTAGTTCAAAAATATCCTTCGATGTCCCTATTTTTTTTTTTAAATAGTAAAATGCTTTTATGGCCTAAGCAGCTTGTCACTATTTCTCTTCTCATTTGCAAAAAAATAAATAAAGATCGTACATAACAGAGTTACTTGCCATTGGAATTGGCATTAGAAGTTCTCTCAACTATAAATTTCTTTATGCTTGCTCCTGGACAATTTCTGAATCTCTGGTTATACAATGTTATGCTCGGCTTAATTTTTTTTGTGTGTATATTTCTCTTATGAATGTTTTGATGTTTGTTACAACAATTTATAAAGGAGATACTAATGGATCTTGGCAATTACAATAAAAGGGGTACCAATCAAGGAAATTTGAGAAATGAAATCCAATGTAAAGGGGAAAGTTTCCATGTAACTAGGAAGCTTCTGGCATGGGAATGTTATTGACCTCCCTATTTAATATTTCACTGCAATAATAATTTTACTTCCAATTGTAAATTTTTAAAACACTAATCTACACTAAGTGGCTTTTGATCAGATATTTTGTCACTGTACATTTTAGATATTTATCAATGAGATTTAAAATAAGCTAGTGATTTAAATGGTGGTGACATTGTGATATGTATTTTTACTGAATGGAGTTGTAGGGGGCATATTGGTCATTATTTTCTTTAAAGGAAGTGGCAAAGTTTCAGTGTCATCGCAGGCTTCTTTTTCTCTACCGGTAATATTTGTGTCATGCAATGAATACTGCTTAACATCTAAGATTGGTTGTAATGTATTCTATTTATTTTTTTATAATTTTTTAAATTGGTCACTGGCAAGGAAGTTTGGGATGATTTGGGTGAGAGCAAAAAAAAAAACAATATGCTCAAATTTTTTGTTTCATCCAAGATCTTTGTTTTGCCTAGTGTTTTTAGGGACTGGTCTAATTAAATGAGAAATAGAAAGATCTGCCAACTATCCAATTAAGTTTCTTTTAAAAATATTCATTTTTTAATTCATTTTAGTTTGGTATAGGTCTAATGTTCCAGTTTGTGGGATGGATTGCGAAAGAGGCTCCAGAAGAACAACTCTTAGAAGATTAGGTTGACAGATTCAGTAGAAGTCTCCCATAGATTGTATTCATCAATATTTCCAACCCTTTTGGATTCATTGAACAAGGATTCATATCCATATGAATTTTGGATTTATTTTCCATCACATAAAATACAAAGCTCCCACCTTAATCTGTTTTATAAATTTTCACCCATTTTACTCAAATATAAACTGCATAACCGATATTTGTAGCAAATGTTATCTTTTAATTTAAATCTGTCATACTCTCTCTCTTCTTTGATGCATCTTGAGTAACAATTTTTGTTTGTGCTTTACTTACGTATCATTTAAAATTTCCCATTACAAGTACTTCAATTTTTATACAATTTCCCATGACAAGTAATAGTTTTTGTTTGTGCTTTATTAATTTTTAAATGGAGATCCAAATATTCTTTCATACAGCTTGGACTTTTACTAACTAAATATTTTGTGGTAAACTCTCATGGGTATCTACTCCTGTTTGGTTAGAAAATATATACCTAAATAGTCACGAGAAAAGTGAGCCTTGAGGCAACAAGTGACAAGAATGCTAATACTTGCCCTGATTTACATTTGGGTTGCAATTGGTAGTGACCTTTTCATTGTAATTTTGATAACAAGTTAAAACATGTATTCTCAAAACGTAGCCTCTCCTGTGTATCAAACAAATTTAGAGATACGGTAAGGAACCATGTTCCTAAATTTAACATTTACATAGCTCTCATATTTAAATCATATATCAATTAATAAAATTGGCATTACAATTGATTTACTTGTGCTTCTTCAAACAGGTGGTGACTACTAGACAAATGCACTTTCATTTTTCTACATCCCTAAACATGGACCAAATTTGTTGATGCCCCATGCCAGCTCAGAAAATCATGCAAGGTCAGTAATTTTAAAGAGTGCTCTTTCTATGACTTCTATTTCTGGAATTGATTGGATTTCTTTTTAAGGGTTATAAATAATTGGTACAGTCATGCAAGGTGTGTACTTTATGTCCGTTTGTTGTATTGATTACAACACTTTTCAAGGGTATAGAATATTTATATACTTCAACAAGAAGGCCTGCATCTCCTAATGTGTCAAAGCAAATTAGCAAATTTGCAAATTCCAAGATTCTTTTCCAAAGACATGATGGAAATTCCAAAAGTTTTGTTCCTTTTAGGAACTCCATCCAAGGATGACAATGTAATATATTCAATCCATAATTATTTCTTCAAATCGAGTTGTAGTATTACCAATAGTCTTGTTTGTTGAGGATGAGCACTATTACAACCTGAGAAAAGGGAAGGAATAATTTAATCTTTCCGTTCTATTCGTTTGAATATGGAACAAAATAGGTACATGCATTAGTTATATAATTTGACATATCATTATATGATAAGATTGATTTTTCTTGTGATGTTTGGAATTTGTTCCAGTCTTGCAAATTATGGTCTAAGAATAAAGGCAAAGAATATTATAGCTTTAACATGTTTTGTTTAATTTTTTCTTTGATATTTTTGAGGTCTATAGATATGTTTTTGGTCTATTTAGAATAAAGGCTAAGAATATTACCACTTTCTTTGGGTCTGAAAAATATGGTGTATGTAATGTTTGTTGGCTTGTTCATTCATGTATGGTCGCTTTTGTGCTTCACCATTCTTTCTGTCTGAAAATTATGGTGTATGGTTATCTTATTCCTCTGTATTTCTTAACAACACTTCTACAGTTCTTTAAGAAGTTTATTTTTACAAATTAGTAGTTTACAACTCAACATAACTCTTCCCATCTATTAATAAATAGATTTAACATAATATATATAACTTTAATGTCTTCGGCCTACCCATTGCACCCCAAGGTGCGATTTCTAGTTAGATAGAGAAAAGTTAGGAGGATATAATTTAAGCAATTTGGTCCAGAGACGACTGAGAAAAGAAGTGGGTTTGATGAATTAGATTAAGAAAAATTAGGAAGATTAATTTAGCTTCTAAGTTTCCATAAATAGCAATTGATATTTCTAATATGATACTATTTTATGATTTTATATTACTATTAGAAAATGGAAAGCGTGTGTTTAGAAAAGTGGGTCAATGGTCAAAGGATGACTTGGGTTAGAAATTATCCTCGCATTGTTCAATCACAAAGCATCTTCCTAAATGCATAACCCCACCTATGTCATTTTAACCAAAGTTAAAAATCACTACATTTCTTGGTTGCCAGTCATGAATTTTTAGTTAGTTACGTGACCCACCGCCATGAGCATTCTAAATCAAAGAAAAACTAAGGTATACTTTGTAATGATTTCTAGTTTTGATTGTGTGAATTTTTCCATCAACATTTCGGATCACACTCCGTGATCCATCATCAGGATGAGAGTGGAGCTAAAGGACTCTCATCCTGATGATGGATCATAGAGTGTGATCCAAAAATGTCGATGCAAAAATTCTCACACAATCAAAGCCAAAAATCATTTCAAAGAACATTATGGATTGTGGAAACATGATATCATTAAACTGAGGTATAGCTTTTTTCTCCTTAGATTTGTATCCTAGCATTTTAGCTATACATTTTTAATAATTGATGTTAAAATTTAGAGTTTCAATAGGGAAAATCTTCAACGATTATTAAATAATATAATAATAAATACCAATTTTAAAAAAATTCATTATCTAGTAATTCATTTTTCCAACACTTCGTTAATTGGTCAAGACATAGAAGAGAAAGTGAGAAAAATAGAAAATTCTATGTATTCTTTTCATAATGAGCTAACTAATGTGACTCACCAAAGTAGAACTACTAAAACAAGGATAAGTCAACTTCAAAATAGTCATACTAGAGCAAAAGCTACTTTAGATCATCTCAAAGATGAGTAGTTCAATAATCATCAAAATTTATAGGGCGAATTAAGCGATAATAAGGCCATGATAGATAGTGTCTATAAAATATTAGATAAGATTAGGGCCTACCAAAAGAAAATTAGAGTTACCCAAGCTAAAAAAGATAGCTCCAAGAAGAGAAATATAAAGTTGTCAATTTTCACAAAAAGTAAAACTAAAAATTATATACAAAGAGAAAAGTGATGATTTAGAATAGATAAGTTCAAGAAAAGCTTCAAATGATTAGTAAATCAAATCATTATTCGTCATTTTTCTACCCTCATGCCTCTCTTAGTGGGCATCCAGAAAATTCATCGCCATGGAAAATTCACCGACAAAAAATTCATCGCCAAGCAAAATTCACTGCCAACAATTCACCAAGTTTTGAAATATATATAAAAAATATTGGTGAATTGCTGGCCGTGAATTTTACTTGGTGGTGAATTTTTTGTCAATGAATTTTCCATGGGGTGAATTGTTGGCGGTGAATTTTCCTTCAGTGAATTGTTGACTATGAATTTTCCTAGAGCCCTCTTAGTGGATATTTAAAAAATGACAACCTGTGAAAATTAGTAGATCAAATGTTTACACCATCTTTGCACATGAATAAAAACATAAAATATTAATTGATTAAATTATTTGAGATAATTGTTAATACAATGTATCATAGCTTTATAAAGCCTTTTATTTCCCTTACTAACTATCCAAATTACTAATGAGAAAGTAACTCCCAAAAACTAATAGCTAATATTTATTTATTACTCTAACTAAAAATTAACCTACATAAAATAACATTTACATGTTAATTTATTTCATATTATTTAGTTAATTTAAACTAAACTAACATTATAAAGATGTCATATTCCAACATTCCCCCCTTATTACATCAATTCAAGCAAAGGATACAAACATTGTAAGAGTTGAACATATCAACCCTTCTAGAAAATTTGATGGAGCACCTTCACCAATTCTCCTCACTCACCCAAAAAATAAAAAAACTAACTCCATCAATAGATCTCCTAACTATAGAACCTGCAAAACCTTTGTACACCATGAGAGAACATAAAGTGTCCTCATCCTCCTTGCACAATGAGAGAACAACTTTCCTCTAAAATCCCACATCTCCTTCGAGTGTGTCAAAATCCCTCCTCTATAGTTGTACATGAGAGAAAAATTCTCCTCTAAGAGTCCACATCTCCTTCGAGTGTGTCAATATACCTCCTCCAGTGTTGTGACAACCAATCCCTACTCTATTGTACGAAATAGCCTCAACCAATGTAGATACATTAAATGTACCCATATGATTTATGAAGATGCCATGCACCCCCTTGTTCCATGAAGGAACATAGATAAAAATGATGCTTCTCATGCACAATGTATGATCTCTGAGCAAGAATCTAGCTTGAGATCATAAAATACCTCTTGCCTCCATTGCCTCCAACCTCCAATAGTATTTTGTTATACTCTATCTAGTTGATTTCATATGTGAGCTTTGAGAACCTTCAAACTCATGTCAAGTGTAGCACACAGTGAAGTTTGAGATGATAAAATACCTCTTTCCTCCATTGCCTCCAACCTCCAATAGTATTTTGTTATGCTCTATCTAGTCAATTTCATATGTGTGCCTATGAGAACCTTCAAACTCATGTCAAGTGTAGCACAAATGGTCTCAAAGATACAAGAAAAATTTATAGCCATGATATGTATGAAATGTTTTATTATGAATCTAATTAGAAAGTTTCAAGAATAAATCATCCCTTCGATGCACACTCTTCACATGAAAAATCCCTTATTTCTCTATTTATAAACTATTACAAAAAATATAAAAATACCTTCATCAACCAAAATGAGCTATTCAACTTAGAAGCATGAATCTTCAACTTGCATTTGAGAGCATACTTGAATGGCTTGACAAAATATTTTCAACCAACTTACTCAAAACTCTCAAGCTAGAAAAGACTTCTCTATGTGATTTGACTGTTTACCCAATCACTTAGAAAATGAAAGACTTTTACTTTGAGCCCCAATCAATTGCACTACATTACCATGCTTAGTTTTCAACTCACCTTTGCAATAATCTCTTCAAATACATTTAGCACTCCTAACTTACAATTGGTTTTATTAAGTAATGGAAAGACTAAAAATTGTACCATTTAATTTTAAAACAATTCACAAATAGTATTAACAACAAATTTTTTGTTTTCCCTTTAATGACATCGTTCACCATTCTCACTCATATGGTAGGCTTCTTTAAAATTCTTATGAAATATTGATAATTTATTTAAACCATTTCAAATTTTTATTCTTCTCTTCCTCTTCTTTTTGAAACATTTTTTATTTTTAAATTTCATTGAGAAATAAAACATATATTGCAATTTTATTGCAACTATGATAAATTGATGCAAAAAAATATCATTTAAAAAAATAAAACAATATACTAGCATACCATATTTCTTTATTGGTAGCTTCTTCATTGATTCTTCACAAACGTAACATCATGAACATTCTGATGCCATGTGACAATTAGTAAATCAAATAATCAAATAATTATTACACATGAATACAAACATAAAATATTAATTTATTGAATTCTTTGAGATAATTTTCAATACAATGCGTCATGGCTTTATAAATCCCTTTATTTCCCTTAATAACTACCAAAACTATTTATGAGAAAGTAACTCCCAAAAACTAATAACTAACATTTATTTATTATTCTAACATGCTAATTTATTTCTTATTATTTAATATACACCAAACTAGCATTCTAAAGATGTAATATTCCAATACAACTATCAAATGATGAATTGTCTAAATTTGTAGATACTAAAAAAACTACTTCAAAGAAGCTATAATTTTAGTCTCACACAAATTTTATCCTATGAGATTTATAAGAAGTTATAAAATTCCTCTAATCCTTAAGAAAAATTTCCACCTCACACATTCAAGAAAATATCTTCACCTAGGAGGATTCCAACACATGTCAATTGCTACATTTGCAAAGGTCCATATTGTGCTATAAATCATCCTCATAAGAATAAGAATTTTCTAAAATATGATTTCTTTGAAAATCAAAAAGTTTTTGAAAATTATGATGCCTATTGATGCCAAATTTTGACAAGGTAACAACCTTATGGGAAACTCAGTTAATGGGGCGACCAATTGTGCTAAACTGAGTGACCTCTAGGTTTTAAAGAAGTTAACTTCTTTTATAATTGAGGTTTTGGAATGAGAAAAGGAAGCAAATACAAAACATAAAGATCTAACTAAAGCAATGTGCCAAGATGTAGATTTAGGCATGATAAATCGATCTTTGGGATGCGATTTAAGGGCCCATTCAACAATCTGGTAAGTCCTAGAATAATATAAATCAAAGATGAAAACCTGAATAATTTATTCAATAACATAATTTAATAATTCCCATACACATCTATTGAAAAAGAAGAGTTAAAGACATGGTCTAAATCAACAACTTATATTGAAATCATAGAAGTTCTGCAAATAAATAACTTAGTACAATAATGTCACAGTATAATGTTTTGTCAAATAGCTTAAGAAAACAAAAAGATCAAACAATGACAGTCTATAAGTCTCATACAATAATCTAAAAGTAGTACAAAAGGCCTGGTGTCTTTCATAATTTTTTTTGTATCTTCTGAACTCATTTTTGAAAGGAAGAAGTAGTATATATAGATAAAAATTCTACTACCTGGTGGGCCAATAATAGAAAAGATTCTTCATCATGAGTGATGATGCCCAAAGAAATGATTTCCCTTGGCCATTGCAATAAAAAAAGATTTGAGCCATGAATGTGGTCTCCCTCAAGCTAGATGCATTCCCTACGAATGATGGTAGTGGTCCCAGTGTAAAAGAAGTGGAATCTCATGTAGACATGTGTCACTCAATGATGAAGTCAGTTACCTAACATGTGGCGACAAGTCGGGGCTTGTTGATCAACCTTCCCTCTTGCGATGAAAATCCCCTGTAGTGAAGACACATGGAGGTTGTCTCCACTACCGGCGTTGACTATGGCATCCACCAAAAAGTGTACACTAATTGATGCTACGTGGCATGTAGATGGGGCCCGATAGGGAAGTGATGAGAAGTGACTCTCAAATGCTCGTGTTGCTGACATGTGGAAGCATGGTGGGGGCCAGTAGAAGATTGAAGAAAGAAATCCCTATGGAGAGCACCTGGCAGACACATGGTGGCAGCGGATGAAGTTCTTCAAAAATGGGCTCGATGATGTTCAAGTAGATAGGGCGTAGGTCGGTACTTAGCAAAAATAAAAAATAACCCAAAGGGAGCTCAAGGAAATTTATATCCATAGCTTTTGGTGACTACTAGGGGCGTTTCGCCTACGAAATGAGGAACCCAAAAATTTCTGGTTTGCAGACCAGAGTTCTATCCAAGGGGAAACACAATCAAAGCTTGGAGAGAGCAGTTTGTTGACGCAACTAGTCGGCCTCAAATGGCATCGATATGTCATGCAGATTCTCTTATGCTTCGTGCAGATTGATCATCTCTTTGTATGGAAATGACGTGGATCACTAGTACAAAAACAACAACATATGACTAAATAAACTACTAAAAATTGCATATAAATGACTAATTTTGGTCACGTGACCATTAGTAGTTTATTGCTGGTCATTTATAACGTGACTAAATTTATGACTAAACTATTTTAATCATTTATTTAGTCATTGATTTAGTCATTTATTTAGTCATATATTTAGTCATTAATTTTAGTCACGTGACTATTTTAGTGGTTTATTTGTAGTCATTTATAACACCACCAAATTTATGACTAAACTATTTTAGTCATTTATTTAGTCATTGATTTGGTCATTGATTTAATCATTAATTTAGTCATGGTAGTGATTTGTTTAGTCATATATTTAGTCATTAATTTAGTCATATATTTAGTCATTGATTTAGTGATTGATTGTTGTTAACTGGTCATTTATTTAGTCATGGTAGTCATTTATTTAGTCATATATTTAGTCATATATTTAATCATTAATTTAATCATGTATTTAGTCATTAATTTAGTGATTACTTTAGTCATATATTTAGTCATTACAAATCAAATCTAACTTAATTAATCTTCACAAATTAATGCATGTAAACTTCAAGTATCATAGATATTCAAATGTTGAAGAAGCACCATGAAATGAAGACTAAAATGTTTGAACAAATATGATTGATCAGACACAAACACAAATAGATTACAAATCAAGAGGAGCCACAACATAGTATTTAGGAGTGGAAAAAAAACCTCTAAAAATTTACTTTATTAAAACCTCATTGGAAAATCAAAATCTCATTGGTTACATTCAATATCTCAATGACACTATACAACTTACAGACATTATATAAACATAATACTCCTCTTTTCATATACTTGTACTATTTTCCCCTTCCTTAATTGCAATCCTTTTGGAAGGGCAATGACCTCCTATAGGGGCTTGATCCATTTAATCCCCTTGCGAATCCATATTTTTCCTGCTGCTATTGGTTTCGGCTCCGCCAAACTCTTCCTCACTGGTATTCACCTTTCACTTCTCCAATTTGGAGCTATAGCCTGAAAATAAGGTTTCAAAATTTGCACATCAAAAACTCAGAAAAGTCAAATAATGCAGAAGATAAATTTCAAACATTTTCTTTTCCTTTTCCAACTATGGCACCCTAAACTTAGGCACTAGATTTAATGTTTCCTAGTTATCTCTTACAATTTTTAAATAGATGAATTCATGCAAGACAACAAACAAATAGAAAATATTCAATTAGTGATATACAACTGCCTTATTCCTGAACAATTGATCAATAGTTTGATTATTGATTGTAAATTTGTAATTGATATGCTTGAAAATTTCCTTTCCTATGTGTGAATTGGAGCTTTGGATGAGGTTATGAACATCCATCAAAAACATATTTGGAATTAGCTTTTTATCAGATAACACAATTCTCACATGAACTATAAAAATGCATCATTATATTCTCAGATCATTTGAGTTTGGTCCATTGATAAAAATGAAAGCCTCAAATAGAGTACTCCAATCCTAGAACATACTACATTATGATACAAATTAAATACCTGGCTGATTTGGATCAACATAAGGGAGTGAATGAACTCGCTTTCCACCTGTACTACCATTTGGAGCCACACGCTCAGAAGACACGTCTATAAATTTTCCAGAGACCTACGTGAAGTAATTGTCACTCCTATCTCCTATGTACAAAATACTAATGGATAGAAGTTAAAACTATGCTAGACCTATTACAACTTTATCCCATAGTTGTCAAATGCATTCCCCAACTCTAGGAAAACACCATACAAGAAACTAAAAATTAACACATGTTAACATAATAAACATGAAATTTGCAGAGTCTGTGATATACTAAACAAGCTTCTGGTAAAAAATAACATTTAATGTCATTGACAATCCAAATCACAGACAGTGATCCATCATCAAGATTAAAAAAAATTATCCTAATGATGGATCACAAAGTGTGATCTAGAACGTTGATGAAATTAAATGTATAATTTTTTTTACCAGAACCTTGTTACAAATGCAAACAACACATATTCAACCCATCTGGTCATATCTAGCAAGGGCATACATTACAAAATAACCTATATATACTATATAGATGCATTTATTAATTTTACTATTATGAAATAAATCTGCACTAATGGTAAGCTCCAATGACAATTTCAAAAAATATGGATGACAACAAAGTTACATACCAGTGTTGTAGCTTGTAGTGGTTTAGAAAGATTATGGTTAATGTTTTCCTTTGAATTCTCAATGCCTATAATAAAACTCCTTAGCCAAGATCCAATTAGGTCTGCCAACCATAAACATGCAATAACCCATCATGTACTTAGGAATGAAGTTATATTTCAATTTGAGCATTGCAAAACATGAAATAACAATGAAAAACATGAGATAATTGATTTTAGTCCCTTCATTACAAATAGGTCATGAATATAACATCTACAGTGTGAGATTTCAGTGAGTCTATGTTCAACATCATCTTGTTGAATCTACCCTATCTTAGGAACACTTTCTTTAACCTTCTCTACATCTGTAAATTTAGGCTTTTCACATCCTGAAAGATCCAACTGCCTGCAATTCTTTTGCATGCTACCATCTATTGGATTTGGCAGGTTTTCAAAGGCTTTTGCAACCATACAAGAAGAGGTACATTGAAGTGTCAATTTACCTGGGTTGATTTTTAGATTTACGATGATAAAAGGGTAGGGAATGCTACAGGTTTGTTATGAAGGCATATATCATAATAGTGAAGTGATAGTGAGAGGATCAAGGATAACAAAGAAAAGTGTTAAGGATACAAATCCTCATGATCTGTATAACAAGTGATTTGTGGACAATGCCTTGTATGCATGATGCATTTTCTAAATTTATCACAATTATGTCTTTTATAATTATGACAAGCTCACAAATTCTGTTAATGAAAAAAATAGTTGTTTGTTTAAGGGTAAAAAATCATATAACTCTTGTCAAATTTTAAAATGTTAGTGCTAAAAGCATTATGTAAAAATTGTTTACCTGGTTGTTATTGCTAGAAATATTATAAAAATAAATTTTCCCACCTGGTTTGTTATTCAAAATATAGACCATGCTCCTCTATGCTAGTTTATGTTCATGATAAAAATGTCTTCATGCAAGACTGTATTGTTTGTCCTTGCATAGTTAAGCTTGGTTGTTGTTGATGTTCATGAGAGAAATGCATCAAGGTGAAACTGCATTGCTTGTCCATAATCAATAGTTCATCCAACACCTACCTTGCTTTGTCTAAAACTAGTTGTTGTCAATGATATGTGAAGATCAGATGAAAGAGGAAAGGAGTCAAGAATCACAATAGGACTAAGAAATACCACAATATGAAAATTGTTACATTTTCTATTATTTAAGGGTCATACATAAACCATATGTTTGGTATGAATAAAGCATCACTAAAAGCTTGGTTCATTTTTTATTTGGTTTGATATGTTGGTTACACCCAATGCCTTTATTTAACACAAAAGGTGATGAGTGCTCACATGAAGATCATGAGGAGGAGGAAGAGGAAGAGGATGAAGAACGTGAAGAAAATGATTGCAAGGCTGAAAGTGAAGGGGAGGCCGAGGTAACTGTTGATTCCCATGATGTTGAAGGTGAAGGAACATCTATGACAATTTCAAACCGTTCTTTGCTAATGGCCAAACCTCTTGCAAAACATGTACCATCTAGTTTAAACAACATAGCACATAAAGATTCTAAGATTTTCTATGGAAATGATTCATATTATGTGCTTTTAGGTTACCTCAGGTACAACATAGAATAGTTCCCTATTGGATCTCGTGGATGCACCTTTCAGCAATTTAATGATTTTCAATCTCTTCACATTCCTAATGCGCCACAAAGCTGAATAATAAATATACCAGTAATGCTATTTTCAGATGTACTTGGAATATTATTCTGACTTTATGTTGGTTGCATCTAGCCATTGGTAGTGCACATCAAGAGAAATGTCATTGCCTTTGATTTCAAATATAGGATAGATACTCCAAATTATTTTTCCTTTTAGCAAAGAAGCTATTAGCTACAACATACATGCCAAAAAAAGAAATAACATCCTTTAGCTAAAATTTCCAAAGAAAGAATGTGCACCTTTGCCAATGACAACCAGATTAAGTGCTCTCAACCCATCTATGAAAATGATCAGCCCTCTTTTCACAATAATTATGAGAAGGCACCTCATCATAACTATGGTTGATCTCTACAGAAATTTTCTGCTTCCTTTGATTCCTTCGAAATAAAAAATATTCTATGTCTAGAACATAAGAAACCTGACACACACACACAAATCACAAGGGAAAAATATTGGAATGAGTGCCTATATATTTTGTTCATGCCACCCAAATTAAGTAACTGATTTTCTCCCCTCCCAAGCATGCTATCCTGTTTAATTAAACTATGCAAGCAACATTCATCATTAAGAATCAAGACCTTCGATGTGTTGCATGTTATCTTGTACTCCAAACCATTCACCACCCGAACACCTTTCATAGCCTTGTAGGTTGAAGCATACTCATCATCACATGCATATTTACGTTTGTTTCTGAGCCAACCACATACTAGAGTTAGATTATAGTATCATACCAAATTAGTGTTGGACTATACCCAAAGATGAATTTTAAGTCCAAAAGGAAATACATTAAGTTTGAATTTTTTTCATAGCTACAATACCTTGCAAGGAAGATATGGTGTGTTTCCTTGGTATCAAAAGCCGCTGAAAGAAATTTTTTATTCAAATAATTGGCAAAGGCAAGATCCACTGCAACAGCTCCAACTTCAAGTTTTTTAGGCCCACGTTCCATAAGTTGAATGGATAAGCTATTAGGATTTGATGTTTGCAACTACATAAGCATTAGTAATAAGAGAATTTAACAGACATTTCCCATGTTTCTATCTAAAACTTACTAGATAAGCTCAAGTACTTTACGGAAGAACAAAACAAAATGTAGAAACTTACACATTCAAAACAATAAATATTTTCATCATGCAAATAAATACGGGCGTTGCATGATTCACAAGATCTATGAATCTCTCAGGTGCCCTTGACCCTTCATACATATACAGCTGAAGCAATTTATTGTCCATCTCATCTGACGCAATGGCTTGAAGTTGCATAAGAGTCACATGATTAAGGAGAATGGATTGATTTTTAATGCTAGGGAAGGAGAAGGTAAACATGAATGATACATTAACTAGACCTATTTCACAAGTTTGAATATCAATTTTTCCAATGTGAACAACACATATGACTGAGTACCAACTAGCAATGGCACCTTGGTGTGCAATGGGTACGCCGAAGAGTTGTGAAGGTCAATTAGTGATAGGTTCTGGTTTATAACTAATGAAAAGCCAATACTTAGACATTAAGTAGCAATTGAAATAGCAACCAAAGTTTTTATTTATGATCATCGTGGTTTAAAATGTGAAAGCCCAATTGTGGTGATAATGTAGTACTATTTGCAACATGCTCTTAATTTCATATTTCTTATGCTTGATTTTGTCTTCCAATCTGGAGATTATAGGCAGAAATTACCTGAAAAATATTTCGAGGATCCTACCCTTGTTTAAGAGTTTCCAACACCATTGCAAGAAGTGTGTAGCAGATTAAAAAGTGTCATGAATGCATAGCACATTTATTAAGAAACAAAAAATGGGTAGATGGAAATGGAACCTACAATTTTTCTGACTAGAAGAAGAAAAAGCACGGTGCAGATAGGGAATTTAAGCAACTTTTGCAAATTTGATACCAAATTAGCCTCCATAATTGGAAATATGTGAATTGCATAATTTTTCCTTTTAGATTAATCCCCACATCTATTACTTTTTAGAAATCTGAGAGCATTGCTTTCCCCACAAAACCATTGATAGTACCAAACAAAAGTCAGATTAAAGACATGAAAATCATAATTCTTCATTTGAAAATCCCAAGTAGTAAATTGACATATCAAAAACCCCAACAATGTCATTCATTATTATGCAACATTCACCAGCATCACAAATGCTATTCCAACTTTTGAATTGGTAAAACAGGATGTGAGTTATTTTACTCAAATTTACTAAATTTAATTTCTTACTCAAGAAGAGCCAAAGCATTTTTTAGTTTAATTTTTATCATATTAGAGCCAAGATTTTTTTCCCCTATTTTTATTGTGTATAAGTTTTTTCTTCAGTTACTATTCAACCCTAAACACTAAACCCTAAACCAGACATTGACTGTTTCTGGTATGTGGGATGGATCTGTCATTTGGGAAAATTTTGGCAACCTAAATTTAATCTTTCTTGTTCAGTTTTGTATTTTTTCCAATTTCATCATTTAATCATATGTCAACGTGCTTCTCTAATTTTGGAACTCCAGGTTTTTATCTACATGTTCATACTATTCCACAACTATTGCCGACCCTTTTTAGCTTATAGCGTTGATCAATTGTCTTTCTTCCAATTTTTATTGGACATATTTTTGAACTGTTACAACACGTAAATGACATTTGTTTCTTATATTTTTAATGCTGATTATTTAGTTCAATTGTAAATTCGAAATCATTAGGGGCCTTCTTGCTTGTTGTTGTATATATTCAACAGAATGGTGGCACTGGTGGTGGGTTGGTGGTGCTGGTGCAGTGAAAGTAGGGCAGAGATAGTGATTACAATCTCATATCCATCCTTATTTTGATCATGAGAAATGTTGAAGTTCAGGTCCCATGGTATACTTGGGGATGGACAACTACCTTACAACTAAACCCATGATACTCCTAATTTTCTACAGAGAAATGCGTACAAAATTTCTAGCAGATGCAAATATACTTCCATAACAAAGTGTGTCGACCTATCAATGATGCCAATGACTGAAAATGGGTAGAGGTCGCATGAATTTTTCAAAAACCCCAAGTTGTGTACTCTTGCTGCTTCATTGTTGCTACTTCAATCTATTCACAATCAAGAGGCGGAAAGCATTAGCTGTGGTGGAAGCAATAAACTATAACTAATGAAAAGCCAATACTTAGACATTAAGTAGCAATTGAAATAGCAACAAAGTTTTTATTTATGATCATCATGGTTTAAAATGTGAAAGCCCAATTGTGGTGATAATGTAGTACTATTTGCAACATGCTCTTAATTTCATATTTCTTATGCTCGATTTTGTCTTCCAATATGGAGATTATAGGCAGAAATTACCTGAAACATATTTTGAGGATCCTACCCTTGTTTAAGAGTTTCCAACACCATTGCAAGGAGTGTGTAGCAGATTAAAAAGTGTCATGAATGCATAACACATTTATTAAGAAACAAAAAATGGGTAGATGGAAATGGAACCTATAATTTTTCTAACTAGAAGAAGAAAAAGCACGGTGCAGGCAGGGAATTTAAGCAGCTTTTGTAAATTTGATACCAAATTAGCCTCCATAATTGGAAATATGTGAAATGCATAATTTTCCCTTTTAGATTAATCCCCACATCTGTTGATTTTCAAAAATCTGAGAGCATTGCTTTCCCCACAAAACCAGTGATAGTACCAAACAAAAGTCAGATCAAAGACATGAAAATCATAATTCTTCATTTGAAAATTCCAAGCAGTAAATTGACATATCAAAAACCCCAACAATGTCATTCATTATTATGCAACATTCACCAACAAGATTTATGATTGGCAGGAGGTCCAAACACGCCAAGCCTGTGAGGAAGGTTGTACTAGAAAAAATAATTCATTAAGGAAACCTGTCAAGAGAAATATTTTGATGAGACAAGGGGGGTGTGATAGCCTATTGAGTGTAGGCTCCTCTTTTATTTTCATTGATTAAAATGCCTGGACAACCTATATTTATGATTGCCTTCTATTTTTGCTTCCGATGAAATTTTTATTCAAATGGCCAAAACTATGTTACAGAAGAGCATGCTTGTTGTTTGTTTCACTGGATTCAAATAATTAGATTGATATTATGAAGCTATGAATTTTGTATTTATTTAAGGTATAAAATTTGAAACATGCCCCAAGTTCCAATCATGTCATATGATTTTTTGAAGCCTAAGAATTGGTCAGTGTAAAGCCACAACTATCATAGGTCACAGTGTCATGGTAAAAATTAGATTTACAATAGCAAACCAGTATATGAAGTGTGGGAATTGTGAGAGACTTTGTTATATAGCTGATAATTGAAGTTGGGTTAAAAATTGATATTCAATATTGAACTGAAGTATCACATTTAGCTAAGAAATCATGACTGCAATGAGAGCTTATTTTTGTTGGATTTATTCATGCAATCTAAGTACAAGTTTGCTTGAATAAGAGGAAATTTCACATAAATCGATAATTATTCAGAGAAAAATGTTGGGATAGGAAACTAGATAGTTCTCTTCTAATTACTACCAATATACTTAATATTGAAATGAGTTTTACAGCTGTCGAATATTTCCTACTTCTCCCAGTTGGCAGCCTGTGGCCCATTTTGTAATAAGCTTTTCTGTAAAATTTTAAATTTCATCCAGTCTAACCCAAAGAGGAGAGAAGCATATTTCTATGCTTGTTTAACTCCTCTGCTTTCACCTTTGTTGGAATTTAGATGAGTTGATACAGAATGCAAAGATAAAATGCAAAGAAAAGGGACAATATGGCATGCACTATAGCGACTCTACCTAAGAAATCATGCTTGTATCCAAAATAATCCTCCACAAACTGATTTAGTGTTTTGGAAGTTTCACCAGTCACTTGTAATTGGTTTGTGACATCTACATACTGTGAGGCAATTATACCATACACAATCCATGAAACATGGCATATTCAGTAGTACTAGAACCACCAGTTTGGAATTTTTTGCATCAAATATAAAAATGAAGAAACATGAGAATTGGAAGAAAATTGTACAGTTGAACAACTATTGACTTCTAAGAAGATTACAAATCCATATTAGGCACCCGCAACAATAAAAAGATTGGTCTTGTTGCTCTTGTTGTTCAAAAGATGTCTAGTTAGCTAATAAGGTAATCAGAAGCTAGGTATTCACTAGGGCTAGAAATAGGTCATTTGATATTTTGGTAGTCTATGTAGCTATTTTTTTTGGAAAGTAGGATGTATTGAATGAAACTACATAGTATTTTATGGCAACCTTCCAAAATATTAAGTGTGAATAAGTATCTAACACTATTATAGTCAGGGCTCCGCTAGTAAGTCAGCCATTGCTTCCAGAAACAAGACTTGAATTGTCCAAAGAATGACTGAGAATACTAGGTTGGAAAGTGAAGTTATTCTGCTTGTGGGGGTGGAGTACTAAGCTCTTTCACCAATGCTTTGTTTACATTGGTTAATACATTGTTCCAATGGCTTTCTTTTTTTGGAAACAAGTGGTTCAAAATATCCATTCAAACGGTTTTCATCATGGAACAAAATAGAATATGTAGTACTTCCTAAATCTTCATTGAAATTCAAGTACTTTACTTTTGTTGTTAACAACCAAATACATATTTGGATACCTAACCACTTTGCTAGCCATTTAATACAAAATTGGTCACCCCAAAGGCCATATTCTTTACAATTTGGTTTCTTAATCATAGATAGGCGCATGCGTTGTAAGTATGTATTAGCATCAACAATTTGATACAATTCATTCAATGTTTCAGGATTTAGCTCATTTGTATATGAAAACAAAGCATCGTCATCCTTTTTTATTAGGCAATCAAGAAAGTAATCAACCATACCATTTTGCAATTCTATGGAAGTGAAGTTCATATGTAACAAATATTGCAAAGAGTCAAAAAGACAATCCCCTATGTTGTATACAAATGGAATTATTCTAAAAAGATTATTGTCTTTTAATACTTCATCTATTGTTTGTTCTTCTTTCATATTCATTGGTTCATAACTTTCTACATCTATGATAGTATACAATGATTTTTTTGATTCACAGTTTTTTGACATTTTATGCACCAAAAAAAAAAAACACACTAGAATTAATAAAAACAAAATAGGTGTAATATGTTACTTGTCAAATTCTGTATACTGTTGAACTATATTTGTAGATACTATTGTTTCTTTGCTTTTCAATGCTTAGGTTGTGCAAAATAGGAAAATTAAACACATTATCAATGATTAAATAAAGAAATCACAAATTTTTAATAACTTTAAATCAATAAATAAATAGTTTGTCACTTCTTAATAAACAGTTAACCTTTTCTCATTGTTGTTGTTGAATTGTTCGATCCTTTGTCTCTAAATACTCTTCGTACATTGTTATAAGTTTTGATTATGGCAGCCTTCTTTTTGCTACACTATGTCAGTCCTACTATTTGAAATTTTGTTGATTATGATATTCGAATTAGTTTGTATCTAGGATGTAAAAGCTTTATTCAATACAGATATCTGCACCTTTTCTTCTTCTCCTTGCCTTTGTGATTGTCTATTTACAGTACTACTATCGTTATTATGCTAAAATTTATGCTCAGTGATTGTTTCCTTCTTTGTCTTTTGGACAAGTTGTAATGAACAACAGTCTAATTAATTATACAAATATATGTTCAAAGATAATAATACTAGATTACATTTCAAATATGTCAATTGAAGCACAAATTCTAATTGACAAAGGTTGGTCCACTTTGAGATGGAATATCTCATGCATATAATTGTAAAGGAAAATAAACTTTTCCTAAATTTGTTCCACTATAATGCAATGAAATGATTACAACTTAGCACAAGTTAACCTAAATTATTCAATGATGACCTGTAGGCTAATGTAATTTTGAATTAAATGCTATTTAGAAAAGTAATTATAAATGATAGGAGTACGTAGCTCTATGACTAAAGAATGAATGATTCCAATGTGGTGCCGAATTGTGAACTATTTTTGATATTGTAAAATATGCCTCTTTGTCTATATGTTGCCTTAGTTCTATACAACACACCTATTGATTTCAGGTTAAAATCATCAATGATCGTCGGCCTATTACTAACAAGACTTTGTTGAGGAAAATAATGGATATTAGGTTGTATGCATTTTGTAAATCATGCATGTTTTCTTCCCTTTAATCTGGGAGTGTTATCTATTTTCTATCAACTGTTCTGGGGCTGGTGACAATGTAAGAAAGAAAATGAGAAGAGATAATAGAGAAGAGAAATTCAAGGTGGAGATCAATTTTCTTGCAAAGATCTGAAGGAAATCACTAAAAGTTTTTTTACAAGGGGACATGTTTGACAAATTCCATGATGCATTGAGGGTTTTGGATATAATTCTCAGGTAACGTGTTGCCAGAAAGTATGTAATTGTTTGGCAATAGGTTGAATGCTTGTTGGCATGCTTGACTTTTTTGGTGATGGTACAGTTTGAAATCAATTTGGGGTTTTATTTAGTTTTCCTTCTGATTGATTGTTTTCTATAGGAACTATCTATTAGTGAAATCCTTAGATTCTTAAAAGCATCTTTGTAAGCAAAAACAATACATTGTGTTGTTTCAAGATTTTCTTCTTATTTAATGACAATAACAAATTGCACTGATGGTGTTGGCTATTTTAACTTATGTGTTTCTTGAGGAAGTTTTTTGTCCTTATGCAGCTTGTGGTCAAAGTATACATGGTTGGTTAATCATAATAACAGGACACACAAAATAAAATTATATATAACGGATATTGTTGAAAATGTGATATTGTGTAGGTTGTCCTCTCAAACTCACTTAGCAACTTTGCAATTTCTTGGACTTGGTAAGCTTTTACAAAAGGTTTGTGAAAAATTTGTCTACAATTTCCCCCTTGTTGACATACCAAATTGAAAGGGATGCTTTCAATTGGTTTGTAGAGGTGCAAAATGATTTTGAGGAGCTCAAGATGATTTTTGTGATTAGTCGGCTACTAGCTATTACTAATGGATCAAAGTTGTTCATTATAAAATGTAATAAAAACTTGGTGCCTGAGTTTTTCTATTTGTTACTCCACTGCCTTTAAATGCTAGAATTTTAATGATAAAGAGGCACATTTTACCATATAGCTAGAAGATTTTAGCCACCCTATATGTGGTTGAAAAGTGGCTTCAAATTCTGTTGGGGAGCAAATACTTCATTGAGTTGACCATCTCAACCTCAAGTACTTGTTGATTTTGAGCACACTTATAAAGGAGCAACAAAAATGGATTGGTTTTTTTGCAGGCAGATGACTTTGAGATCATTGATAAGAAGGAGAAACAGAATGTGTTGGCATATGCACTATCATGCCAACACAAGTTACCTTTGTTTCATACCATTTCCATTAACTAACCTATCAGGCTACTGAATCTCCTTGAGAATTACATAAGTGACCCTATTATAGTAGATTTCAGAGGAAACTATGGAAAGAAAAGGATTTGTCAGTCTGCAGCATAATCATGTTTTTTGATACTGCATTTATCTCAAGAATGGATCCCCTTTGGTGCAAAAGGTAGTGGAGTATGGACATAGATCCCCACCAGCAGGTCACTTTTGTTATCAAGAATCCTTGAAAAAGATCATCTCCAATTTATGCTAGTAGAACATCAAGAAGGATATTTTGCAATTTGTTGTTAAATATATCATTTGTCAACAAATTTTGGAGTGTTCCACCCCTAAATCATCTCCAGATAAATGTGATTCCTATAATTAAAAATTTTTCTAGGTATAAATGTATTCAAACAATTTCCCAGATTTTGAATAAATTGATCAAGCTATTAAATAACATGAATAAAATGCATCAAAGAAAGATAAATTTAAAAGTTTCAAAGAAGCAATTGAAATCTTCAATAAATTTTTTACATTATTTCAAAAGTTGAATGCATATTTGTTAATTCTCTGGATTTTTGGCTCTTCTTTTTTCCTGGTGATCAAATGCAAATTCATTAGGCTAGGGCTGCATATCTAGAGGAAAAACAACAGCAGATAAATTCACAGCAGCCCTGGTCGGGACCATCCAAGCTATCTATTGTATCCTTGGTTGGACATGTTCCTCTTCTCCAATGCCCACTACCTAATTCTATAACAAAATGGTGTTGTATTTGGTAATAATAACATTCTAAGGTGTACCGGGGCTCAAGGTCAAACTTACTTTGTAGCTTACAGTAGAACAACAAACCAGACAACAATTTGAAACAATTACACAACATATAGACTCACAATGTTTGGATCGTCAGTGCCCAAGCATTAATAATAGGATTTCCATTGCATATGACATTATTTCCAATCCACCCTTAAGCTTAGGAACTCTACAATTGAAATCACACACCATTTACCACTTCTTAATTGAAAGTGAGAAAGAATACATTACCCTTAACAAGAAATAGCAAAACATGTAATCTATAATTTGTATCTCAAAGCATATTTCTTGACCTCTAAACATAAAGATGATATTGAAACTCATATTTAAGTAGGCTGAAAAGCATACCTAATTCTTGTTCTTACTCTATAGTCAACTGGTAATTTTATCAAAATTCTGTTGACAACAATTTTAATTATTAAGCACAAATTCATTGATTTGAAATATCAAAAAAAAGGAAAGCAACTATTGGGGACACTTGTAATTCCACAACATACTTTTCCAACTTGTCCTAATGCAAAATTATTTGCTACCAATCCAAAACACCAATTGAACATAAGCCCCTTTTATTCCCAAAATCTGGTACACAAAAAATAACCTCAAAACAAGCATACCCAAACAATGACTAATCTTACTCACTGGGTGGATAAAAACTGCAAGACTACACAAATCAATTTTTTCAGCCTCCTTGTGTGTAGTTTCGAATGCAAACTCTTCTTCCAAAGCCATATCTATCTCAATGCATCGAAGTTTTCAAGCCGAAAATCCTTCTAGAAGGTCATTAACATTCTCTATCTTATAGCAGCCATAAGCATACACACTCATAGCTTTCTCAAATCTCGATTCTTTGTTAATTCAAATTTGTCTTTGTATCCATAGTTCTCCTAATTCCCATGCCATAACCTAGCTGTAATTCTTTCTTGCTTGATAGATGCCTATATGACTAGAGCATTATTCTGTAACAGATCCATTGTTTGCACATACCACCATTTAGTAATCAATGTTCCAACATATATCTTCAAGTATAGGCCAAGATAGAACCAGCTAAGGAATTGGGTTTTAGTTTTGTGTTCCACGTCTTAGAGGAGATCCAAGGTTGAAATCTATCATGAAGGACAAGAAACAGGGAAAGATAAAAAAAATTCAGAGGTTCTGACATGGAAAACAATTAAGAGAAGTGCAAAGGAAATTGGAGCAGATTTTTCCTTTCCCAACCGCCAAAGAGTCTAAGTAAAAAAAGCTCTAAATGATTAACTACAGTTTCCAATGCCCTCGGTGGAATTTTTGATCGATTTGATTGGATGAGCATTCAAATTTCAGTTGCTCTACTTTTACGTCGAGTGGTTGTCCCATATTGTTTGACAACCTCCTTTGAGCAACGCTCAATATAATAGGTCACAGGATATAGTGTGTGTATTCATGGATTATATTATATTGAGTGTTACACAAAGGACGTTTGTCTCTTTTAGGAATCCAATGATATTCTATTATGAAGTTATGTCGAATTCAATATAAAATATATTTTGTCTTTCAATTTGAAATTATGATAAATAGTTAGCCTTGAGAAATTACTTGCAATATACAAGATCCACTAAGATCAAGCCATCAATTCAGGTAAAACAACTGCTGTTTCAAACAAGATTCAAATATTTGTAGAAAAGTTTCACAAGTCCTTCAGAAGAGGATTTGCACAATCATTTTGAACTAAATTTGAGAGGAATGCATAAGAAGGAAGAACAACAAAGCCCTTCAGAGATAAAGGCTGAAGTTGTTTTGAGAGAAAAGCACAATGAAGTAGAACAACAAAATAAATGATGAAAATAATATTTCAGGTCCTCCAAAGATGAAGGATTTGATTAGTCCTCTGATTTCTATTGCTTTGGATAATAAAGGGAATTTTCAATCCACACCTTGTCCCTCAATTTAAGGTTTGGATGACTTTTATTAAATATGTAGACTAAGGATGTAGATAGGTGCCCTTTAGAGCCTTATATTGTAAGCTTCGATCATAGTTTTAAGTTTTGTAATATTGCTTAGGCTGTAATGTACGTCATAATTTTGATAACTGAACCTGGCCATAGTTCGACATGTGAAACACTCCTAAAACTGATACTAAATATCCAAAGGTCATGTGCTTGGAAATGAATAAGAGTGTTAGAGGTTTCCCCTATGGAAACAAGCCTCATTTGGTTGACCAATTGAGCTTGCATATATAGATCAACACGGACAACAATAAGTTGGTAGGAATAAAATAGCATTCAAGCTCCTCTCTCCAACACCAAAACAACCTCCTAAGTTCCAAGTCAGCGCCTGCAACTTGAGTTGCTAAATATGTGAGAAGGTAGCATGCATCCACATGATACACTCACCCATTGAGTGAAATGTGTGAAATTTTGCAAGTTTGATGAAGAGGGCACATAAAAAATTTCTATCTCAGAAAGACAATGATGAGATTGGATTTTTTTGTAATGCAGTTATATGACCACCATGGAACCATCCTCATTTTCATGCAAATGTGCCTTGTCACTCTACTTTGTAACTTTTTCTTTTTTGTGAATTTGCTACGTTGCCCATGATCCAACTAACAACCTCACTGCTCATATTAGCATCTGCAAACCAAACAATAGTCTAGAGCATGTCGTTCAATATTGTGCATAAGAACCATTCAATTTTATTCAATCATATATCATAAATTTCCACAAAAAAGGTTTATTCTATCCTCAATTGAGGCACTAATATTCTATCATTGAATTTGGAATCATCACAAATTTGAGGCTTACACTGAACTAAGCACCACAGTAATCAAGCAGTATCCTACCATGACTTATCCATCAAAAAAGTTATATTGGAACATCCTTTGCTTCAAAGGACTATTCTCTCTGGTAACACAATTTTTTCCTCTTATTCTCTATCATTTGCTATTTAGTATCTACCAAAGCTAATTGCAAAGCATCTCTAAGTGACCTCAATCAATCCACTTGATGGGAATATGTGACTGGATGAATCAATCTTGGTTTTTAACAAATCTTTATCATTTTTGCACTATCTACATCCATTTCTATTACAGGGCTTTGAATAAATTGTCTAAACTTAAAAATAACCATTATCAGTGTTTATAGATATTATTCTACATCAAAATAGCAAATTAAAAGGTGATTCAACTATTTTTGAATTGCTATTGATCTGCTCTTAATTTAGTGTTGATCTACTATGGATCTGCTTAGTAGTCTTTGTAGGAGGTAATTTAGGAATTGATGTGTTAGTTCTTAGTAGTCTTCTTAGGAGTTAGATTACTCTATTTTGAGCTTTTGTTACATTGTAGTCTCCGTGGGAGTTAAATTAGGGGCTTTTTTTTGGATTTAGGGGATAGTTGGTAAGAGAGGAATTAGTTTTTGAAGAATGTAATGATCAGATTCTGAATAATGAAAATAGAGTATAGTATGGAGTAAGAATCTCAATATTTTCTTTTTATCTCTATTTTATTGTGCTTATTTCCTTTGTATTACAAAAGGAAAGTTTGTTAATTTGTAAGATCTGAGAAATCATCTGCAAGATGAAGATACACAGTCAGGAATATGCAAGGTGAAGATACTCATTCCAATGCTGATAAACATTTTAACTGGTGAAGTAAAATGAACCATATGGAAACTAACTATTGCTCGAAGTTGAAACAAAAATATTAATCAGAAGGTGGAGTCATTCAAAACCATTCAACTTGACCAACACATCAAGGACCCATTGACCGCAAACGTATTTTTCAATTCTATCCCAAAGAGATTTTGGGAATTTGCATTGCTTCTGGTTCACCATTTGGAAAATTTGCTTGAATGGCCTTGGTTTCCATTCCCTTACAAATTCTTTTGTTCATGTCAAAATCAATGGCATCAATGGCATCTTTGTGGCAAAAAATATTTTGAAAAGCATGGGAAACCATTAAACATTGATTGTTATGGTTTGGAGATAGACTTCCCTATGGATTATCCATCAACGAACAACTACATGGTGGTCCTTCCTATTGGTGAAGCCCTCCAATGAAAAATAGAAAGAATCTACAAGCATCTAGAGGCAGAACCAACAAATAACGTGTGGGGTGTATTGGTCATGAAAGGAATGCTCACAACTGATAGTCAATGTGTTAACAATGGATAGCAATAAAACTTATTAAGACTAATTGTTGACATGTCATCTAGAAGTTCTCTGTAAGGGATTTATCGGCCTCATGAATTCTTCCAAAAGCATGCTTAAAATAGAGGATAGGATAAAAAAATATGGTTGAAGCCATTGTCAATGTTTATCAATCTTTTGATACATAGCACAAAGGTCCAACCAAAAAATTTTCTCTCCAAATAAGAGATTGTTTATTCTCAAACCTTATTAATATATTATTTTAATGGCAAAGGTCTTCAGACCAACTAGGAATTCGAACAAACCCTATCAGAATAAGAAAGAATCCTATCAATATCAACATATTTTCCATCTAGTGAATACATGAGATGATGTCCATCTATAAACTTCAAGTGAACTGTTGGCTTGCACAAGACTCTGAACTTTAGCAAATGACCCGTCATGTCACTGTCACTTGCATTAGTGGCATTTATGCCTAAAAAGAGTTGAGCCTTATGAGATGGCCTACACACCAGAATGATTAGCATTCCCACTATTTTCAAATTTTTAATTTTCCAATTTCCATGTAATTATAATGTGACCAACAAAATGTGCAAAAGTTTCCAATTAAAATTATAGTCTACCAGTAACCAAACATCCTCTGCTAATGGAGCTCGAGGTTATTTCCCTGCTATGGCACAAGCTAAATAGACTTCTCCTTATAAAAATGAAAAACATGACATAACCTATATGTTGGAAATTCGTATGTGTTTCCAATCAGAGGACCAAGTTCAAGTTCAAGTGTGAATATGTAATACAAGAAAATAAAAATAAAATACATCGTTAATGTGGGGCCAACGTGAGCTCAAACGCTTAGGCTAAAATATAAAATTTCTTAAGTACGTTAATGGTATTATTCAATAATAAATAAAAAATGAAAGGCAAAAAAATCCTAGGGTCTAAGCCAAAGGGAGTACCGAATCCTGCAACAAACACTTATTGCCCAGGTAGTGGAATTTTACTTCAATTTTCCAATTACAGTCACAACAATTATTGATGAAGTCACAACATTCCTAACATAATTCTTATTTGATTATTATATATTTTTTATCAAATTTCCACAAGTAAAATACCAGAGTCCTCCCTACCTGTGCAAAAATGGGAGCTTTGGGACGGGCTATGAACTTGCACCAAAGCATAATGGTAGGGGAATTTTTTTTAGATGTTATAGTTGGATATGCTCTAGTAGACATATATGCAAGATGTGGAATCATAGAAAAAACACCTAAATTGTTTGACAGAATGCCTCAAAGAGATGTCATCTCATGGAATGCAATGATTGATTGCAGAATGTGCACAAAATGGATTTTGCAAGGAACCTCTCAAAATATTTGAATTAATGAAGCACTCTGGAACACATCCTAACATTCTATTTTCAATGGAATCAGGGTGGTTATTTAAACTTTTACACCCTTCTATGTTCAAGTGTTGTAGCTGTGACAGGTTGCCAATGAATTAGGGAGGCTATTTAAATCTATCCACCCTACCATGTTCAAGTGATGCAGCTGTGACAGGTTGCTAATGGAATCAAGGAGCTTATTTAAATGTCCACACCCTTCTATGTTCAAGTGTTGCAGCTGTGACAGGTTGCCAAATGAATCAAGGAGCTTATTTAAATGTCCACACCCTTCTATGTTCAAGTGTTGTGTTGCAGCTATGACAAGTTACTAATGAAATCGAGGAGGTTATTTAAACTGTGACAATATTTTATTTTTAAGTGTTACAGCTGTGATAGATTGTCAACAGAATCAAGGAGGTTATTTAAACCTTTAAAATTCCCTATTATATTCAAGTGTTGTAGCTGTGAGAGGTTGACAATGGAATTGGGGAGGTTATTTAAACCTCTGCAACTTTCTATTTTCAAGTGTTGTAGATGTGACAAGTTGCCAATGGAATCAGGAAGGTTATTTAAACCTCTATAGTCTTCTATGTTCAAGTGCCACAACTGTGACAGATTGCCAATAGAACCAGGAAGGTTATTTAAACCTCTATAGTCTTCTATGTTCAAGTGCTGCAACTGTGACAGGTTTCCAATAGAATCAGGGATGTTATTTAAACTTTTACACATTTCTATGTTCAAGTGCCATAGCTATGACAGGTTGCCAATGGAATGAGGGAGGTTATTTAAATCTATATGTACCCTACCATGTTCAAGTGCTATAGTTGTGACAGGTTTCCAATGGAATCAAGAAGGTTATTTAAAGGTTCACACCCTTCTATGTTCAAGGTTGCAGTTGTGATAGGTTGCTAATGGAATCAAGGAGGTTATTTAAACCATGACAATATTTTAGTTTCGAATGCTACAGCTACAATAGATTGTCAATAGAATCAATGAGGTTATTTAAACCTTTGAAACTTCCTATAATGTTCACGTGTTACATTTGTGATAGGTTGAAAATGGACAGGAGTTGTTTCATAGCATATAAGAATAAATATCTACTATTGAATCCAAATGCACAGGAGTTATTTCATAGCATATAAGAATAAATATCTACTATTGAATCCAATGACCTCTTGAGGATTCAGTTATAAGCTTTGTTGTGGAGCCAAGGCCTTCTTGGGTTTGAATATGTTGAACTTCTTGAACTTGGAGTTAAGTCTATTTGAAATGCTCTGTCTCAATTTCCATCTTCTTGTTTGATCTGGCTATTAGCATACTCATCTTTCAATTAACATTGTCATAATAGTTTTAAACCGGATCAGTTATTTTCTCATCTATTTTTTAACAAAATTGTGGCCACTCTATGCGCTTTCTTGTACTAAATAGTAAATACTTTTACCACCAGTGCACACCATATAATTCTAAATTGGTGCATCCCATCAGAACACTTAAATAATCATATTTTCTTCTCGAGATTTGAATATCATAAGCAAACAACCTTGAGCTAAGACATAGTTATGGAAGTTTTTTAAAGACATCAAGATATGATATAATGTGGATGTGTTACTACAATAATATAAAAGTATTATAATTTAAGAAAAGCATACAAAAGCAAATATATACATTTTGTAGAAGTCAAGACACAATGTGGAAAAGTTGAATTATCAATTACCATTTGCTCTAAATATTACTAATTTTTTTTTAACAATTTGTCAGTGCCAACATGCCAATGTTGATATGCATTATACATCATGATAATAGTGAAATATTTATGGTGAGTTGTCATTATTCACCTTGGAAACAATCATCCTGTCTAGATTGTTGACATATGCTAACTTGATCATGAGTCCAATAAGTTTGTTAGAGATTTCATTTCGTAACTTTCTATCTACTGTATAATAATGAGGCCATTTGTAACTATTGAAAGGAACTATATATATTTGTGGATCTCCATTTAAATCACAATAGACTAATACACCAATCTATGTGCATATATAAATGTATATATATTATGATATTTGTCACAATTGATATCTAGTATGATGAATCTGTATTCTACTCTTTTTCAAAAAATGTTGCACTTGACCCATGTAGATTGAAAATTTTTCTTGGAGGTAACTGATTCTGTTGCAGGCTGAATGAATCTAGATAGTAACTAGGGGTGAGGGAATGATTTAAGGTCATGAATTACAATGGATACTGCAATTAGACAGCCATGCTATGGCAATGCCTCTAGAAATCACCCAGATGAAGCACATTCGTATATGGTCTTTAACTAAATTTGTGTTGGCTATGTTAGATAGAGATGTAGTAGGGAATTCCTGGAGTATCCTGTAAATTTTAAAATAAACTTGAGGCATTTATAAGATAAAAAGCCAGAAACAAGAGAGCATTTCCCATGGGCCATATTGAACTATGGAGGGTATACAGATGGGATATACAAAATATTGAGGAATTTCCTCAAGAAATCGTGTCTCATAGAATCCATTAGGGAGATAGGCTAGAGTAAAAATGGACTAATATGCAGGTTTAGTTCTCTCTTCATCCTAATGGGTTTCTGAAATGAACTTCTTTGAGGTGTAATTTATCTGTTTTGTTCTGTGTTGAGGATTATCTTGCGCTACATTTTATACATTTTAAATTGCTATAAGCATAGATAATACTCAAATGCGTCTGTGGTACCGCATCATCATCAAAACATTCTCACTGCAATAGCACTACAATTCCTTAGGCATTACCTGTTGATAAATAATCAAAAATTTGAAATAATTTGTTATTGTTTTGGAACCTGTACATTTATGCATCTTTGTAAGCTGTTGTGTTGTTTCCTATGAGTTTAATCTTGTCCATTGAATTTGGCTTTAAATTTGGAACACAGTTTGGATTAGAAGTCATGTTTGAGGAGTTTCTTGTTTTATTATAATTTGGCTGGGATTTTTATCCAGCTTCTTCCACACATAGAATGCATTAATATATATTCATTAACATGAGGAACAGACACATTAAGACTAGCTCGAATCACAATCAGTTTACTTTGTCACTAGTCTACGACATGTTGGATATTGACTTTACTACTAGTAGCCCAGTTGATGAATGAACATTGGTTGGGTTTGATTATCTATCTTCTGTCCTTATAGTCTGCTTTAGTGACAATATCTTTTTGGATGTTTGTGATTTATTTGTGCTTAAAGAGCTTTCCTTTTAAGAGCACTCTAATCTTTAATTGCAGCAGTGGCATTAGAGATAACCTAAGATATTATCATGTTAGAAACATGCAACTATCTAAGTCATCCATGGAAGATTTATTATTCCATTTCCCCAAGAGAAAAATTGCATTCTAGATTGGAAGGGTGTCTTGCTTTGTCAAACTGTTGTTCTATGCAAATCTAGTGAGTTGAGTTGCAGAGAAAACTGCTTGCACATGTTTGAGAGTTTTACAAAACAATTTTTGGGTTTTTTTCCTTGTTCTACCACCTTTCCAGAACATGCTAAAGTTTTTAATTTTTCCACAGGACATAAAAGTTATGACTATTTAAGCGCTTCCCTATTTAGTGTTTTCAACATATTGAAATCAATGTGATTTTATGATAAAAATATGTAATTCAATGGGTATTATCTTTAAATGGAAATGCATTATTATGTTATAGAGTGAACAAAATAAATGATATATTTCCTTCTGGACCAATTTCTAAAAAGGGTTCTAGTTTTGAGGGATTTGCAAATGAGGAGGTAAGACACTCCATCTCCTTAAATTCATGTCTTTTCTAATGTGGCGAGGTTGGACCAATTTCTAAAAAGGGTTCTAGTTTTGAGGGATTTGCAAATGATGAGGTAAGACACTCCATCTCCTGAAATTCATTTCTTTTCTAATGTGGTGAGGTTGGCCTACATAATTTCTCAACCCCCATAAAAGTTCATTTTTGGTGTATATAAACTAACAGTGCATCAACAATCAACCTCTCTCTTTTGGTTCATAATATAAGAAATCTTGCAAATGATTCAAATTTGTTTTTTTTTGTTTTGCATTTTTTATGCAATAGTATTCATGTTTAATTGGTGTGGAGATTGAAAGCAAATATCTTTTCCATCCTTTTTCATTTTTCCTCTCATTCTAAAAATGAAACTTGGAGAGATTTATAAATTGAAAGAAATTTCCCTTGACCTCAGATGTAATGATAGTATGTCACATGTGGAACAGAGGAAAGCCCAGGCTAAAAGCGAATCCTTGTATAGGTTTATTATGCAAAGTATTCTAACTGGGGGGTGGGAATCCTTGTATAGGTTTATTATACAAAGTATTCTAACTAGGAGGGGGTTGGGATTTGTAAATAGAGAGAAATTTCCCCTTTCCCAATTCAGATGATAGGATAGTTTGTGTCACCTGTGGAACAAATGAAATCCTAGGCTAAGAACTAATCCTTGTGTGGGAATGGAGATAACCAACCTTTTTGGAGTTTTCTGCATTGCTAGTACACATGTAGAGTTTTAAAGGTGAATTGAGCTATAGGCATAATATTCAGCTGGTTATGGCTCATAGTCAAATTTAAGACTTTAAGAGTTTGCATGGGCTGGTTGGGGGTTTTGAAGGTTAGAGGTTCAACAAACATCTCTCATGCCATCTCAGAGAGCTCTTGTGAGCAACAAATATAACTTTTAAAAGAGAGAGAAGCCAATAAAGAGGAAGTGAGACTTGGATAGATGGTAGAGCCAAGCTCATGGAAAGACTGATTCCAAAGAGGAAGTTGTATGGAAAAAGCTGGAGAAGATTGAAGGAGTCACATCCTCATTCTTGAGGCTAGAGCCTCATTGCGTCCATGAAGATGGATATAGGGAGCCTAACTACAACGGGCACGGTGTTTGTGGTTTCTATCATGTTAAGATGATTTTCTTATTTGGTACTGATGCTACTTATCCTATCTACAAATGGTTTCATTCAGTTTAACATGGATGTAAGGCATCCAGGCCTAGATATCTGTGGCCCCAAAAAATAGGCTCACGCATGACCAAATGAAAAAATAGAATTAACAACAAAAAAACAAACCAAACCTCCATAAAATTATATAGTTACTCAAGTGTCCATTTAAGAAAGAAAACTTGGAAACACAAATCCCATTTACAAAGATCATAGGCAATGCAAAGCAACCCTAGGATCTTTTAACACTTTCTTCAACCAGAAAAAGAAGAGATCATGGTCGATAGTTAAGAAACATAAAGCTCAATTCAACGTGTTCAAAACATATGCATAATTCAAAACATAGGAGGATATAGCGCAGGCCCTTTCCTCGCTAAACAAACCATGGCCAACGAAATTATGTCATTAAAGGATATAAATTATTACAATATTTTGGTTGGAACTAGGGTTCTACTAGAATTCTTGCGAAAAGTAAACCAAATCCATGCTTCGAATGCCGATAGTAAATTATACATACCATTTCTCCAGGTGCAAACCAACTCACTTCTTTCCCAAGAACAATTTCCTTTCTTGATAATAAACTAAAAAATTTCAAGCAAATGAAAATAATTTGTTAGCGTATTTAATGGTTTTCTGAAAATAAATGGGCTGAACATCATTTAATTATGAAAAATTTCCAAAATAAAATAAAATTGTTTGAAAAAAAAAACAATATTGAAGTTACTCATGCCCTACTAGTTACAAAAAGAAAGTTGGGGCATGCAAACTATAAACAATAAAATTGGGGTATGTAATGATCATACCTTTGTAACTGTGGACCTTTCCTGCGAACAACACCAAGATAATCAAGTGCCCTCCAAGCATTGGTCATCAGGGTCCTGTTGTTCTTAATGAATTTTATCTCTCCAAAACCAAGCTCTTCAACTCAAACCTGCATTTTATTAACATAAAATCTAATATTGAATAACTAGCAACCCTGTGAAACGATTTGGCTGCTACTGTGCCATTGTCATGTTGCCGTCAAGATTTCTCCATTTCTCCAGCAGCTTCTCCTTCCAGCAGCTTCTCTTGCACTAACTATAATGTACCAATTAAAATTATTATGATCATTAAATTTTTAAATTTTTTTTAGAAAAATGAATTACATAGCTACTCTAACCAATTAAAAAAGAGATAAATAATAATTTTTAAATATAAAAAATATGTTGTAAAATACAAACTATAGAAATAAAGAGATATATTTAAATAAAAAATATGATTGGTCGGTAAAAAAAAAAAAAAAATCAGACGATTGCAATAGTATCCTACCTGTTGGCAGGAACTAATAATATAATATAAATATAATATTATCTTATATAATATTATAATATTATATTATAATGTTATATAATTTAAATATTATAATATTATATAATACTATGATATATTATAATATTATATTATTATATAATATAATAAATTATATTATATAATAATATAATATTATAATATAAATATTATTAATATAATATAATATAATAATATTATATACATGACTTAATAGAATATATATATATAGATGATAGATAATTTGTGAATCAACTTCGTCCACGAAGAAGGGAGCTATAAGTAATAAGTAATGAAACTTTGAATTTAAGAGTTTGATGGCTCAGGATGAACGCTGGTGGCATGCTTGACACATGCAAGTTGGACAAGAAGTGGCATTTCCAGTGGCGAATGGGTGAGTAATGTGTAAGAACCTACCCTTGGGAGGGGAACAAGCTTAGGTAGGGGTCCCATGAGGGGGGCTTAAGCTCTATGGATTATGATCAAATTCGAAATAAAAATGTGTATGAAATATTGGATTAATTAAATAGAAATCAAACACGTGTTAACAAGACATTAAATTGAAAAGCTGAAAAGAAACAGAACAATGCAAACCGTAATCGCAGCTTCTCGAAATCATCTTATCCTCCTCTAACTTCAGTGTTTTGTTGTTTTTGAATGGCTCTCAGACCAGCAGATCCAACTCAACAAAAAGACAGCATGAAGAACGAGATATGAAATGCATATTATGCGAAATGCAAATCTATGCTAATATGAAAGTATGAGTGTGATGCTGAAAATGATATAAATGCATAGGCTGATTGCATAAACGTAGGTAGGCGTAGGCAAGTGCATGCATGTGAATGTGGATGATTAACCAAGGCTTGGATTTGGACGGGCTTTTATAGAGTTTTCGAACGGGTTTGATTAGCTGATTCGATCGATGGTCCAGATTAAGCTTGTTTCGAACGGACGGCGGGAGATCCTCGAAAGTGGAAGAGAAGGATGGAAGGTTTCCATTTTCTTTCAATTTCGTCATTGAGTTTGGAAGGGAAACTTCCATTTCGAAAGATGAGATAGAATTTGGAAGGGCGAGTTAGTGTGAGTTAGAAATTAAATAAAATAAATTTATTTAATTTAAAAGTGGAGATGAAAATAGAAACTTACATAATTAAATAACTCATATTTAATTATGTTTAAAATGAAATTAGAGTGAGGAATATTAAATAAGATATTTAATATTTAATTTAATTTGGATATGGGATGGAGAATATTCCATTATTCAAATATTTAAAAATATTTCAACTTTAGAATCAAATGATAATTAAATATAAATAAATTATAGAAATTTATTTAATTTAATCAAGCGGAGGGTAGAAATGTTAGTAATTAAATAACATTATTTATTTAATTTAAGATAGAAGAATTTTAAAATATGAACAATATAAATAAATAACTAAATTTATTTATATGTAGATGACATTAGAGGAATTAATTAAATAAATCATATTTAATTAATTAACAAGCTTAATCATGACCAATTTTAGACATATACATTTTTCCCCTCTTTGAAGTGATGTGTAAAACATATTGCTTCAAAGAAAAATAAGATTTTGCCCCTGATGTACTTTCGATATTCTTGCTGATGATGCCCCCTCGGGAGGTAAATCACGGATGAGAGGTAAAGTGGTTTAGCTCACGACAGAAAAATAAATGCCCATTTTGAAAATAAAGTCACATTTTACCCTTGTTTTGACCTTTAAGAGGTAAAAGGTTGAAAGAGACAAGTCATTTGTACTGTTGAGTTTGGTGAAAACTGTAGCTGTGAAAGCGACATTGCGACATGGAGATTTCGTATCATCGCCACCGATTCGAGAGATCACATAGATATCAGAGGCCAGCTGCTTATGGACCACCGGTGAGTCGATCGATCCTGCTATGCTTTCGAATTTTTCTATTTGAATCAAAATTTTCATGATTTTCTGTGGTTTCTGTTTTGAAATTTTACGTTTGTGCGCATATAGCAATGTTTAGGTGCTTTCAAAAAAAACAGGCGCGCATACGGTAGAAACAAACGCGCATAGGGCTTAGATTTAACATGTTGTCGAAAAACCAGTTTAGCGCATCCAGTAGAAACTAGCACACATATAGGGTAGGTTTGAAAATTTTAGGGATAAAGCGCATATAGGGAAAACAGACGCACATACAGGAAAGCGCGCATCCAGCAAAAACAGTGGCGCATAGGATGAGAAAAGTGGTGCATACGAGAAAACGCACATAGGGAGTCTGTTTAAGCGCATCATGTAAAAAGAACGGCGCATATGGGATTTAGCGCATCCTGTCAAAAGAATGGCGCATATGGTAAAATAGGCAGAATTGATGTGTTGATGAAAATGATGATGTGTATTGCTTCTTTGGTCAATAGATAGGTAAAATGTCATGTCATCATGCTGATATGGGTAAAGATGATAGAAAAATCGAATGATTGATTGATAACTTTGCTTCCTAGGGTAGAAAACAAAGCGTAGATTGAACTGATATGACTTCTAATAAATTTTCTTCTTGCGATAGAAAACAAATAGTAATTGATGGTATGATAGATGTGATATGATATCCAGCTTGATAGAGCTGATTGTGTGATATGGGTCATTGATTTGATAGATATGAGTCGTTGATATGGGTCTAATATAGTTCACTGATAGATATGAGTCTGATTTGAGGTTGTTTGAATATGTGATATGATTCTGATGGATGATCTTTGTAATGAAAAATAGGAGGTTTTCAAAAACCTCCAGATTAGAGAGCGACACTCAGCAGGATATGATAGGATCCCTGAGCTGACCCCGGCTGACAGAGCATTGATTGATGTGTGCAGTTTGAGACCCTTGTTGGCGATTGCCGCCGATTAGGGTCAACAGAGGATTGCTGACCGTACTTGTAGAGAGATGGCACTCGGAGCACAACACCTTTCACATGCCGACCGGTGAGGTGACAGTGACTCCTGAGGATGTGTATAGGATCCTATGTATTCTAGTTGTCAGAGCCCTTTTGTATTACGATCACAAGGAGCTTGGGGGTACAGATGCCTTGCGGAGAGTGTACAGAGATGCACAGATCACCAGGTACTGGGTACCGTGGGCAGACTTTCACGGATATCCAGCCTTGCCAGCAGTTTTGGGTGCTTTCATCGGAGGTCTCCTTTGTCTGGATCACCGGGCAAAGGGATTGTTAGTGGGCTGGGGTAGGATTCTAGAGTAGATGATACTACAGCCAAGGAGATATGCATGGGGGAGCTGCATGTTAGCCCATCTTTATCACGATTTACACCAGGTGGTCTACAGAGGATCATCCAATTTATTTTGTGGGGTTACAGTGCTACATATCTGGGTGTGGGAGCATTTCGCTGTGACGAGGTCGGCATGTTCCAGAGTGAGGCCACCAGGCAGGCCATATATCTATATGTATTCTAAGTTCCTTACCCATCCCAAGTTGGGGAAGGTAGATTATTGGAGACAGTTGCTAGACGACACAGATACAGTCATATGGCGACCATATTTGGATTGTGAGCCATGGGCGACTGATGATATAGAGATGCCCTATGTATGTATTCCGCGGTTTCTAATAGGGAGGACTCCCTTCATTTTGGAGAGATTTTTGGCATTGCAGGTGCAGAGGCAGTTTGGATTTACATAGGGGATGCCGCAGGGGGTTGCACATTACACCTGGAGCAGAGATGAGGCCGGATGGGGGCCGTGTATTTTGTATCAGGCCGCTTATACAGAGTTCATGGCCTTAGCACCTGAGGCATGGGTTGACAGACGAGACATTGTGGATGCTAGGATGTCTGATGAGTATGTTGCCTATTTCCATACGCATCCATTTCCACGATTTACTAGCCCAGATGAGCCAGCACCGATTTTGGTAGTACCGCAGCCCGGGGCAGGTGGACAGGAGGATGTGGCCGGCGGTGAGAAGGGAGTAGTGGGAGGAGAGGAGGTGGAGAGTGGAGAGGAGGAGGGTTCAGATGATGATGACGATGGGGATGATGGCGGGGTGGGAGGACATGCACTAGGGAGGTCAGGGCGAGATATCCTGAGGGGTGTTCAGATTATGCGATGACCAAGGATAGGGATAGGGAGGCGGACAGTGATCCGGATGGCCTCCTCCTCGCAGCAGGGACAGATAGCCACTCTTTAGGCTCAGGTGCAGACATTGCAGGGGTAGCAGGGTCAGCTACAGGGTCAGTTGTCATAGGCACAGGCTTTTATTGTACAGCTATAGGCACAAGCACAAGCACAGGCACAGGCACAGGCACAAGCACCTGCCCCAGACTCACGGTTAGCTTAGGTGATTACAGAGAGGGATGCATTCAGGTGACGAGCAGTAGAGGCTGAGGGCGTGGCTCAGAGACTGATGGGCACTGTAGATAGTGCGTCACTACGAGATGCCATCGTAGAGGGTATGGAGATGGCTAGGGAGGCTAATTACTACAGGGTGAGATATGAGGAGCTATGTCCTCCAGAGCGCAGAGAGCCATACCCGCGATCCCACAGCAGGACCCGGAGTAGATCATGGACACACACCCAGAGCAGGGGAGTGACAGGGCCACGGCAGGACCCAGATGCAGGCACTAGTGGCAGACCACCTCCCTCCGGACCAGCACCATCAGGAGCATCAACCAGTTAGGCTTTATGATGTATAGCATTTTTCTTTTTAGCATGTATATGCCATTTCTGATTATATTTGAGGTATTGGACATTGTAGTTTCATTGGACATTTGGACATTTGTATCATTTTTGATGAGTGATGATATGCAACGGCGATGATTACTTTGATGATGATGTGATGTGCATTTTATAATGTGATGATATGATATGCATTTATGTCTATGTGTTTGTGGAGATTTGATGATATGTAGGATGATTTGATTATGATATTTTATTATGATTATGATTTGATATGTACTAATGATGTCATGCAGATGAATTGCCTATGATGTGTATTTTTTTGGATTTTGTAATGCAAAAAGATGTAACATAAATGTAGTGCTTCAGTTTATGAAATGATGTGATGTGAAATGTGATGAGTGGATAAAATGTTATGGTATAAAATGATAAAATAATAATAATGATGAGGTGAATAGATAGAATATAATGTGATGAAATATAATGGTATGTGATTGGACAAAATGGATAAATGAAATGATAAGTTAGATGGAATTGTTAAATGATGTGATAATGGATGATAAATGGAATTGTTAAATGATATGATATGAAATGTTAAAATGGAATTGATGATATGAGACTAAATGATGATGATAAATGCAATATTAAATGATGATGATAAATGATGATATGATAATGATAAATGAAATATTAAATGATGATGATAAATGCAATGTTAAATGATGATGATAAATGCAATGTTAAATGATAATGAAAATGAAATATTAAATGTTGATGATAAATGATGATATGATAATGATAAATGAAATATTAAATGATGATGATAAATGCAATGTTAAATGATGATGATAAATGCAATGTTAAATGATAATGAAAATGATGATATGAAATGATAATGATAAATACAATGTTAAATGATAATGAAAATGATGATATGAAATGATAATGATAAATACAATGTTAAATGATAATGAAAATGATGATATATTAAATGACAATGAAAATGATGATATGAAATGATAATGATAAATACAATGTTAAATGATAATGAAAATGATGATATATTAAATGACAATGAAAATGATGATATGAAATGATAATGATAATGATAAAATGATATTGTGATGGTGAGACTGGAAAAATATAAATGATAATGAAGTGAAATGCGAATGGAATGATAATGGGTATGAAGTGATAAATGGAAACGAAATGCTAATGGGAAAATAAAATATGATAATGAATAATGACGATGGTAATGGAATTAATCTGAATAAAATAATGTAAAAGATGAAATGAAAATGGATATGAAATGATAATGGTATGAAGCGAAATTATTAAATGATAATGAAATAATGTATATATAAAAAAAAAAAATCATAAATGATATGGAAAGATAACAAGCATGAAATGAATTGCCAACAAAATATTGAATGAAATGATAATGGATATGCGACGAATATGAGATGATTAATATTAAATGATATGAAATGCACCTAATGAGATGACACTGATACTGAAATAATAATGGGTGCAATAATGGAGCAATAATGCTAATGATGATAAAATGAAGATGAAATGATAATGGAAATGCAATGATAATGATACAAATGTTTGCATTGTCCTCCACAAATAGTCCAAAAAAAATGATAGCCATTGATCTTTCAAAAACTCTTGATGCAAATCCAATATGCAGTTATGTACAATGACCTAAAATGAAATGCAACTAAATAAAACCAACCATTTTGTTGAGCCTTTTAGTGAGCCTGCTTAAATCATCATGGAGCGTTTGAAAAAAAATGTTGGAAGTATGTACAAGCATCAGAGGGGAAATTAGCACCAATGATGACCTGAGTACAACTTTCATGAGTTTTGATATAGCAAGTGAATACAAACATCTAGGTATAATTGAACCAAGATGACCTGAGTATTTCTTGCATAAACAGACAAAGACTAACCATTATCTGATGCAAATTTGGAACTGTCATCAATGATAAACTTTGGAAATCATGTCTCGCGACATACTTACAACAGATAAATGATTAACCTCAAGACAACAAACAAAGAAAAATCATCCTCTTTCCTTGCCACTCTAGTTCAGTACATCATCGAGTGTGCTCCAGAGAAATGATGTCGAAAAATAAACAACCATTGTTCAACAAATGAAATATTGTGATTCCAAACATTATTTTAGATTAGAGATCATCCAGATATGAGTCATGGTAAGGTATGCAACTGAAAGCCACTGTGATATGGATCAATGGTTGGTTGTTTTGTTTTGCATGATTGGTTTCAATGTCATTATCTTACTGTTTTGGGAAGATCTGAAAGTTGATTGCCCCCAGTATGTCCATATTTGCCCTTGGTATCAATACAACTTGCTGAAATGAATATGTTCAATAATCAAACCATGGTAAGATGTTATCGCTCAAGGAAAATGATGGCATGGTGCTGGCGTGACCCTAAGATGATGGAAAAAAAGGATGCGTGAAAAATGAAGACTTTAAGCACCAAGTAACATGAACTAATAGATGGAGAGCTACAAATAGCCACCGGCTTGGCTAAATTTTCATTATTTGTTTTATTGCATTTTATTGTCAATAGACTCACTGGCTTGCCGTGCTTTCGCACCCTATGACTAGCTTTTTTTCGTGACTTTTTATTTTTGAATTCCTTCAGACTTTTCTTCTTGATTTTGAATTTTTCAGACTTTTCCTCGATTTTTGAATTTTTAAGGACTTTTTCCGATTTTTTTGAATTTTTCTTTACATAATACTTTTCAGATGCATGTTGTTGATAGGCTCGTCAAACAGGTCCACTTCTGGCGTTGATAGCTTGTAGGCTTCTGAACTATAGACGGCGATAACCACATAAGGACCTAGCCAATTTGGTTCGAACTTTCCTTTCTTCTCTTTGTCTTGTTGATTGCGTGGATTCTCTTTCAGAACAAGATCACCCGCTTGAAAGGTACGTGGCTTTACTTTGTGGTTGTAGCTGCGAGACATCATTTGTTGATATGCTTTTAGATGATCAGCTGCTCTTTATCTCTTCTCATCTAGGAGTTCCAGTTCTTGGAGTCGGGAAACTCGGTATTCATCATCTGTTGTAAGGCCTTTCAATGATACTCTGAGTGAGGGAATCTCCACTTCTAAGGGAAATATGGCCTCTGCTCCATAGACAAGAGTGAATGGTGTTGCTCCTATTGGTGTGCGGACACTGGTTCGGTAGGCCCATAGAGCAGGATTGAGTTGAACGTGTCAATCCTTCCTTGAAGTATTTACAGTCTTCTTCAAGATTTTCAATATTGTTTTATTTGAGGCCTCTGCTTGGCCATTCCCTTGTGGATAGTAAGGTGTTGAGTATCTATGCTGTATGTGAAATCTTTCACAAAGTTCAACATCCTGATTTTTGAATGGACGTCCATTATCTGTAATAATGGAGTTGGGAATGTCATACCGACAAATGATATAGTTGAGTATGAATGATGATATTTGTTTGCCGGTGACTTTAGTAAGAGGGACTGCCTCAATCCACTTGGTAAAATACTCTGTTGATGTGATGATGAATTTATGACCATTTGAGGAAGAAGGATGAATTTTTCCCACTAGATCTAAACCCCATTGAGAAAATGGCCAGGTTGGTGTGAACGGTTGAAGTTCCTATGCAGGAGCATGAATGAGATTGCCATGAATCTGACATTTTGAACATGTTTTCACAAAAGTGAATGATTCCCTCTCCATCATAGGCTAGTAGTAACCCATTCTAATTAATTTCTTAGATAAGGTCAGTCCACTTGAATGAGTACCACAGATACCACCATGAACTTCAGAAGTTTTCTTTGTCGATTCTCGTGATTCAAAAACATCAAGTAAAGTACCATCAAGACTATGGCGCATAAAGGGTGTCACATGAGGGTATAGCGGCGATTGGCGATAGTTGCTAGCTTTTGGTTACTTTGGATAAACGAGTGGTAAGATGTCGCTCAGGTAGGCATAAATTTCTTTTTCCGCATTCGCTTAATCGATCCTACCAAATGACAAATGATTTGGCTTTCAGGGGCATCATATGCAGGTGTAAATGATTGTTCCACCAGAAATTCATAACGATTTTGAGGTTCTGGGAGTTGTAACAATGATGCGATTGTGGCCATGGCGTCAGCTGCTTTGTTATCAATCCTTGGAATTTGTGTAAATTTAATGTCCACAAAGTATTTCTTAAAATCATCAACCATCTTTTTATATGGTAATAGTTTCTCATCTTTAGTTTGATAATCATCATTGATTTGATAGATGACCAGCTGTGAGTCACCATACACCTGTAATTCTGTGATTCTCCATTCCAGTGCTATCTTGAGTCTAGTAATTAATGCTTCATATTCAGCCATGTTGTTGGTGCATGGAAACATTAGCCTATATGATCGAGGGATGGTATGTCCTTGAGGGGTGACAAAAAGTATGCCTGCCCCCAATCCATGTTGAGTGAAAGAACCATCAAAGTATAGTGTCCACGTTTGTTTAGATTCTGCAGTGAATACATCTGTATCTGAAAATTCAATGTGCAAGGGATGATCTGCTTGTAGTGGTGCCTCTGCTAGTTGATCAGCTATAACTTGTCCTTTGATGGCCTTGCGATCAACATAATGTATGTCAAACTCACTTAGAATCATGACCCACTTTGCTAACCTTCCTGTCAATGATGCTTTGCTTAACAAATACTTGAGTGGATCAATCTTGGAAACCAGATTTATTGTATGGGTTAGCATGTAATGCCGAAACTTTTGTGAAGCAAAAACTACTGCCAGACAAGCTTTCTCAATAGAAGTGTAATTGAGCTCATGACTTGTTAATGTTCTACTGATGTAGTAGATTGCACATTCCTTTCCTGTAGAGTCTTCTTGTGCGAGCAGTGCCCCTAGGGATGTCTCGGTTGCAGCAATGTATAAAATGAGTGATTTGTCTAGATTTGGTGATACGAGAACTGGTGGAGTCATTAGATATTCTTTGATTTTCTGAAAAGCCAATTCACATTTGTCATCCCACTTGAAAGGAACATTTTTATGTAGTAGATGTGTGAAAGGTAAACTTTTATCGGCCAATTGTGCAATGAACCTCCGTATAGATTGAAGTCATCCTTATAATGATCTCAACTGACTGATGTTCTTGGGTGTAGGCATTTCCATGATTGCTTGTACTTTTGCAGGATCTACTTCTAATTCCTTTTCCTCGGCTAATGCAATCCCAAGAGTTTTCTTCCTCTGGATTTGACCCCCAAAAACACATTTCAAGTTAAGAATTAACCTCCTGGAATTTCTAATCTCAGTAAATATTCTTTTGGACAATACTTCAAGATGTCCTTCTCTGGTGTATGATTTTTCTAGTATGTCATCCACATAATCTTCCATGAAGATATGCATCATGTCATGAAATATTGTAGTCATGGCTCTTTGGTAGGTAGCCCCAACATTCTTCGCACTGTGTGCTGCACACATTCCAACAATAAGTTCCCCATGGACACGTGAAAGCTGTTTTCTCTTGATCTTCAGGTGCAATCTTGATTTGGTTATATCCAGAAAAACCATCCATTAATGAATACATGGCATGGCCAGCTGTCAGATCAACTATGGTGTCAATATTTGGTAATGGGAAGTCATCCTTAGGACATGCTTTGTTGAGATCTCTGAAATATGTGCATATTCTAACAGTTTTATCTGGTTTGGATACAGGTACGATGTTGGAGATCCATTCTGCATAGTCGATTGGTCTGATGAAGCCCACATCAAGAAGTTTTCTTAGTTCTTCTTTAACTAATAATGCAACATGAGGGTGCATCTTTCTCCTCGAAGTTTTGTGGTTTCATCGGCTTGGCCCCTAATTTGATAGACAAATGATATACATGATAAGATCGTGGATCAAGACTGTGCATGTCAAAGATAAGACCATGCAAAATTGACTGGATTTTCTTTCAAGAATTCATGAATTCCGCATTTCTTTTAGACATTGATGCAAAATTAGCTGTGTTCTTCTCAAGTCTCAAGATCGGCGATTTGTAGGCTCAATTTAGAATAGGCGAATATTTCGTATGGTAGTGCTCCTCGAAGAGCAACAAGACTCCTAATTCGCCCTGCGCCTCAAAGAGGTTTTCACCATCGACACGCTTTTATTTTATCTTTGTTTGATCTTAATATCGCCAGATTCCTCGGGTTTCACTCATTAGATCTTTCTTTTGTTTTTGCTTTTGCGTACCGAGACTTGATACCTCCCCATCAAAAAATCCTTTGTCAAAAATCGTGGAACAATCATTTGTATCTTCTGCGGAAAGGAAGTTTACAATAGCTTCATCACTTGGAAACATGGGTATGTTAATAGATTCCGTAAAATCCCAATCAATGAGGTCAGGATGGATTAAAGGTAGAGGATCATCAGGTTGTGTGAGATCGGCTATGGTTAAGGTCATAACAGAGTGGTCTGTAGGATCCGAGGTATGAGGTAGATCAATGATGATACTGTCCTCCTGATAGTCTTGTTCATTTAGATCTGATTTAGTATTACTAGAATCATAGTTGATTTGTGGTTCAGATTCTTGTGGTTGGGACCCTGAACCTTGTCCTTCAATTAGAGTTGGGGCATATTGGTGTATTACATCAACCTCTTTATCCCTCCAGAACTCATTATTGTAAATGGTGTCCCATTCATATTCATCAGAGTCTGTGTCAGAATTGTTGTCTAGGAAGTTCTGAACTGTTGTCAAACATGCTTCCTGTGAATCTGAGCCTTCTTGCAATGCAAAGACAGTGTCATGTTTGGATGTGCTTTCTTTGGAGTGAGTATCATAACCCAATCCAATTTTCTCTTTTGCAGCGAGTCCGCGGAGGTGAATGGGTTCAACTACTTCTTCCTTCCTTTTTCCGATAGGTCCTTCATCATAACCCATCTTTTGCATGATTGAATACCCCTTTCCATACTTGTCTGTGGGTAATTTGACATTAGAGACTACTTCATCTTCATCTTTATAGAGCCAATTTAGAATTTCCATATCCTTAGGGTCTTCCATGGGGAATTTTTCTTTGATGAATTGCCCATTAAATTTTGTGATTGGCTCTATTGGTGTTGGCTTTGATGTTGATGCTGTTGATACTTGATGTTCCTTGATAGATGGTTGTCCATATGATCGAGGTGATGTAGGTAAATTGGCAAGGCAAAGAGAGTATTCTCCAACTCCATGATCCTTGAATTTCAGCTTTTTGTCAAAACTATTAGTCAATTGACTAATTTGTGTGTCAATTTTTAGAGAAGTACTAGCATGAGCTTCTCGATTGTTAGGGACCAAAGTATCTTGACTGGCTTTTATGTTGGCACAAGTCTGAATGTTGGAATTATCAGCAAGTATCGTGATTTCTTGCCCATCATAAGGAAACTTGAGACATTGATGATAAGTTGATGGGACGGCTTGCATTTCATGGATCCAAGGATGGCCCAACAAGATGTTATATGCCAGATCACGGTCCAGTACTTGACAGAAAGTATTCTTTATAACAGGGCCCACTCTGATCGGCAGCATGATTAGACCTTTAGATGTTCTTTCTTCATCATCATAGGCTTTTATGGTAATCTTTCTTCTGAAATCAATGGAGTCCTCATAAAATCCTAAGGCTTTGACCAACTTCAAGGTACAAATGTTCAAACCAGCACCTCCATCTATTAGAACTCGTCTGATGCGAAACTTGTGAACCATGACTTCTAAGTACAAAGAGGAGTTATGGGGATGAGTTATGGAAACGTCATCTTTATCAGAGAATGAAAGACAAGTGGGTGAGGACAAATGTCCTACCATGGCTTGAAATTGATTTACATCCAGTTCAGTAGATACATTAGTTTCAACGAGGGCTTTGTCTAGAATTTCCTTATGGGCTGGGGAAATCTTTAATAGTTCCAGAATGGAAATTTGAGCTGGGGTTTTTCGAAGTTGGTTAACCAAATCGTATTTATGTTGAGGCGGAGGTTCAGTGGATTTTGAAGAGGTGCCCTTTAAGACAACTTTGGCTTGCGCTCTTGTTGTTGCGTTGACTTCTCTATATTCCACCTTCTTGTTGACTTTAATGACATTTACCCGCTCGTCGTCTGCGTAGAGATGGTTGATTATATGATCATCATTGATATGATTCACATTTTTTTCAGAAGATTCACCCTTTTGATAATTAGGCAATGGATTGCGGAATGCTTGGTGATCTGCATTGGTTTGTTGATTTCCTTCTATTGTGACAATGTCATTGTCGATTAAGTCTTGAATTACATTCTTCAAGGCTTGGCAGTTGTTGGTGCGGTGACCTTTACACCAATGATAATCACAATAATATGCCTCATTCCATGATGGAGGCTTTACACTGGGTTCATAATTTCGTTGAGGCGGTAAAGTAATGAGATTTTTGGCCATCAATTCTTTGAATGCGGATTCTACGGATTGACCCAATGGAGTAAAAGTTCTTCTATTCGAGAAGAATGAAAATCTTTGTGGATTTGAATTCAAGGTATTCCCTAAGGCATTTTGATTGTTATTGGTTCCTCGATAACCCTGGTTGTTGGAAGTCCCTTGGGTGGGAGTAGAATTTTGATTTGTATTGTTCCTCTGAGGAGGAGGATTATTTCCGTGATTTGCAATCGAGTTGACGTTGTTGTTGCGAGAGTTTGGAGTAGTGAGGACAAATGGCTTGGTTGAAGCATGATTTGCATCCACAACACCATCATTCACCATATTTTTGTTGCGAGTCCAAAATTTGGATTTGTCCTGATTATTATGATGGTTGGATGAGCTAGGATTTTCTTTGTCATGTTTTATTATGCCTCTTTTGACCAAAGCATTTTCAATGTTTAAGGCATCTTCAATCATTTTCTCAAAAGAAGAAGGACAATGTAAGTTCAAGTGATAGCTCATTTCCGAATTTAAACTATTGATGAAAGTAACCATCTTTTCTTTCTCGGGGACAGGACATGGATATCTGGCAAACATTCTTCTCCATCTCTGAAGAAACGTAATGAAAGGTTCACCAGGTTTCTGTGCAACTTTACAAAGATCTATCATGGTGATCTGATGTTGTATGTTGTAAGTATATTGTGATATGAATAAATTGATCAATTCTTCGAATGTTCTGACGGGAGGTGTGATCTTGGATAACCATTCCATAGAGTGTACTCCGAGACTTCTAGGAAACAGTCGCATCAAGTATCTTCGTGAGCGAATTCCAATGTCAGATTTCTGAAGTCTCTGACGTGATCGATTGGATCTGTTTTCCCGTTATAGCGATCAAATTTTGGCATTTCACAATACTTGGGAAAAGGAATCATGTTTAAACTTCTGTCAAACGGATAAGGACAAATGTCCTCGAGAGTGTATTTCTTTGTGGTTGTTCCCCCTTGTAATTCTCTAACTTGTCCTTGAAGTGCCTTGATTTGTTGGGTCAAGGCACTAAGATCTTAAAGGGGTGTCTCTTCAGGTTTGTTTTTCAATTTTTCAGTGTCAAAGTCGTGAGGTAATTTAGCCCCTTGTTCGGCTAGATAGCAAAAATATTTTTCCTTATCTCGTTGCAAGATCTTTTCAATGGCTTTATGGAATTTTGGATCTTGTTCAGCTTCTCTAAGACGTTCCTCATCTTGTTCCTCATCACTATCCATTGGTGCTTTATCCATGTCTTTGTATTGATGGAACGGATTTTCTTCTCTATTGTCCATGTTTTCGTTAAAAAGTGGATTTTGATTTATGCTGAGAAGGGGATTACTACTTTCTCCTTCCTCTTGAGTGTTTTGAATATGACTTTCTTTTTGGATTGTATCCTTCAGTTTATTGTTTTGAGACCTTGTGGAGATAGGCATATGTTTTTGGAAATTTTTTCTAAACTTAGATCCTAGTTTTTGACAAAGTGCGATGGTAATGATATCTTGATCTGATAAGATATGAAATCTTATGATATGATCAAGGATACTTCTAATTTATTGGTTGTGGCTTCCAAGTTTGATGAAGGATTTCAGAATCCTGTTGGGGAAGTTGAACCAAAAACTAAAAAGTTGTTTTGAGAGATGCACTTTTAAAATTTTGATCTTTGTTTTCAAAGAAAGGTTCCAAAAATTAATGAAGAATTTGATTGGGGTGTGAAGGATACTCTATGGAAGGTTGTGGTATGTTGTCAAATTCAAGAGGTTGGTTATGATTATGCCGTTGGGACAGAGCTAATCTCTGATAATAAGCTCGGGAATCTAATGGATCTACAACATACTCATCAGTGAATCCTCTAACAAAATCCTAATATCTGTGAAGAAATCCTCGATAGTGAAGCAAAACTCGTTGACTTTTGTACAAGAATTTTCTCTTCTGCAGTGTTTTCTTGTATCCTAATGGTTTCTTGGGTTTTCTGATCCTTTTAGACAATGACTTCTTGGTAAATTTTGTTGACTTCCAATCTCTAAGCATGAGAAAATTGTTTGGAACTATTTTTGAACCAATGATATGAAAATCTCTTAAATGGCTAAATCAATTATTATTTTTCATGTTCCTTTTGGATGATTTCTTTATCTGAATTAATGTAAAGGAAGACACAACAAACATTTTTGAAAATAGTTGTTCTTAAAGCCCTATACTAACATTGAAGTGTTTGATCAAGAAATGTTTTTCATCAAATGTTTTCATAGGTTTTCCACATGAAAAATAGTTCAGAAAGACTCACTCTTAAATGCTCAAGTAGGTCACTCTAATAATCAACAACCCACATCTTAAAACTGCGTCGACTCACACAGCCGTGTCACCCCCGAAGGGGCACCCGTGTTTTTGTCTTTTCCAGGCACGTACTCAGAGTTATGGAAGTGGATACCGGATCCCTTGAGAAAATGGTCCTTGGCAATTATATGGTGAGTATCTTGGGGGAAAATTCTTCCCTCCCCTTGCATTGTGATTATCAGAATGTTTGGCAATTGACTCGGCTGGCTACTACACTAGGTTTGTAGTAAGGATTTCCGTTCGGTGCGGCAATAATAAACTTCCTCAGGAGACCTCCCAACCTTTAGAACAAAGGCTTTGGGGATGGTTATCTTGCACACTACCAGCAAAAGAGGGTTTCCCCAGATCTACTTTAAATTTTATAGTGGGGTGGAATAGCCTAGCTTTGGCTTGAACCCACTTGAGTCATTCCCGTAGGGTGAGTACTTTTTCCCACTATGACAGGCTCTCTAAAGGACGTAATTGAAACAATAACATTGCATGAAATTAAAAGGAAAGTCTGGTATTCTGATCACCCAGTTAAGGGGAGAGCATAGACCTATTGCCACAATCAAAGTAAGCAGATGTTCTTTTTAAAATACAAATAACAATGAGCTAATCTAAGTGAAGATATTGCTTCACCAAAAATAGATTGTTCAATTTTAACTGCAAAATTCATTATTTGGTGACTATCCTAGATTGCTTCATTTTATCCAGATGTGGCTACCCTAGGATTGCTTCATTTTAAAACCTTTAGGAAAAGAAACAAAATTCTGTCTACAGAATGCGTCAGACTCAAAATTCTGTGATTTTGTTACAGACTATATGCGCCTGAACAGAAGCTGTATGCGCCGAAACATATATGCGCCTAAAACAAAATCGTGATGCTTTAAATAGAGACAATATGTTTCAAACAGGCTAGATGTTCTCAACGTATTACCTTTTCATAAGCACCTTAAATAGACTGATGCGCCCATAAGAAAAATGTCAAAAACAATTCATTGTGCCCGCGAAGAAGAGAAAATTATATGCCAAGCAAACATTTTACTCTATGCTTTAAACAAATGTACTACTATATGCTTTAAATACCATATAAGATGCTTTCTTTACGCTTATGAGATGCATAATATTACTTGATGCCAGCCATCAGCTACGGGCTTTTAACGCCATCAGCTACTTAGATGCTGGCCACAAATTCTCGCGAAACAGCACCCTTCCGTGAGCGCCATTAATTTTCAATGCCTAAACGCCGACTTTCCTCGGTGCCGATTCCGTAAAAGTTTAAACCGTCAAACAAACTACGTAAAACTGTTAATTTCATGGGTCTCGCCCTTACTCTGGCAATTTCATTTTATGTGTGTATGAAATATTGATTAATTAAATAGAAATCAAACACATGTTAATAAGAAATTAAATCAAAAAAGCTGAAAAGGAAATAGAATGTGCAAACTGTAATCGCAGCTTCTCGAAACCGTCTTATCCTCCTCTAACTTCAACGTTTTTTTGTTTTCGAATGGCTCTCAGACCAGCAGATCCAACTCAACAAAAAGACAGCATGAAGAACGAGATACAAAATGCATATTATGCTAGATGCAAATCTATGCTAATATGAAAGTACGGATGTGATACTAAAAATGATGTGAATGCATAGGCTGATTGCATGAATGTAGGTATGCGTAGGTAAGTGCATGCGTGTGAATGTGGATGATTAACCAAGGCTTGGATTTGCATGGGCTTTTATAGAGTTTTGAACGGGTTTGATTGGCTGATTCGATTAACGGTCCGGATTAAGCTTGTTTCGAATGGACGGCGGGAGATTTTCGAAAGTGGAAGAGAAGGATGGAAGGTTTCCCTTTTCTTTCAATTTCGTCATTGAGTTTCGAAGGGAAACTTCCATTTCGAAAGATGAGATAGAATTTGGAAGGGCGAGTTAGCATGAGTTAGAAATTAAATAAAATAAATTTATTTAATTTAAAAGTGGAGATGAAAATAGAAATCCACATAATTAAATAACTCATATTTAATTATGTTTAAAATGAAATTAGAGTGAGGAATATTAAATAAGATATTTAATATTTAATTTAATTCGGATATGGGATGGAGAATATTCCATTATTCAAATATTAAAAATATTTAAACTTTAGAACCAAATGATAATTAAATATAAATAAATTATAAAAATTTATTTAATTTAATCAAGCGGAGGGTAGAAATGTTAGTAATTAAATAAAATTATTTATTTAATTTAAGGTAGAAGAATTTAGAAGATGAGCGATATAAATAAATAATTAAATTTATTTATATGCAGATGACATTAGAGGAATTAATTAAATAAATCATATTTAATTAATTAACAAGCTTAATCATGACCAATTTTAGACATATCTGAGAGAGAAAAAGAAAAACAAGATGCATGGATGGAGGACTCAATAACACCCCCCAAGGACTGCATACATCATGTATATACAATCAATGATCCCCCCATAGGAGGGAAAGAGAGAGAGACTATATAGCCCCCTCCACAATGTGTAATCACCTACAAAAATGGTAAGTTCCTGAAGACAAAACATGATCCAATGTCGACAAACAACTTGTCTCCCTTTTGGAAGAAACAAAACCAAGTAAAAATGCAAGTATGCTTCCCATTTTGGATAGGAATTAGCAAGTGAAATCCAAATGTAGAGTGAAAATGTCTCTGAAATCTTCTCATGTGTCACTAATACCTTGGAAGATGATGCCACAAACCAATCAAGAATATGTCCAATCATAATAGAAGGTGACAAACAAGGTACCACTGGAAACTGATGTTGAACAATATCCAAAGATAGAGATGGTTTGACAATATTTGTGCAATAACTATCATCAAAGAGAAGAGATAACCCCTCAAATGTGTCCTCCAAATTTGAAAAGTGAGACTCCACAAACAAGGAACCAATTTCCAACAAATAGGAATCCCAATCAGGAAGACAATCATAATCCTGTTGCTCAAGAATGATGGAAGTACTCAATGAAGGTGGATCAACTATCTCTGACAAAAAATTAGGAACCTCTAAAGCAACCACAACCTCATTTGAAGGCTCAACAACCTCCAAAGGATCACAAGCTTGGTTTATCTTCTTTGAAGAACAAAGAGACACACTGGTATTAGAAGGAGGGTCATCGAGAGATGACGGAGTATCAGGATCTCCATATGATTCTTGAAGGTAATTCTAAAGAGCATAAGGGCTCTCAAAATGACAAAGTGAATCCAAAAGGTCCTCATCATTGATATGCTCAAAAATAACTCCATAGACTCTAGCCCTAAACCCTTTCCAAATCGTATACCTATTGCGTGTGTTTGGAATAGGAACTTCATTATACAAATATGACAATAGATTCTCCTCACTAAGATGGGTGAGAACAACATCACTCCATTCCTAAAGTTCCCTTTCTCCAAAGAAACCATTATAACTTAACAATTCTTCAAAATTTCAAAGATGGTGCTTTCACAAGTATAAAAACTTCCAAAAATGAATTAAACCTGATTTGTAGCAAAATTTGATGCAGCCCATTGCTTGATCTCCATGCTAACACCAAGCAAACCCTACCAAGCAAAATCCATCAAGCACACAAACAAGATAACATCTTGTGAGACTTGCTCACAACAAAAGAAGGCACTGCAATGCTATTTAAATAGCAAAAACATACTCCACTCTACCAATGTGGTATAATGGTTGTAGCAATTTTCTTTCCATGGGCCCACCTCCACTTCAACTGCACAGCAAGGAAACCCTAAATTTTGGGGCAAACTTTATAAATTATAAAGTTTGAAAAAGAATGATGGCCAATAAAATGCAAATCGATCCTGTGATAGGGCCTCTCCAAATGCTACAAATAAATCATCTCTCATAGACAATTCGTGCCAAGAAACTTTGCACAACCTTTAAGTCTTCAAATCATTGCTACTTCAAGAATCTCCAATGAAATAAAATGCCTTCAGATAGCAAAATCGGACTTCTTTCAGCAAAGAAAATCGATCCTCTCTTCAATAAAAATTGTGTTGATTATCAAGGTGAAGAAAGCTTGCAATATGAACTTAAATAGGTGAATGCAAATCTGAAAAATGTAGATTAACCTTTAGCCTTAGTGTGAAGAAAGAATGAGAGAGAGAGAGATAGAAGAATCATAACACATGCAACAACAGATTTACGTGGAGAAACCCCAAAGGGAAAAAACTCCACCACCAAAAGAGAGGCAAGTATATTACTAATATTATGAAATATTACATGCAGCAATAGACTTCTCTTATCATCCCTATAAAATCCTGCAACACCCTGTTACCTTGCAAACCTGCAAAACTTAATTGAATAACTCTAGCTCAAGGCCCCTATTTAAAGAGATTTGTGAGGATGAAAACCACCATGGTTTCACCAAACAATAGGCAGCAATACCACCTAGAAAAACCCACGCCTCCCTTCATGAAATGGTCATGACATCCTAAAAATAGCCTCTTACAGATGCTCTTACAGCTGTCATAAGGCATAACTTATGCATGAGCACCTGGGGTCAAAGATAGCATATTCTTTCATAGGAATCTGTCATACTTGTCATAGGAATTTTTCATACTATCATAGCATCTTATGACAACTGTCATACATGTCATACATGCTCTTACAACATCCTAACAACCTCATTCTAGAAGATTCCAAGTGGGACGCCTAGCTATTTTGTCCTATTCCTAAATGACAAACGGTAACGGTAACACTACATTTACATTGTCTCTTTCACCACCGTTGGTTAAACAGTTTCACCTCTTATGGGTAAATGTTGAAAACACTTTAGGAGAATAATTAATTAAAGGATTTACAAGGTTGATGGCACCTAAATCCTAACATTCTCCCACTTGACATCATACATTTTAAATTACACCAATAGAGATACAATTACATAGAATTAAGTACAGTGATCAAGGCCCATGGCCTTTCTGCACCAAGAGAACTTTTCCGTGGTGACTGGCTTCGTAAGAGAATCTGCAACATTATCCAAAGTATCAATTTTTCAATCAAGACCTATCCATTCTCAACCATTTCTCGCACAAAGTGATATTGAACATCAACATGCTTAGTACGAGCATGATACATAGGATTTTTAGCCAAACATATGGCACTCTGACTATCACATCCAATCCTCACTATCCTGCAATCAAAACCAATACCATTACCAAGTCTATGTAACCAAACCGCCTCCTTAGAGGCATGTGTATCAGCCATATACTCTGCTTCAGTTGTGGACAAAGCAACTGTAGGTTGTCTTTTACCCATCCAACTTACTGCACCTCCAAACAAAGTAAACACATAGCCACTAGTGGACCTTCGACTATCCAAGTCACCTGCCCAATCTGAATCAACAAAACCCTGTATGTCCAATGACTTATCAGCATTTTTAGTACCATGATAAACCAAACAATAATCAGAAGTGCCTCGCAAATATCTAAATACCCTTTTAACAAAATTCCAATGTTCTTTACCAGGGTTAGACATAAACCTGCTTAGAACTCCCACTGCTTGGGCTATATCTGGTCTAGTACAAACCATTGCATACATTAAACTACCGACAGCACTAGCATAAGGAACTTTAGACATTTCATCAATATTATCATCCAATTCAGGACACATTTCTAAACTTAACTTAGTACCAATAGGAAATGGAATATTTACTGGTTTACAGTCCTGCATATTAAACCTCTGCAAAATAGTGTTAACATACTTACTTTGACTTAACCAAATCTTTATGTGAACTCAATCCCTAATGATGTCCATCCCAAGAATATATTTAGCAGCCCCTAAATCTTTCATATCAAATGTACCAAAAAGCTGAGTTTTAAGTTCCCTAATCATTGCCTTATTGTTACCAATGAACAACATATCATCCACATATAAGACAATAATCAGTATCTGATCATCAATAACTTTAAAATAAACACAGTGATCCTCTTCACTTCTAACAAAACCCATCTTTAATGCAAAAGCATCAAACTTCTGGTACCACATCCTAGGTGATTGTTTCAAACCATATAGAGACTGTTTTAACCTGCAAACCAAGTGTTCTTTTCCTTTCACAACAAAACCGTCAGGCTGTTGCATATAAATTTCTTCCTTGAGATGCCCATACAAGAAAGCAGTTTTAACATCCATTTGTTCTATTTCTAAATCATAAGCAGCAGCAATGGATAAAAGGAATCTAATAGAAGTTAACTTAGCAACAGGAGAGAATATTTCACCAAAATCAACTCCCTCTCTCTGGGAGTAGCCCTTGGCCACTAATCTGGCCTTGTATCGTTCCAACTTACCATTTGCACCAAACTTCTTTTTATATACCCACTTACAACCAATGGCCTTTCTTCCTTTGGGCAAACTAAAAAGATCCCAGGTGTCACAGTTTTTCAAAGACATCATCTCATCCTGCATGGCCTACATCCAAGACTCACATTCTTCTGAAGAGAGAGCCTCCCTGAAAGATCTAGGTTCATCATCAGTACATATCAAAGCAAATTTACAACAAAAATCAGGTGGGCTATACCTGTCAACTAGATTTCGTTGTCTTGTGGACCTTCTCAAAGGTGGAGTAAGAGATTCCTCCTCATGTTCATCCTCATTGTTTTCAACTTCTTCTATTACAACAGATTCTTCAGAATTCTCTTCTTCTTCTCCATCTTCTTGTCCATCTCTCTGTTCTTCCACATGTGCATCTTCTTGCTTAGTTTCAAAATGCACTGTTTTTTACTTTTCCTTTGGTTGCTCATCTTCAGAGTTAGCTCTAAATTCCCTAAAAATAACATCTCTTGAAAATATCATCTTTCGTGTTAGTGGATTCCAAAGTTTATAACCTTTAATATTTTCACCATAACCTACAAAGATACATTTCTGAGATTTGGGATCCAATTTAGACCGCTTCTCTTTAGGCACATGAACAAAAGCCTCACAACCAAAGACCCTTAAATGTGAAACTGAAGGCTTTTTACCCAACCACATTTCATAAGGTGTTTTATCAATAAGAGCTTTACAAGGAGATCTGTTAATTAAATAACAAGCAGTACCAATAGCTTCTGCCCAAAAACATTTATCTAACTTAGCACTACTTAACATGCTCCTAGCTCTTTCCATTAATGTAAGGTTCATTCTTTCTACTACCCCATTTTGTTGGGGTGTGTAAGGTGTAGTCTTTTGCCTAAAAATTCATGCATGTTTGCAAAACTCATCAAACTCCTTAGAACAGTATTCACCCCCATTGTCAGATCTCAATACTTTTATCTTATAATCTGTTTTCTTTTCAACCAATGCCTTAAATTCCTTAAATTTGGTGAAAACTTCAGATTTTGTATGCATAAAATAAATCCAAGTATATCTTGAGTAATCATCAATGAAGGAAACATAATAACGTGATCTACTCAAAGAATATGTATCCACTAGACCACATACATCCGAATGAATTAGTTCTAACAATCCATTAGCTTTATTAGTTCCTTTAGGAAATGATGACCTGTTTTGTTTACCAAACACACAATCCTCACAGAAATCATTTTTACCAACAAAATAATCAGAAATACCATCTACTAGTTTCTTATCAAGTATGGTCCTAAGACCTTTTTCACCAATGTGACCCAATCTATGGTGCCACAACATACATGCATTTTCAGTGCTAGTTACAAAAAGTAGAGGCATGTAACGTAAACAGATTCCCTGTCTGAGATCCTTTAGCAACCACCAAACTTCCCCTTACCATCCTGCAACCAGACTTGTCAAATGTCACATTCATTCCAGAATCATTCAACTTGGAAACCGAAATTAAACTTTTTGTAAGTCCTGGAATATGTAAAACATCATCAAGGATTTTAACCCTCCCATCACTGAAACACAACTTTACCTTTCCTTTACCGACAATCTTTTGTGAGTTGTTGTCGCCCATGAAGACCTCTCCTCCATCATATTCTTTGTATGTAGAAAACCACTCCTTGTGAGGAGTCATATGGAAGGAAGCACCTGAATCAATAAGCCAAGCATCATTGCAAACTGTGTTAGCTGAAATAATCAAAGCATCAGAATCACTGTTATTAGAGGACTTTTCCATGAAGGAATCTGCATTCATTTTCTTATTTCTACATTCCTTCTTCATATGTCCTCATTTACCACAATTCCAACACTTCACTCTGCTCTTTCCAGGGGTCTTAGATCGTCCTTTAGACTTATCCTTCTTCTTATCCCCTTTAGGCCCTTTCTCCTTGGGCCTACCTGCACATGCAAGGCATCTTGGGAGCCACTATGCATGGTCTTCCTCCTCATCTCCTCTGAAAGAAGTATGGGAATAACATTATCCATCTTAGGTTCTGCACCACCACTTGTTATAACCATAATTAAATTTTCCCAATATTTTGGCAAAGAGCAAATCAATAGAATACATTTATCCTCATCTTCTATTTTAACATCAATAGATGCAAGCTGACTTATAATCAAATTAAAAGCATTCAAATGTTCAGCAATAGAATCACCATTCTTCATCTTTAATGAATATAAACTTCTTTTGAGATACAACTTGTTAGACAAACTCTTAGTTTGATAGATTTCACCTATCTTCCTCCAAAGCTTGTATGACGTGTCTTCTGAAGAGAAATTTAGGAGGACAAAATCAATGAGACACAACCGAATGGTCCCTCGAGCCTTCTTGTCTAAATTCTTCCAATCTTCATCCGACAAGGTTGAAGTAGATGGCTTCTTATCAACTGAAACTGGTAACCACTGATCTCTCTCCTCAAGGAGATCCTCCACTTTCAACTTCCACATCTCATAACCAGTGCCATTGAACTTCTCAATATCTTGATGAGAGGTGGAGGCCATGGTTTACAATCTTTCACGAATCTGCAAAACTCACAACACAAAAGCTCCCACCGCAGCAAAAACCTTCAACACTTTAAAAGGAAAGCGTCCCTTCCTTAACAGAACCATTAGATCTGATACCAAATGTTGATTATCAAGGTGAAGAAAGCTTGCAATATGAACTTAAATAGGTGAATGCAAATCTGAAAAATGTAGATTAACCTTTAGCCTTAAAGTGTGAATAAAGAATGAGAGAGAGAGAGAGATAGAAGAATCATAACACATGCAACAACAGATTTACGTGGAGAAACCCCAAAGGGAAAAAACTCCACCACCAAAAGAGAGGCAAGTATATTACTAATATTATGAAATATTACATGCAGCAATAGACTTCTCTTATCATCCATGTAAAATCCTGTAGCACCCTGTTACCTTGCAAACCTGCAAAACTGAATTGAATAACTCTAGCTCAAGGCCCCTATTTAAAGAGATTTGTGAGGATGAAAACCACCATGGTTTCACCAAACAATAGGCAGCAATACCACCTAGCAAAACCCACGCCTCCCTTCATGAAATGGTCATGACATCCTAAAAATAGCCTCTTACAGATGCTCTTACAGCTGTCATAAGGCATAACTTATGCATGAGCACCTGGGGTCAAAGATAGCATATTCTTTCATAGGAATGTGTCATACTTGTCATAGGAATTTGTCATACTATCATAGAATCTTATGACAACCGTCATACATGTCATAGATGCTCTTACAAAATCCTAACAACCTCATTCTAGAAGATTCCAAGTGGGACACCTAGCTATTTTATCATTTTCCTAAATGACAAACAATAATGATGATACTACATTTACATTGTCTCCTTCACCACCATTGGTTAAACGGTTTCACCTCTTATGGGTAAATGTTGAAAACGCTTTAGGAGAATAATTAATTAAATGATTTACAAGGTTGATGGCACCTAAATCCTAACAAATTGTGCCCTCCAAAAAGAAAATAAAAATGCAGCCTCAATTGCAATGTAAATCGTGCCCCTAGAGGAATAATTTTTGGTGTCTTGTGCCAAATCATGGCCTCCAACAGGTAAATCGGCCTCTTAATGCTTGTCGCCTCTAGGAAAATAACCACACAGATTGTAGAGATTGCAAAAAATGCCAAGAAATGATGCCTCCAGAAATCAACGCAAATAAATCTTCAGCAGAAAAAATCAAAATGTTGTTCATAGAGTGTCAAATGGAGGGACAATTCTAAGTGAGGAAAATTGGCCTTCAATACAAAAATTGAGCCCTCAAAAGACTTCTTTCGCCCTCAATGTAGTGAAGCGCCCTCCACACAAGGAAAATGAGCCTTCAACCAAAATAAATTTAGGCCTCCAATTGGTAAAACACCTCCACACAACAGGAAAGGTGCCCAACAATAGAAATTGGATTCCTTCAATACAAATCAATTCCAATGATGCCTCCAGCCATCAACAAGAAAAATCGGCAAATAGGCAATTTTAAAATTTGAAAAATTTCAATGCCGAGCAAATAAACAATCTCAAACACTCTGATGAAAACTCTTAGGAAGGAGAGAATAATGGTAGGCTATGATACCATGTTGGTGTCAACCACCTCCCGGGAGCACCATCTGCAACAGAAAATCCTTCACAATGTACGAGAGAAGCACATCTATTTCACCAAGAAAGAACTTGAATAAATTGAGATACATAAAATACATAATGGTACAACCTTTTAAAGGCAAGAAAAAAGAAATAGGTATAAAACTTCCCAATACGGGAAATAAAACTACCCAAGAGATTAACCTAAGTGAAAAACTTAACACACTAACATTTTGATTGATTAAAAACTTCAAACAAGTGGATACAACTTAATGAAATATATGTCATTACAGTGTTCATTCAAAAATAATATAATCATCCTGATAAAAATCAATGTCACTCAATGTTAATTCAAGCAAATAATAACATGTAAAAGGCATAAAATCATCTTGAATAAGAATCACTATCTTTCAACCATAGGGGTTTTATGCAACCTTCAAACAAAGTCCCTACAACTAAACAAGATACATGTTCATTAAATTGTTCATGTGAAATCTATACAATAATCATGATCAACAATTAAGACATCACTCAACCATGATGCAACCATTAAACAAACCAAATGAGTGTGATACAACCATCAAACAAACCAAATACAACTCCACGACATGCATGATATTTGACCTTCCACATGCAATTTGTATTATCGTAATGCACAACAATGAATGTTGCTAACCATAATGCATCAATAAGCAAACTAGGCATACTATATGTGCTTGATGCACACTAGTCATAATGCACACTTCACACAAAAGCAATAACACTGATATGATATTGTCATATATGTCAATCAACCTTGACCCACACCAAACTTGCTATATCGCAATTGTTGTCATATATGCCATTCAACCTAACACAATTGAGGTTTTGTATTTGGTAAGAATTTGTGTAGGAAAAAAAAGTGAGAGATGATGGTTAAGGTGGATTTGAACAAATTAAGTTGTTGTCTTAAGCGTTGAAAACTCTATCAAACAAAGGGATCTTGTTGTCCTAAGCATTGAAATTGAAGCAAAACAACTGAAGACTAAAATTAATCACTTACAAAAGGAATGAAAAGATAAGGAGAAGATTTTATCGTCAATGAAAAGGAGGTTAGTCTGCTCTAAAAATAGTTCCAACGCATGTGTATGGGTACGTTTAGGCTAGGAATGGTCCTTCTTTGAAATCAAACATGCTGAAACAGTTAGAGCTACATTGGACTGACGATATCCCTTAAGAGTCCAAAGTCCAAAAAGATAGCAATATTTGACGGGATATTACTTAGAGACCGTCACGCTTAAAAACTCTTTGTCTGAGGCTACGGGATCATGTTGGGACCTTCTACAATAATCTCTCTCAATTTTTTCTATCTCGGAGGCATTTTTCCATGGTGATGACTTTTCAGTTGAGGAAAAACTTGTCAGATGTAAGCAGTGCAAAGTTGCAAAGTGGTGCAACTTTCATTTTGCAACTCGTACAACCAAACGGACTGTTCCAACATGTACGGATGGGTACGTTTACGCTAGAAATGGTCCTCTTTTGCACCCAAACACGTTGAATCACTCTAAGCTATGTTCAACTGTCTCGATCCCTTAAGAGTCTAAAGTGCAAAAAGGTAGCAATCTTTGACGGGATATTACTCAAAAATCATGATTCTTACAGACTCTCTATCTGAGGCTATGGGATCATGTTGGGACCCTCTACAATAACCTCTCTCATTTTTTGCTATCTCAGAGGCGTTTTCCCATGGTGACAAGTTTTTAGTTGAGGAAAAAGTTGTCAGATGCAAGTAGTGTAAAGTTGCAAAGTGGTGCAACTTTTATTTTGCAACTCGTATGACCAAACGAATTGTTCGAACACATCTGGATGGGTATGTTTATGCTAGGAATGGTCCTATTTCACACCTAAACATGCTGAATCAATCTGAGCTACATTCAACTGGCTTGATCCCTTGAGAGTCCAAAGTGCAAAAAAGGTAGCAATCTTTGATGGGCTATTACTCAGAAACTGTGACGCTTATAGACTCTCCATCTGAGGATACAAGATGTGTTGGGACCCTCTACAATAACCTCTCTCAATTTTTGCTATATCATAGGTTTTTTCCCGTGGTGATGAGTTTTCAGTTGAGGAAAATGTTAATGCTATGAGATTTCCACAATCCATAATTCTTATAATTTATTATTTCTGAATTTTGATTGTGTTTCGATCCCTTAAGAGTCCAAAGTGCAAAAAAGTAGCAACCTTTGATGGGCTATTACTCGGAAACCATGACGCTTACAGACTCTCCGTCTGAGGCTACGGCATCATGTTGGGACCCTCTATAATAACCTCTCTCAGGTTTTTGCTATCTTAGAGGCGTTTTCTCATGGTGACGAGTTTTTAGTTGAGAAAAAAAGTTGTCAAATGCAAGTAGTGTAAAGTTGCAAAGTGGTGCAGCTTTTGTTTTGCAACTCATACAACCAAATGAACTGTTCCAACATGTCCAAATGGGAACGTTTATGCTAGGCATGGTCATCTTTTGCACCCAAACATGCCAAATTACTCTGAACTACATTGGACCGATGATTTCCCTTAAGAGTCCAAAGTACTAAAAGGCAACAATCTTTGACGAGCTATTACTCAGAGACTGTGTCACATACAAATAATCTTTCTGAGTCTATAGGATCACGTAGGGCCCCTCTACAATAACATCTCAGTTTTTTATATCTCTAAGGCATTTTCCTATGGTGTAAATTTTTTAGTTGATGGAAAAAGGGTCAGATGGATGCAGTGTAAAGGTGCAAAGGGGTATAGGGTTTGTTTTTCTCCTTGTGAGTAAGTGAATAAGTGAACCATTTACTCAAATACACTTAAGCCATGAACTACACACATGAATACAAAGTATACGCATGAAAACATGTAGGTTGTAAAGTATACATTGGAATACTCATAAGTGACAAAGTATACTCATAAGTTGTAAAGTATACACTTGAATACACATAAAATATACATAATACGCATGATATTATCATTCAAGAATTGTTATCAATTATAGGATTTACAAAATGCCACGTAGGCATATAACAAACGACCCTAATACATAGTCATTTCCTAGTAGGGGAAGGAAATAGATCACGCGTTGCCTTTGCGGTCAGCACACTCTTCCACAATAGTAGCACGTTGATGTTTTGGAGTGACAAGCACCTATACAAACCATCAATGTTTAAACTACATACAAGCATCACAAAAACTAACAAATATAATTTGAATGATAAATCTATATGACCACAATAGAAAAGACGCTTAGACTAACAAATCTATATTATTCTAAACAACCTATATTGTGATGAATTGGTAATGCAAACTAGAAAAGATGCTTAGAATAACAAATATATATTATAATTCTAATCTATCATATACCTATTCCAAAGGATCAAAGTTGGTTATTGTTGCAGTAGCTCCATGATCAATCGTGCCACGAACATCACAATATACTTTGAATGACAAATTTATATGATCACGATAGAAAAGATGCTTAGACTAACAAATATATATTATTCTAAACAACCTAAATGATGATGAATTGGTAATGAAAAATAGAAAAGATACTTAGAATAACAAATCTATATTATTCTAATATGTCGCATACTTCTACCAAAGGATCAGAGTTGGCTATTGTTGCAGCAGCTCCATGATCCATCGTGCCATGAACATCGCAATATACTTTGAATGAAAAATCTATATGATCACAATAGAAAAGATGCTTAGACTAACAAATCTATATTATTCTAAACAACCTAAATGATGATGAAATGGTAATGCAAACTAGAAAAAATTCTTAGAATAACAAATCTATATTATTCTAAACAACCTAAATAATGAACCTTAGTAGATAAACAATATCAAAATGTGATGAAAAATATCATACATGTCCCATACAACAAATGATCCGCTACTCAAGTGTGCTTAAAGGGTCATCTCTTACCTTCAGAGTTTCGAGTAATGCTTCATGATCAACACTACTAATTGTCCATAGTTCCTTTGTTTTTGGTCTAGCATGATGTCTCAATAACTTAACATTTGTTGCTATAACAAGGTGCAAATACATGAGAATTGTTTTGTGTTTCTCATAGTCTTCAAATGTAGGTATGTTGTTCTTTTTAATCATATATGTTCACAACTAAGTTCCAGAAACAACAACTGAACCTGTATGATCATAAGTTTTTTATCAACATAATATACTTAGAATAATAAATCTATATTATACTAAACAAACTAAATGATGATGAAATGGTTATGAAAACTAGAAAAGATTCTTAGAATAACAAATCTATATTATTCTAAACAACCTAAATGATGATGAAATGGTAATGCAACCAAGTTTGAGAAACAACAACTAAACTTGTAGGATACATGAACCCATCATCATTTATCATCATTTGTGTTAGCTTTTTCTTTCCCTATACACATGATGCCAACCAATAGTCTGATCCCTCTTCATTCCCCTGTGATGCTACAACTGCATAGACATTTCCTGACTATATGTAAGATCTAAAAGATGGTCGTAGTCAAGTGAACTTTTCATTTCATCTTCTAAAGAGGATTGTGCTATAGATAAAGGGGTTAGGTACTATGGAATCCATGTATGTACCCACTCACTTGACTTGCACTAATCTTAATCACACTGAATACAATTCTGACAAAAACAAGCCATCTCTCATGTCCATATGGTCTATGCACCCGCATCTAAGCTTCAAAATGAATTCATCTTTAAAGAATCTCTAATTGTTTGACATTCCAATTTGTCTCCCACTGTGCCCTCCTCAACCAACCAAAGAACCTACACACTTGTGAATCAAGTTTCCCTCCTCATGATAATGCATAAGTACACCAATTGACAATAGAATGTGCATCACTAAATTTTGCACCACCTCTGATCTGCATTTGTTCCTTAACCAAATCTCTCTTCACACATGCACCTACGCCATCATGCTCACCTTTTCCATGCCCTACTTCCAAAAAACTCCAAATATGTGCTACACCCCTCTCTATATGCATCTTGATCAACCAATAAAATATGTGAGAATTCTTGAATTTCCCTATGCAATTATCTAACCAAATCAGATGTTGACCCATTGCGATACCTTTTTCCTACAATAACTCAAAAAAAAATTCAAAACAATGTTGTACAAACTCAAATGAATGAGATCTATCATCACTCATGTAAAAATGGTACTCCCTAATTATCTTCCTATCCTCTTCTATACTATCAGGGGCATGTCAATATGTTATGTGGACAAAAATAGAAATTTGAATAGAATTATAATATTGTTATTGTACTTCATTTTATGGTTGCAATGTGCAATTTTTAGAAAAATCAACTACGAATACAATAGTTCCAATGGGGAAAGAGTCCTTACACATTCTAAATTGTCGATCCAACCACTGTGACCTGTGGCTATGCCTTGCATACTTATAGAAAATATTTTTCTCAAAAATAGAAATAAAATCAGCAATACTTACCTCTCTTGCAACCAACTCGCATCTAGAACCCTCACCTCCACTCTTCAATGTGTATTTCACTATCTCAAACCTTTTTTCTCAAGAATCTTGTTACCAAAATCATGATTGTTTCCCTCATGAAAGCATGTTACAAACTTTGATAAACCACCACATTGCAAACACATTTCATTTAAATAATCATTTCTATAAAATAAGCAACCATCACCTCTAATGCATAAAAATGAATCTAACAAGTCCCGGGATGACTTGGGAAGTTGCATTGCATGACATTCCTGCAACATTTCATCAATATGCATAATAGAACGAATATGGCATAATAATTCAAGATACATTGAAAACTCAACATGGTATTTACAACATGTATTATGAATATTAATAGGTACACAATAAAATGTCTTGCAAGACTCAAAATCCCTTTGTGAGATTTGCAAATTTGGATGTTCTTGAAAAAATTGTTTGTACAAAATTGTTTAGCTACATTCAAGAAATGTTTAGGATGCAGTGTACGATCTCGATTGCCAATTCATAACTTTAAACCATCCTTTACATTCGGTGATACTCTAGAGTGAGAGTTCCAAAATTGTTCAATTTACATCTTTACATTATCAGTTAGCTTCTTATCAACACGTGGAAGCCTCCCACTAAAATCCCACGTATCATTTTGAAGAGGACTATCGAGTCTTCCTCTTCTTGAGAGTGCTTTATTCAATGTTTTAAGATTTATATTTAAATCAATACAAGTTTGTCTCATTAAACGAGCCTTTCTCAAATGATTGCTTACTAGTGTGGTTGTGATCACTTTACGAGCAACCCTTTTATCTTTTTCCTTACTAGTCTTTCCAATAGAGGTTAGAGCATTAAAAAGATTTTTTACAATAATACTATTTTTTCTGATTTTTTGGTGAGACAAATCTTCAATTTTTTTAATAATGGTCTTATTTTTTAAATCTTAAGTAATTGCACAAAAAGTTGACATTGTTCGGTTAATGTCTTATCGAAAACGAATTCATTGAACATTTTGGTAGCCCACAAAAAACCGTTCATTGTGACATTTTTCCTTCAAGATTATCTATTATTTTCTCATCTATTTCAAGCAACCATTTAGGGGTTCTTGTGTAATTAGGTGTTACATAAGGTTCATTTTCAAAATTTTCAATGTTATCAACATTTTCATTTTCAAGTTCAATGTTATTAACATTTTCACTCACTATTTTCAATATTTTCAACATTTTCAATAACAATTTCATTTTCAACAACATTTTCATTTTCAATAACATTTCAACAACATTTTTATTCTCAATACATTATTCACATTTTCATTTTTAATTTCAATATGATGTTCAATATTTTCAAATTCTATTCCATCTTCACTTGAATTAACATTTAACGGTGCAGCAAAAGCTTCAATTTGAATATTTGTCATACCTTGTCTTCTTTTCCTATGACTTTCTCTATCATTTTCTCTATATGCTTTGATTTGATCTGCTATTAGTTTCCTTTTACCTTTTCTTTTACGACGACCACTACTCCTCATTGTACAAACAAAAAAACACACACAAATGATTGTAATTGTAAACAAAGTGTAAGAGAATCTTTCAAAAGCTGAATTTTGTTTGATACAAACAAAAAGCATGAGAATTTTGTGACAAAAAGAATGTAGGGACCGTTGAAATACTAAAAAATGATCCCATTTTTATTTTTTATATAACTTACTAAACGGATGTCCATTATGTCTTCCACTTGGCATGCCCATTGTTGCTCGTGCAAGTCTACCTTTACAATCCTATAACAAAGGAAACGAATATCCGTTTACTTTAGTGTTAAGAATTATTATATTTTATAATATATATATTTATTATATATTAATATTATATTATTATATTAATATTATATTATATTATTATATTAATATTATATTATATTATTATATTAATATTATATTATATTATTATATTAATATTATATTATATTATTATATTATATTATAATATGTATACACAGGCCAATACATAATATTATATTATATTGTCATATTAATATTATAATATTATAATATATTATAATATTAGTATAATACTATTATAAATATTATATTATATTATTATATTAATATTATTTATATTAAGATATATTATTATATTACTTATAATAACAGACATATATTACACACACACATATATACAATATTAATATATAATATATATTAATATAATAATATATTAATATATATTAATATAATAATATATACAATATATTAATATATAAATATATTAAGGTATTAATATAATAATATATTAATATAAATAATATACAATAGAGAATATATAATATATATTAATATAATAATATATTAATATTAATATAATAATATATTGGCCTATAATAATATATTAATATAGCCAGAATATGCTTAACAGGCACAATATATAATATAATATTAATACATATTAATATAATAATATATTAATATATATTAATATAATAAATATATATTAATATAATATATATTAATATAATAATATATATTAATATAATAATATATTAATTATAATAATAATATATATTAATACATTGAGACAATGATATACAATATAACATATTAATATATATAATATAATAACATATAATAATATAATAATATATTAATATATATTAATATATTAATATATATTAATATATTAATATATTAATATATAATAATATATTAATATATTAATATATAATAATAGACACATACAATAATAATATATTATATACAATATAATAATATACAATATATAATACTATAATAATATATTAATATATAATAATATAATATATTAATATATACATTATAATAATATATTAATATATAATAATATATTATATAATGTACAATATATAATAATATATTAATATATAATAATATATTAATATATAATAATATATTAATATATAATAATATATTAATATATAATAATATATTAATATATAATAATATATTAATATATAATAATATATTAATATATTGTTGCTCGTGCAAGTCTATCTTTATAACCTATAACAACGAAAATAGATATTTGTTTACTTTAGTTTTAAGAATTATTATTTGTTACAATATATGATATATATTTATTATATTATATATTATATATTAATATTATATTAATATATAATATTTATTAATATTATATTAATATATAATATTTATTAATATTATATTAATATATAATATTTATTAATATTATATTAATATATAATATTTATTAATATTATATTAATATATAATATTTATTAATGATATATTAATATAATATTTATTAATATATATTAATATATAATATTTATTAATATTATATTAATATATAATATTTATTAATATTATATTAATATATAATATTTATTAATATTATATTAATATATAATATTTATTAATATTATATTAATATATAATATTTATTAATATTATATTAATATATAATGTTTATTAATATATAATATATTATTTATATATAATATATATTATCCCACTCTCTCTCTCCCTCTCTCCCTCTCCCCCTCTCCCACTCTCCCACTCTCACTCTCCCTCTCAAGTCTTTTCTCCCTCCCTCTCTCCCTCTCTCTCCCACTCCTCCCTCTCGTGTCTTTTCTCCTCTCTCCCTCTCTCTCCTCCCTCTCCTCTCTCTCCCACTCTCACCTCTCCCCCTCTCCCTCTCTCCCACTCCCCCTCCTCTCCTCAAGTCTCCTCCCTCTCCCTTCCTCTCTCCCTCCCTGCCTCTCTCTCTTAGGTCTCTCCCTCTCCCACTCCCTCCCTCTCCCTCTCTCCCACTCTCTCCCACTCTCCCTCTCCTCTTAGGTCTTTCTTTCCTCTCCTCTCTCCCTCTTCCTCTCCCACTCTCCCCACTCTCCCTCGTGCCTTTTCTCTCTCTATCTCCTCTCCCCTCCCACTCTCCCTCTCAAGTCTCTCTCTCTCCCTCTCAAGTATCTCTCTCCTCCTGCCTCGTGTCTCTCTCTCAAGACTCTCTCCCTCTCTCCCTCCCTCTCTCTCCCTCTCTCTCCCCTCCCTCTCTCCATCTCAAGTCTCTCACTTATATTGAAAGATTTAGAAAAAATTATTTTTTATTATACTTAGGGTGGTCAGACATACACCTGCTTCTTATCTTTTTCCAAAAAATTTAGTACCACTGCGTTGAAATTTCAATTTTTCACAAAATAGATTTACTTTTTTCCAAAAAAGGACTAGTAGCCTAGAAACTACATTCAATTTTCTACAACTTTTTTTCTTACATAATTTTCAAATTATGTTAATAACCTATTCAATTTTTGATGTCAAGTTTCCTAACTCTTATTTTCTGAATTTTCATTGCCACTTAGAGGCCTAGTTTGGACCCCCAAGATCTTGCACTCACCCTAGTATAGATGTTAATGTAAATGGATGGGGACCTCTACACATAAGCTATAGAGGAGGACAAGTAATTTTTATCTCAGTAAAATTTTAGCCAATAAAGTGTATCTTAAAAATGGTTATAATATTTGTAAATGAAATATGATAATTTAGAGCAAAACATTTGAATGCTTTTAATTTTATTTTGAGCCAACTTGTTTCTTTAGGTGTTAAATTGAAATAAGATGATAAATGTATCTTGTTTCTTTACTTTTTACCAAAATATTTAAACAAAATAATTGTTTCTATTAGAGGTGGTAATGCAAATATCAAGATGGATTACTAATTGTAAATGAATGATGATAATTTATGGGTGAAAATGACTAATTGTTTCTAGTAGTTTCTCCTTGCTTAGTGTTTATAGTAAGGGTATATTTTCTTATTACATAAACCTCTTTATCATTACCAAATTTTGCTTGATTTATCACAGATTCATCCAACTTGGCAAAGAGATCAAATTTATTTGTCATATGGTTTGAACTAAAATTAGCCAATAACCACACATCTTTATGGTTTTCTTTTGTGAAATTATATGTGAAGAATTTGGAGTATTTTTTATTTGAAAATGACACTTCAATATAGCTAGCTACTAACTTATTCAAGTTAGATTTCTTGTTTCTACAATCAAATTCATTGTGTCCATAACATTCATAATACTTGCACTAGATGGTTTTTTATCTATAGAACTTCTTCTTCCTCTTCCTCTTCCTCTGTTATTTCATCTTCTCTTTTTGTTTCCTCTATTATTTCCTTTTTCTCTTCCTCTACCATGTCTTCTACTAGTATACAACTCCTCTTGAGATTCATTTGATTGAGAAAGAATATTATTATTTTTTTAATTCTTACTATAGAATAGAAATCTTCCACCAAGATCTCAATAGAAAATTGCATATGCTTCTCATGAGTTTGCAAAAAACCTACCAATTATGCCACTTTGAATGTGGTTAGGTATTTATTTTCTTTAGTGGATATGACAACTGGATCAAATTTTGGAAGAAGACATCTTAAAAAATTTCTATAATATTCTACCCTATTTAGCTTCTCCTTGAGTCCTAAGCTAATTCACAATACCTTGAACCCTTGCATCAAAATTTTGAATGAACTTAGCTTCTTTCATTCTTTTAAAGATCGTGGGATAATAGTAATGTCTTCATGTTGATGTTCCAATATTCATAATTCTCTTTTATAAATAGCAAAATTTGGAATGGTAAGTTGTTTTTAATACCCATGCTAAAAATTTTGCTAGAAATAATTGCTAACCTTAAAAATTTATAAAATTCCTACTACTTTGATACCAATTAAAAGAAATATGGATAAGACTATCCTTGTATAAGAAAATCAATTGTAAAATTATGAACTAGAAATATTAATCTTTTGTAAAACTTTCATACACAAGTACTCAACATTAATATAAACAAAATATATATATATATATATACTTTAAATTCATTATTTTACTACAACAAAAAAAATTATAAATTCATTACAACCAAAAATAAAACTTCAATACTATACATATACATACTTTTATTATACAATTCACTAATCTTTATAAAAAACATAGAAATATACTTTTATTATACTATACTATGATCAATGCATATTTAACGGCATATATGCCGTTAAATATGCATTGAACATACACACCCAACAAATTTCTGCCGTTATATATGCATTGAACATACACACCCAATAAAGTACAGCCGTTGAACATGCAATAAACATGCACGCCTTCACAAAGCAATTCAGAACTTTATTGGATGAACTTGTTTCAACTTTTCTAAATTTTTATTGAGAATTTCTTAATTAATAATAGTTCAAATTAGTCCACTAGTTTATAAATTATAATATAAATATTGTTCATAAAAATTTAGTGTACAAAAATTTATAATTTTAAATTACACGGTTAGTTGTTCTTCTCGGCGGGGCTTGGCCAGGCCTCTCCCAACCAAGAAAAAGTAACAAACCAACCAACCAGATTGACGATTTACAGAATTATAAGAAAGAAAAGAGATCCCAAATCAGGATCTCTCGTCTCGGCTGACGATACTCTATTTCCTTACTGTCTTGTATAGATAATTTGCCAAGCATGAACAATTATAGAGGTTAACACAAAGCAATCTCTTCGTCTGTGTCCCTTGGCAATACCCAATTAAAAACCTACCATGGAAATTCTGTTATATATACATCGGCTGGAAAGCTTTGGTGACTCCTCCCTACTTATTTCTCAGCTTGCAGAGAAATAATAAAGCAAATAATTAATTAGGACCCCAACAACTGAGATACATGACATGTCGCAGTGCCTCCTCAGACTGTTTTCTTCTTTGGCAATGGAGATCGGCGGTTTCTTCAGATTGAAGTTTGCATGAGGAGAAGAATCCAAGCGCTACAACAGATGGAGCACCAAATGATAAAGACGAGAGCTTCAGCTTTAAACCCTCTTTCCTCAAAGCCGATATAAAATCCTTTGAACACATTTTTCCCTTCTTCCTTTCTCAGATGAAAAGCTTTAATGGCAAGTTTGATAAGAGATAATATCCGATTTTGCTTCGCAAAATGCTTAGCAAAAATGAGGATGGGAGGAAGATTAAAAAGAGTGTCTAGGTGGAGTTGGGTGCGACAAAACCAGCGGCTACCCTCAGTTTCACTTAACTCCCCTTTCTAACGGCGCTCAATACCAGGAATTGAATTCCTGTGGGTTGGGGCTGTTATATATTGTTAGATGACTTTAATAAATATATATCTTCAACTGAAGGAGACATTTTGTATTATTTTCTTTTGAAAATCACTACACTACAAACAAACAAAGGGATACGGGCTCAGCACCTCTAATTTTAGTTTTAACTAGTATTTGCATGGATTATGTCATGGAAAACTATATGTATGTTTTTTATTAAAAAAAGCAGGGTTTTTGAAAGGGTCTTAATCTCTTTTACAAAGAGAAAGATATAGCAATCAGCGCAGCAAAATAGCAAGGAATCAATGAGGAACAGTAACAAGATGGGACAAAACAACAACCAAACAGAACTACAACAGAGCTACCAAAGACAGAGCAAAACACAGCAAGAAACACCGTTCAACCAGTTCAAGGTGGTTTAAAAAATTGTTCCAAAGATTTCTGTTGTATCCTTATACACGGGTTCTTCTCCACAAATCTTTTCATCTTTCTTTTACAGGGAGAAGAAACAAGACCACTAACTGGACCAACCAAGCTCGGAGTATCAGTAGAGGGGTTTGTTTCTTTCTGAACTCCTAAAAGGGACTTAGACAAATCTAGTTTTTTTCCTTAAAGAAATTAAGTATTATCTGATTATGAAATATTTGCATATAGATTTAAAACATAAACAATGCAAATGAAAAAAAAAAAATTACCATCAAATTAACAAAAAATATTGCAAATAGAAATAGAATGTTCCCATCCAGTTGTCAAATCAATATTTATCTGACTTTTATACCAGATATTTTGGAGGCTTTTACCATAAGACCAGCTGATTTATCATTAAACTGCAGCTGATACTTGTTTTTAGATTCAAATCTCACATTATATTAAACCACAGCTGATATTTATTTTTAGACTCAAATCTCACACTATATGTAGCTTTATCTGCTAAATATTTGATGCATACTTCTTGTTTTTTCGGCCAACAGGTATTTCTTTTGTGTGAGAAAAGGTTGCAGCTGATATATCTGCTGTTTAAATTGGATGGTGAAGATCAGGGTGACCATTTAATAAATCTTTATTGTAGTTTTACGCAACAATTCGGTCCGTAAGATTAAAAAATCAACCTCAGATCTTATGCAAATTCCTTGAGAATTTATGTTGTTTGTTGATTTAGGGTTTGAAAGCTGACGATCGATGACGTTTAGAAAATGAGCGGCTGAGAAGCAAGTAATGTTGTCTATACGCACGTCATTTTTGCAGCTTACGTTTCGGTAGAGAAAAGCTAAAGCGGTGAAAGAAAAGTAATAATAAATAAATGCGTAGAGGTCGTTTAATGCGTGCTTAGAATTTCGGTTTTTCAATACATCCAAATTCAGATCGGTGATCTGAACATTTGAGCTCTATCTCGAAGCTCGCGGTTCAAAATTTCGTTTGTTTTTAGACGTAAACTGAAGTCTACCCTCAAATCGTTTTTCAAAGCCTGTGACGATTCAACGAATTTGTTATAAACGCTTTGAGCTCTTTTGAAGTTGGCCGTTGAAAATTTTGCCAGTCTTTAACCTTAATTTGAAATGTTTGGTTAGGTCATGTTTTCCGAGCTTTGTGACAAATTTTCGTAGATCGGCAGGCTTATCTTGAGTTTTCTCAAGAATCTTTCCGATCGGTCTAGTTTTCTATGAATCCAGATGAGAGTGTGATAGTAATTGTAGCAGAGGCCAGTAAAGAAAGAAAATGTTGACAAGGCTGTTAAAGTTGTTCACAAGACCTTCGCTCACAGCCGTTGTTTTTGAATTCGATTGTGTTAGATTTTTAACATCAATATTCCAGATTCATATTCTGTGATCCATCATCAAGATTCAAGAAGTAAATGCTTTTGAATTCTAAACTTCTCTAAATGAAACCAATTGTGGCTGTACTGTCTGCAGGTGCAGGTTAATTGTGGCACAGTGTTCTGTGTTATGAAATTCCTAGATGAGTCCATGGCTGGTGGAATTATAAAAGCATTTGTGCAAAGACTGGACTTAAATTAGGGCCATTAACATTGATATCCAATGTGGTTGTTCTGGTTGAATTTTTAATTTTCAACATAATTACAATGAACACAGGAATGCATGTGTTACTTGTTGCAGGCTTAGCTTAAAACATATGTGATTGAGGGGAAAAGGGGCAGATTACAAAGGATTTTATTTGATTTGGACTTTACTGTAGGCTGGTAAATGGCTTCTCAACTAAATTTAACAACTTGGTGAACTGGAATAAATAAAAGCCTCTGTAGAGTATGGAAATCTGGTGAAGACGTCCTCTCCATTTACAGATTTAAATAAAATCAAAGTAACTTTCCA